>OZ038322.1:21386917-21556917 GCA_964035795.1 Pterobdella sp. o SKG-2022
AAGTGTCAATCGTTGATTTTAATGGTTCAAAAACTGTGCATTCGGGTTTTATTGCTGTTAGTATGGTTTCGGAAAATTTGTTGTTTTCACTGAGTCGTTGTGGGTTTTTAGGCGATTCAATGCATTTTATGTTATCGTTATCCTTTTTATTGGCCACGGGAAAGTTCTTGTTGAAGTTATCTTTTAAGTTATCTTCTAAATCATTGTTTTCGATCGAACCAGTAGACTCGTTGCTGTATTCATTCATTTTTTTAGTTTTTTTGAAGAGTAATAAATTTTTCATGCATTTATTAGCAACATCATTGCCATCTTGGTCTTCTATGTTATCTTCTAGCTTTTTCTGAAACCTTCTTTTGATCGGTTTTCTCAACTTTAAACTCATATTTTGCCGAATCCTTTCTGCTTGAAGCTTCAGTAGAGTCAGATTGAATTCAACTGAAATTCTAAATATATTTTATGCTATTTACTAACACTAAGTTTTGTAACTTTTTAGTATATATTTATTTATGTTATTTTTTAATATTTTCAATAATATATTCTAGTATTTAATTGTTTCTATCATAAAATAACTTTTTCACTTTTAATCAATTTGTTATAGAAAAATTTGAAAACTTATCTCCACTTTTAATTAATTTAGGCTCAAGTATTCAAAACTATTAATCTTTTTCCAAATGTAATAAAGAAAATAAACTCAGTCTATTTATAACAAAAACCACAAGACAAGCTTGCAACACTTTGCTTTTTATACCTTCCTACTGAAACGAAGACGGCGACAACGAAGATGGTCAGATGACGTTGATGATTATGATTTTAAAAACTCCTGTGATGAGCTCTAGAGTTTAAAATATTATATATTTTTTTATTTTTGCCTCGAAGGGCAAATCAGTGTTTTTCATAGATGCCCATCGTCTCAATTTAAAATGAAATAATAATAATTTTTAAACAATTCTTAAGAAAGAATGCCTAAGTTTTGGTGAGCAGAATCGACACGAGTTTTGCCTTTATGAAGTCCTAACCACTGCCGCTGAATCTTCAACAAGCATCTTAATGAATATGAGGATTTATGATCCTATAGTTGTGATAATGGAAACTGCATTGAACCCAGTTTATTTTTCCATTTTTTAAGAATAATATTCTCAATATTAAAAATTTAATTTTGAATCAATACTTCAGATATTAGAATAATTTGGTTTCCGGAAGTTATGATTGCTTTTAATAGAAAAAAAATTCCAAAGTTAATTCAATGAAAAAGTCATGAAAAGATATGTCAAATAGAATTGAAAATTGATAAAATGCACATAGATAAAACCACACAAGTATTTTGAAATTAAAAATTATCTAGAGATATGCATCATGAATTTTGAAAAATGCTTGTATATTATTTAAATTTCCAAAACAATTCATTGCAAAGAGTTTATAGATTTGAAGGTTGACGATGGCTGAAAAATTTCTTTTAAAAATTATAAAGAGATATTTTATCGACCAAGATAGGTGTACGTATTAGTGGTCATGATGGTTTGAAGTGATAATATGAAGAGTTTGCTTGAATGCCAAGACCAACATTGGATTTAAACTGAAATGGAAGAATATTAGGTTTTTTTGAAGTTTAAATTTTAATGATGGCTAAAAAAGAAATCAAAATAGAGTAGGAATAAGAAGATAGTGATGATAATAATGATGATGAGGATGATGGTGATAATGGTGATGATAATGATGATGATGATAATGATGATGACGATGACAAGACCTGACTGAGATAAGCATTGCTGAAAATGCGAATATGTATGTGTTAGACTTGAATTGCGAAGGCTTTCATTGGCTGGCGCTTTTTCTTAAGCCCCGCCCACCCATCCTACTGATTTGTTAAATTATTGTTTTTCAGCATGGATTTTTGTTCCTTTTTCATTTTAAAAATTTCAACTTATCAATGGTTGAAGTTTTTATGGATTTTTTTAAGATATATATTTCAAGGTGGAAATTGCATTAAAATATTTTTCGTTAATAATATTATATGTAGAATTTAATTTTTAAATTCTACAGTGACTTTTCCTACTTTGACTATGCCGGTTGAATCCCAAGTTCTTCTGTTTCATCAAATCTTGAAAAATTAATCAATAAACTATTGATTTTTTAAAATAAAAAATAAAAACTAAAAGTAAAGCACCAAATCACAAGATTAATAAACAATTAAATTTCTGCACAGCCTTGCTAGCTTCCCCAACGAAGTAAATCAATCGATGACGTATTTGATAGTAGCAGATATAATCAAATTTTCCCTCGTTATAGAATCATCATCAGCATCTTTTCTGATTTTTCGATTATTTTTTTAACTTTGCACCCGTTAAAATAAAATAATTTAAACTTCATTTTATTTTTTATTTTTTAAATTCTAAAATATTAAAAAATATAATCTACGATATTTTTACTCCACGTTCAAATTGAACAAAAGGATAGAGCAAATTTAAATGTCTTTAGTTTGCATTAACATTCGTCACCATTACAGTTAACCAGTAGTCATTGTAGCATGGTTTGAAACTGAACTATTATTCCTACCATTATTTCAAAGTTGAATGAAGTGGTTCAAAAACTTCCAAAATTTTCATCACTATATTTCTACTTTTTTGTATTGTATATATTTTCTTCATTTTTGTCAAGAATTCGACTTAGTATTTATTTATATATATTTTTTCTTTGAAGAAATAAAGTATTATTAATATTACTACAAATACTTCAATTAATGTCCTCACAACCCTTTCCAACCTCTCACCGTTCCTACCATAACCCCCTACCACCACCACCACCCCTACTAGCACAGGCACACGACAGACGTTTTTGATACAACTGAAAGTCGTTTTATCGCTAGAAACATTTGTATTCATCAGCGATCAGACAGATAATAGTAATAATAATAATAATAATGATTATGTAACTTTTTTTTTATTCAATCCTGTATATATTAATAATCACAGATTGTATCTCAAATACACGCCTTTATCACTCCTTCCTTTTAATTTACATTCTTTTTTGTTTTCTTCAACGGCTTTTTTCACTTTTAAGCGGCATTTTTATTATTTAAATAATTTTTTAAAGTAGTTGTAAAAGTGGACTTACTGAAGAGTTGATATACTTATGTTTCATTTCTATGCTTTGCCATTATTGATTTCTTCGATTTTATTTTTATTTCCAATCTTTTTCATGTTTTTACTCAATTTTTTTTTTCGACTTCTGCAGTCATTTCTTCTCAAACTTCACTGGTTATCTCGTCAATATGTCATATGCTTCGACCGCTTTACTTAATAATGCCATCCCATCTCTGATTTTTGCTTCTTTTTCGAATCAAAATTACCAAAGTTTTTATTCAACGCAATTTTTATTATTTGTTTGTTTTCAATTTTTCTTTTTTTTTAAACTTTTTAGTATTTTGTGTAAATCATAGCTAATTTTTGTATAAAGATAGATACTAGAACGGAAACATTTCGTTCCGCATAATTTATAAATTTCAATCAAGTCACAAGATCCCTTCAAAAACCTTGCAAAAAATTTTTATTCAAAGCTACTCTAAGTTTTTAAAATTTTATCTTTAAAATTTTTTAAAACCCATCTTATAATATTTAAAACTGAAATTGACGAACTTAAACAACATAGCATCACAAGTGAGATGGACTGGAGGAAACATGAGGGAGACAGTACGGGGGGCGTTTCGGTCGCTTGTATCTCTTGGCGCATCTTTTTGAGCTTTTTCTTCTTCCAGCTGTTTATTATTCAGTTGAAGAATTTTTGTTGATTGAATTTAATTTTGAGTTTTTGCGAATAGTTTTTAAGTTGGTTAAACAGTTAGATTGTATAATGAAACTCAGCTGCTCGTTTGTACTGCATTACAATACCACTCTATCAAAAACAAATTGAATCCTCAAGTCATATGATTATATATGAAACAGAGTACCCGACATAGACAGGCCAAAGAAGTTTATCTGCACATCAATGCCTTTATGTGTCTATTACGTTTTTGAAGCTCTGATTGATAAAAATCTGTTTTGCTTAATGAAGTATTAATTTGTTTTGAAAATTATTCATTTCAAAAAAAACTTTAATTAGCAACAATGCCTGAGTTTTAAAGAGGGAAAACATGAAATTAAACGTTAATAAAATTAACGACACAACTGATAACTAGGATGAGCAGAATATAATAGAAAAAGCATGATTGAAAGCAAGAGCTTTTTCACTTCGCCATTGGACATTATCAGCTTCCTCTGCAAAGTCTTTCTAGAAATTAATCAATCAAACAAAGCATGTTTTTTCATTGAAAATAGTGCAAAAGCATTTTTTATGGGTATTGTAATGCGCTTATTTTGAGCCGCACTGAAGGATGGCATCGGTTCCAAACAACATTAAAATGTGGTGTCGAAACAAGCAAAAGTCTTTTTCAATTTTAACCATAAAACTTGTCGTATAGCCACATATTGTTCTTTATGGATTTTAAAGAATATCCAGGTCACTTGGCTGTTTTGGTTGGGGATACGGGCTCGATGACTTGAAGTTGGATCTGTGCGTTTACCTTAGAGCCTTAGTTTCTTAGCTATGTGAGTTACATCAACTTTATATTCAAAAACATCACAGTTTACATTTTGTTCAATTTAAAGATAAAGTTTTATTAAATAAAACCTGAAATATTGGCTAGTTAAAACTGTTTGAAGCCCATTTACAGCGAATACTATTGGTTAAACTTAACCTCGTAAAGTTAACACAAACTTTCATATAAAAATTATATCTAAAAGTGATTTCAAGCAAACTTCAAAAGAAAAAAAGAATATAAAAATAATGTAAAAAATAGCAAAACAGCATAGAAAAGAATAAACCGTGAAGAAACATTAGTTGAAGTTAAAAGGAAGAGAAGACGATAAAACCGATGCATCTCCATACCTGCAATCTATCATCCCATTTATCAATAGACATTTTCGATGTTTTTAAATTAAAATAAATTGTTTTTGAATGAATTATCAGTGAATTCTGTGAATTTTTATGTGGTTTTGAGTGTTTTCTTATGATTCATGATATGTCTAATTTTTTTAGAAGAATATCATTAACAGTGAAGCTACTTACAGATTCATTGCATATTTGCGTTTTGAATGAAAACTATCAATTAATTCTTCAAGTTCTTTTTTAATATTTCTTTTTAGTTTGTAATTAAATTTTAAGTTAGTTTAAATACAATATGTATATAAAAAGCTTCAAGGTATTATATTATAAATGTCTTTATTACATACCTCATAAATAAAACCGTTTGACCACGAGTTTAAATGTAATGCATAAGGTTAAAATTGACATTTGTCGCAAGCAGTTCGGTTGTGCTAGTCCAGATTGTTAGGTGTTTCCAAATGTTAGATTGAGAAAACTATTCATGTCATTATATGCGTAATGTTTTGAAGTAAACTTCAAAAATTTGAGTCGAAAAGAAATAAAATAATAATGCCAACTGACAAAAAATTTTAAAAATCAGATGAATATTACAAATTCAACTAAAATAAATTAAAATTATCAAACTTCCCAAAATATTATAATATTTCAAAAAGATTATGAGTATTGGATCAAAAACTCAGTGAAGGGACTACTTTAATATAACCAGCAGAAGGTCGTTTGCCATTTAACCGAGTCATTGACATTGGCTATTGTTTTGCCATTATCAATTTTTTCTGCTTCCATGATTTACCTTTGCTATATTCATCATAATTAGGTAAAAATAATAATTAAATGTTAAAGATTAAACAACCAACTGAAAATAAAGTCGGAGATTTTTTACTAGATTAACCAAAGAAAATACAAAACTTCATAAGCAGTGCCTTATTAATAAACAATACTTTAATTATTTTCAAATATATTGACAATGGTCATTAAGTAAGTTATAAGAAGGAATGGCAGATATTAAGCACGAGTGATGAGCTGACAACAATAAGGCACTATAAGAAACAATATCACTATTGTATCACTTATGTGGTTGTAAATGCTGTTAAAACATTATCAAAATTATCCAATATAGATTTTAACTGGAATAAAAAAATTAATTTTTTTTCTTAGATTATATTTAAAAGGCATTTCAATTCCATCCCTATTTCTATAGCGACGGGGAAACTACTTTTATACCTATTCCTTGGATACTAGCAATAAATTATAAATGACTGTTTTTTGTAAATATTGATGGGAATTAAGAAAATTTTATTTTGATTTTAAAAAAATAAAATATTAATCGAAGAATTTCGGCGGTTAATCTTATAAAGCAGATAGTTTCCACAAAAAGTTATAAAACATCGAAATGTCAAAATCCTTACGGTGCTCTGTTGAAATCGACATTCATTCGGTAATATTTTGCGTTTGAAGTTTGGGAAATCGAAAACTTGAAGGATAAATGAAAATATAAAAAATATAACAATTTTCTATAAGCTCGATCATTATAACACCTGAAGTGTTGTTTATGTATTCATTATATTTTAAGCTATTTAAGACTTTTGTGAAAACTTCATTATCTATTATATTTTATTTTATTGACTGTCTTTTTCAATGAAAGCTTAACCATTGAATCTTGAGGATATTAATTTATTACTAGTACTATAAAAAAATCATCAGCTACACAGCTCTGGGACGTGGCTGAGAGACAGAGAAGACTTGTTTTTAAGTGTTGAACTGTTTGGTCAGACACGACAAACAAGACTGGCTGGCTGCGTCTTTCCTCTCTTCTTCAGAGATTGCCTTAAGTTTGATAAGGTTTTTATTCGACTAATATTCTATTGAAATGTATGTGAAAAGCATTTATATGAGAAAGAAATGCAAATAGTTTTAATGATAGTTTAAGTTTATGCCTTCTACTACTGCTATAAAAGGAATATGAGAATAGTTTAGCATCATTAGTATTTTCGAATATATTTCGGAAATTAAAAGTTGTTTTGGAACAACAGGCCAGTAACCAAAACTTATTGAGTTGTGATTAATCTGTTAATTATTACTTAAAAGGTCTTTTTGGCAGCATACGACCCAGCTCATGTCGCAAACAAACTTTTAGGTAATTTTTATAATTGAGCAGATTCGAAAATTCAAGATATGTATGATACAGTTTGATTATAACCAAACATATCATTTCATTAGTTATGAGCCGCTTGGTGAAGTTTTTTGATTTTGTTTTGAAAATAATTTTTTTTGAATTTTTGCTTAAATAAAATATATTGACTCAAATATAAGGCTATCAAAATTGTCAACTTCAGAAGAGACAGTGCGTATTGAACTTCTTCAAGTGAGCAGCTTATTCATAGAAGGCAGAGTTTTGGCTTGGTATGAGTCCAACGCTAAGTCTTTTCTCTTTCCATCCCCATTCTCTTACCCTACAACCAGATTCCCTGTGAGGGAATTGACCATGCAACGTAGTCTGACGTTCCCAGTAAGTTTTAGATTACTTAAAAACATACTTGGAATTATTCTATATTGAAGTTAGATACTTGTGAAAATTTTTTTAATCCACCTGATAAAGTTACTTCAATAATAAAAAGCTTTCTACATTTTACTGAATAAAATATGTCTAGTTGATATTAATTTTTGAGCTTTAAGTTTGTATCTTTTTTAATGCTTTTCAAGATCTTCCTACTTACAACATGAAACTTTTAAGTTATTAAGTTTAAATTTTGAATTTATAGGGATTAAGACCTCGCTTGGAGTTTTCAAGCAAAACAACAATAAGGGAATCAAGCTTTTTGTCAAGTTCCCTAGACCTCAATGATGGAACCAAATATGTCAGTTTTCATTTAAACCATAATATGTACATTTATTATTCAATGATTCGTAAAAAATTTATTCATACCATTTTTAATTTTTAGTGCAGAAGCCGATCTCGCACGAGAATGAAAACCTTAGAAGATAGACCTCCGTTCGTAGTCAGAAAGGTATATTTTCTGATAATTACTCAGTTTTTCCACATATCTTGACTAAAAAAGATTAGAAAATACAGCTTACAAGTAGTTTTAGAACTAAACTCTATCTAAGCTCTAATTCCCCCATAAAATGTCAGATCGATGACGACTTGATAGGAAGGAAGCCCGCTCCTTTCCAGTCTCTCAGGTCAAAATCACAACTTCGAAGATCTTCTTCGTTGAGAAACAGAGCTCGTAGTTGTAGCCCAGTAAGTATATATTTTCATAAACTTTCAACAAAAATAATCAATATTTTTAAAAATTAATCGTTTCAATTTTATTAACTATCTTTTTAAACTAGAAGGCTTAGAACTCAAAAATTAGTAGTTTGAAAAGCCATAAATATCAATCTGAACTTTTTATTTGCATTCTAATCTACAGAAACGTTTAAGAAGATATAATTACTCGGACAACGATGAAGAGGAATACGATTATGATTTTTGTAGCAGTTACAACCTTCACAACTACGATGACAACGAAAATTCTTTTAATTTAAAGACAAGTGTAGCAGAGGATTTAGATAGATATGAAGCCAGATTGGAGCGCATAAAAACCAGGATCGACAACGCCTTGGAAACTGACAGACGTTTGGAAATGTACCGCTCATTAAATAATCCATTGTGTAAAGTAAGTTCATCATGAAATTTCACTAAAGTCTTATTAAAAGTTTTAATGGAAGTTTTAATTTCAAAACTTATTGAAATTTGAAAGGCTCAATATTTTCATCATGATTCACCAATGTAGTGCAACTTTGGCTATCATACTACCTGCTGTTGTTGCCATGATTACGTGCGAGAACTTGAAGATGCCCGCAGAAGAAGATACTTATACGCTTTGTGAAGATTTGGGCATGAGAATTCAACAAAAAATCTTTCAATTTAAAAGCATACATAACAAATTTTCATTTCTTAAAATGTGTCCTTTTTGAATCAGCACATTTATTAGTTGACTGAATGTTTTATTCTTGAATGTTTCGCTTGAAGTTTTAGCCATTAATCTTTGCAGATCGATTTTAAATTCACAATTTATACAAATTTTGGGTTTTGTTGGTGACCAAATTTTGAATCTTTTATTAATAACTGAAGATAATAAAATTTTATTGAATAAAGTTATTCTTTGAAAATGTTAAATGTTTCTTTCCAAGTTTTCTTTTTCTCACCTTCAAGCGACATCTTTTTGACTTCTTCTATAAGACCTTCAGCAAAGGCATATTTGAGTGGTTTAATTGATTCTTTTTCTTTTTTTTCTTCAATACTATGTTGTTTTCTTTCAGCTTCTTGTAATGATAATCCAACCCATTCAGCTTCTTCGACAGGAATAACAAACTGTTTGTACTTTTCATAAATTTCTTCTCTTTTTATCAGATTATCAGGATATAAAGATTTATTTGCCAAAGTTAATAACATCAATCTTTTAAGTTTCATTCCTAATTTTGACTTCAAATCTACTTCATGTGTTCGTAAAATATAGAAATCTAGTCCATAATTATCATCGATAAGTTTGAGAGTTCTTAATGTTACTGTTATACTAAGGTATTTATCAAGAATTTCACTATACAAAACTCGTTTTGTTAAAAATGGTTTCCAAATTTTCGGTTTTAACGGTTTATATTTTCCTTCTCTTTTTCTCAATCCAACTATCATTCCTTCACCACCCCACAAACCATTGTTTGCTTCGAGAGGAAAGGTAAGTGGAATATCGACATTTATAACTTTTCTTGGTTCTCCATTTTCATCAGCTTCCCATTTTTTAGGGTTAGGAATATAATGAACTGGTTCAGGTTTTTTCATCCATGTTTCAGTATATCGAATTTTGTAATGAAGAGGCAATCTAGATTTTAAACCTTCTGTCCAAGGCCAAATACCTTTACTCAATTTTTGCATATTTGTTATAAAACTATATTTCGGTGCTATAGACATATTTAAAGATCGACCAAAAGGCTTATAATTCTTAAATGTACATGCACTTTTTTCAAAGAAAAACAAACTAACAACAACAAAAAACATTACAATTTTATCAAATAACAAAATTTTTTGTTTTAATTTTTAAAAAATTTTTGTTTTTAAAATTTGTTAAAAAATTTATTTTTTTGTTGCATAAACTATTTAGAGTTTTTGAAAATTAAATCATTTTATCACTAACATTTTTCAATAAGAGGATTTATTTCAGCTTTTTCTGTAATTAATTTTGAAAAGAGATCGAAATTAAGCTAATATTTCAAAACAATAGTAATTCTCAAGATGACAGAAGAACAAGTAATTTCATCATTTATATTAACATTATTCCACAATATTATTATTGATTTATATATATATATCTCGGCAAAATTTCATAAAATTACTTTTTATTTTCCAACAAAATCAAAAACGTAATCATTTTTGAAAAATTCCAAATTTCGAAAAATTTTGTTAAAACGTTTTCTAAACATAACAAATTTTCACCGATTGCAGGATGTTTTTGATCCTACTCTTAAAAAAAAGAAGAAGAAAAAAAAGCCTTTTGATCCAGAAGCACTGGATGCAGGTTTGAATCCTCCTGAACAAGAAGTAGCTCAAGTTCAATCAGGCCCTGCTGAAGAACCAGAACCAGTTGTTGACACCATTGATGATTTAGGTAATTGAATTTTATTTTTCAACTTTTGACTGTTAGTTTTTTTTTCTTAATAACATTGAAAATTGTATTCAAGATATGGGTAATAAGCATATGTTTACATTGTAAAATAAGTTTCATTTTTTCAATCAAGTTTTTCCTTTTGCTAGATTTACAGTTAAAAAAGAAAAAGAAAAAAAAGAAACCATTAGATCTTAGTGAACTTGGTGGAGCTTTGCCTGTGAGATTTTTTAATGAATATATCAAAACTCATAAATTAATTTTTCCAGGACATTTTATGTATCCTAAATTAGTTATTTTTCCATTTCTATAATCTTCAAAATGAGCAATTTTCAAATACATTTCTTGTTTTCAAAAAATATAATTTCAGTAAGTTTAAACTCATAAATTTTATCTAAAATTATTCTTTATTTAAATAGTTTACTCAACACAGGGAGAAGTCTCAGAAAAGGGTGATGAAGGAGATAAAGGTGGAGATGATACCACTGATTTTACAAAGAAGAAAAAGAAAAAATCCACATTGGCTTCTGTTGACTCTACAGTTGATAAAGGTTTTATTTTAAATTTCATGAAATTAGGCAGGATGATTATATTCTAAAATATAAAAAGTGGAGTAAAGCTATTTTTATAATTATGTATATGATTGAATGGAAATCTCTACCATATATTCTATATTAATTGTTTGTTAACGTGTTATGAAGTAGAGCTATTTTTATAATTATGTATATAATTATATAAAAATCTCTACATTCTATTCTATATTAATTGTTTATTCACGTGTTTTAGTTCGATGTAACTAAATTGAAGAGCAATGAAAATAAGTTACTTTTGCTTACAGATCAAACAGACAACTGTGTAGTGACTGAAGAGCAAAATGAAGCTGATCACACTTACATTGAAGTCATTAATTAACATTTTATCTTAATGTTGTTTCCATTTTAGATATGTATAATTTATATTGCTAGTATTTATTTATAAACATAGGTATAACTTCATTTAAATCAATTGATAAAGTAATTATTTGTTGAATTGTAGATGTTTGAAGCTGTGGACAGAATAATGCGAGAAAAGAACCCAGATATGTTGGCAGGACAGAAGAAAAAGTTCATAATGAAGCCTCCTCAGGTACTCCGAGTGGGAACAAAAAAAACATCATTCTCCAACTTCCCTGAGATCTGCAAGATGTTTGTTACAGTTTTGAATGATTCTGTTCTTTAGTTGATTCAATATGGAGTCTGAGGTTTTATTAAAATAGAATCTTTTGTGAAAGTTCCAACTAGATTTGATTGATTATTCAACATGTGTTATGATCATTATCAATGTGGCAGGCTTCACAGACAACCCAAACACTTGTTATCCTTCTTGCTGGCCGAACTGGGAACTAAGTAACTTATTTCACCCTTTTATCATTATGACAAATGCTAAACTACTTTTGAAGTGTTGAGTATTGGCTTTATTTTGATGAATTAAAATAGTTTGAATAACACAATTTCATTAGTTCAAATACTAAGTTGTAGTTTTAATAATCAGTATGAAGCTTTCAATGAGTTTAACTTATTCTAAGATTTTTGGAGAAATGTATTTTGGACTCACGAAAAGCTTTCTACAAGGTTTCAAAATTCAAATTTTTTGTTTCAACAAAATTTCACAGTGGCTCATTGGATGGTCAAAACCAGTTGATTATCAAAGGAAGGTTTCAACAGAAACAGATTGAAAGCGTTCTCAGAAGTTACATTAGTATGTAAATTATTTTTTACTCACAACCTATTAATATAATAACAAATAGTTTTGGTTTTATACGTCAAAATGAGGCATTTACTGTCGAAACAAACTAGTTTTTGTTATGTCAGATATTATGATAAAACGCTAGTGTCTTTCATTATGATGAAGTCTGATTTAACGAAATTCGTAGTGAAAACTATTTTTATGTATAAAATCGGCAATAAGATGTAAAAATTATTCATTCCACTGTTGAAACTGCACTAACACTTGCAGAGGAGTATGTGACGTGCCACACGTGCAAATCTCCCGAAACTATTCTTCAGAAAGACAACCGTTTGTACTATATTCAGTGCGAAAGTTGCGGCTCTAGAAGATCTGTTACTAGTATCAAGTCTGGGTTTCAAGCTGTCACTGGCAAACGAGCAGCCATTAGGGCTCGTGCTAATTAATTTTTTCATTTGTAATTATTGTTTTTATTATTATGGGTAGGTTTGGTTCAAACGATTCTTGTATGGTGTTGTGGTATGAAGCATATGGATTCTCAAATAAATTTTTATTCTTGAGTCACACATTTTTCAAAGTATTGTTCACCATAACCAAAAAATACAAAATATGCCAGAGATAAGAGTGGAAGCAACATTTCATTGCTGCTAATTAAACGTAAACGAAAAGTGTAAATGTATGTTTTGAGGTATGCAAGTTGACCAGTAGTCAACTCAAATTGAGGTTTCGATGTACCGGTTCAACGACGATAGTGCGTCTAGACTTCTGCAAATCGCTTGAGAAACTCGAAGCATTCCAGAAAAGTAGGAAAATTCTTTAATGGTGGTCTTTCACAAAATGAAGAGAAATTGAATTGTGAAGAAAATTTTAAAATGCACTATTATGGATAAGAGTCATTTGGTTGATGGATTTCGCCAAAGTGTCATGGTTTTTGAAGTAGTCGTAATATTGTTGACAGGGTTTTACAGCCAAACAGCTTCGAGAAAAAAAACTGATTTTTGTCGATCTAATTTGAGCCTTTGGTGCCGCAAATAAAAAAAATTTTAGTTAATCGAACATGAAAGTCTCGGTAAATGTTGGAAAAAAACTTGCAGTTGCCATCTCAGTCGAAAAAGGCATTGAACAAGAAAAATAAGGCTTCCACTCTGCTTTGTAAGTTTCTTTGTTGTGTGAAGTGGTTTTTGAAGATTGCATTAAGGGTGGCAACATTCAGTACCACAATACTGTTGAATTGCTAATCCCAAAGTTCTTACAGGTTTGGTGCGAAACTATATGAAGATGATTGTAGTCTGGGTGCACATACCAGATCCAAAATGCAATGTTTGATATATGTTTTAGAAACTAAATGCTCTACTTCATAACTTGAAATCAACCAAAAATATCTCTTATAATGTATGTTGGCGCCGACAAGTGAAACAGTGAATGAACAGAAAATTCAATTTAAAGCTAAGGAACAAGATCATATTTGAATGGAAAAACATACCCAGCACATGTGCTGTAATCCCTCACTTCACTGAGCGATCCAATCAAATTTAAGAACAGGTTTTTAGGATTTGAAAACTAAAATAAAATGTTTTCAAATATTACTAATAAAATATTATTAGAAAAATTTTTGTTGCGTTTTACATTAATATTCAATGTCTTCAAGTTTACTATAAAAAAATAAAGTTTTTTTCATTGAGCAATGGGATTGAAGTAGATTTAAACCAATTTGAAGAGTTTGTAAAAAAAATTCTGATCAATTTAAAACTTTTAATGGTATCATTTATTTTTAAAATATTAATAAAAACAAAACCAAACCAAAACAATGATTTTTCAGCGGGAGAAATAACAAATCGAAAAAATCTGGTCCAAATCTGCTTCAATCCTATTGGTCAGTGAAAAAAACGTTGTTTTCTATAATAAGTGGGGACTTCCACTTCGTTGGAGTTGCGTCATTAATACTTGAACCTCTTAATTAAAGCATTAAAAATAATTATTTATATTTCATAAAAACATATTCAATAAAAAATAATCATTTTATAGCAATAAGAAAATAAAAAAAGCATAAGATTTTGAGTAATATAAAAATACTTCTAGCTGAAACAATGAAAAATCCTTCTATAAATGTATAATGTTATTATATAAAAATAATATTTCAGTTTTTTAAGAATAAACTTAAAAAAAAAATTTTTTTTTCAATTTTCTGCTTCAAACAATAGGTCATGACTTGAAACTCCTAAAAAAAGTGTGAAAAGAAAAGTTAAACACTTTTGGAGATAAAATTTAGAGGTCGACACTTGTGAAATAAGGCTGGTTCACTCAGAGTGACGGATTGCAATGAAAATGCTTGCCCCAACAGATCTTGTAAATAATACATATCGATTAAAACATTTTTTTTTTCAAAAAAAAACTTAAGATAATTCTTTTTTGCGAAATAATTTTTTCAGTGTTAAAATAAATAAATGGGAGTTACAAGCCGAATTCTCTTTTATAAAAAAAAACACTTGCTAATGACAAAATAATATTTCCCTGTAAAATGTCTTGGGCTATAAAAGTAAGAAAAGATAATGCACAAAAGATATGAAATTTAAATTCAGTAATTTAACATTGTATGTGTTTAAATCATTTGTAGGAACAAGAAAAGGCAAAGTATGATCAAATCTTTGATGGCTTACTTCCAGTTAACGGTCTATTAAGTGGCGATAAAGTAAAACCGGTAAATTAAGATAACATTTAAATAAGTTTTTTCATTTAAAAGTTGAAAGTTTTTGCAAAAAAAGACGCTATACATTAAAATAAACCACTTAATTTTGAAGATTCTTCTTAATTCGAAACTTCCCATACCTGTGCTAGGAAGTGTTTGGGAGTTGAGTGATATTGATAAGGATGGCATGCTCGATAGAGATGAGTTTTCCATAGTGAGTATTTGAAAAATTATTGAATGTAAATATTTTAGTTTTCTACAGTTGAAAGCTCTTATAAGGAAATTAATAGAAAAAAATATTTTCAGGCTATGCATTTAGTGTACAAATCTCTTGAAAGAAACCCATTACCACTAACTCTTCCCTTAGAGCTTGTTCCTCTATCAAAGAGAAACATTCCTCTACCTTCATTGCAGCCTATAATCAATGTAATAATATACTTTTTTGTCATTTAGCTTGAATTGAAAATACTTTTTCTTGAAAACTATGAAAATATTTTTTTATAACACAAGCTTTTTTTATATTTGATATAGAAGATAGTGATAACAGCTGCTGAGAAGACTCAGTATGATAGTCTGTTTGCCCAGTATGATACTGATGATGATGGCTTGGTGGGAGGAGGAGATGTCAAAGAACTTTTTATTAATACTGGTCTTCCACAGCATGTTCTTGCTCATATTTGGTTATTATTGAATTTCTTTATTTTTTATCACTCATGATAATTTGTTGATATTCAATAGTTTTTTTGTTCACTTTTTCATAACCATATCTTTAAAACACTAAAAAATTATTTTAATTTAGTCATTGAACCTATTCATTAACATAAACCAACAATCTTCAAATCTATAATTCTTTTCAAACAGGAATCTAAGTGATTTGACAGCTACAGGCAAGTTGAACAAAGATCAGTTTCATTTAGCAATGTCTTTGGTTCAAATGAAACTACAGGGCCACCAACTACCTCCGACCATCACTGCTGATATGCTGCCGACATCCATTCAACTTCCTATCCCTGTAAAGTTCCATTCATTTTCACTAATAGTTTTCAATATACCTTTTTCATGCTCTTGTTTTTCTTCTTTAATCCTATTAGTTATTTGTAAAGATTTGGAAAGTTTTCCAGAGTTTAGAGTTAATACAATAATATAGGAAAGTTTATAACAAATATTTTACACATATTTGTCATAGTTTTTGTTTTCATCATATTACACGGTGTTATAAAGAAATAATCTATAATGTAAGGACTCAATGGGGCTGGTTACAGGTGGGTTTGATGACAGCAACAACAAAGAACTTCAACTGATTGTTGGTGAAATCAATGCTCTCAAGAAGTCTGTGGCTTATATCATTAATATTTTCGAAAAAATAAAAATCGCCTTTCAAGTTTCAATGCATTCAAAACACAAAAATACGGCCTGGCAATGAAGGCCTGCCTTACTCATGCACCCTCAAAATCCATCTCCTTTTGTGAAGTTTGGCCTTCTCAATCCCCGTTCCACTCGCAACAAATCCACTCTTATCCTGGACGCGATCTCCACTCACTGTTTCGATATCCTTGCATTGACTGAAACGTGGATCCCGGAAGATGCTGACAATGTCACAAAATACGACATTGTTCCCCCAGGTTACCATGTTCTACATTCTCATCGTTCTAGTGGAAAACGCGGTGGTGGTATTTCTTTGATTTCCTCCAACTCCGTTAAACTGACACTTGTAAAATCTGAAATACACTCTTCCTTTGAAGCATTAACTGCCCAAGCCTCTTTCCTAACACGTTCCTTAACCATTTCTGTTATTTACCGCCCTCCTAACTCAAGTAATTTTATTCGTGAACTCACAGCTCATCTTTATTTTCTTTCTTCGACATTCAATCATTTCATAATGGCTGGAGATTTTAATACCCCTAATTGTCATCATCTTGATAATCCCCTTAATATTCTTTTGCGAGAGCACGGTTTGATGCAGCATATTAACTTTCCAACTCACAGACTTGGCAATACTCTCGATCTTGTTATCACACCTGCTTCTCTCTCTCATCTTATTTCTGACCCTGTCAGCGAAATTTTTGAATCTGATCATTTCCTTATTTCGTGCCGTCTTAACCTCGCACGGCCCCACCTTTCACCTCATCGTGTCACTTCTCGGTCTTTCATGAATCTCAACTTGGCCGGCTTTGGAAAGGATGTCAATTTTATAAGCGATTTACTTATTAATTCTCCAATCTCTAAGGTTGATGACTTTGTTAGTTCCATGGACAAATTGTTTCTTTCGCTGATGAATTCTCATGCTCCTTTACGCAGTCATACTTTTCGCCCCAGCTTCCATTCACACTTTCATCTGTCTGAAAATGCTCTCTCTGCCAAACGCCGAAGAAGGAAAATCGAGAGACAGATATCCAGTCTCCGAAAGCTTTGTGTGCAAGTCCCTGATGATCTTTTACAGGAATTCCGTATTTCACGTAAACTCGCCCGCGCCGCCATTAACAAGTCACGTGCTGATTATCTTAATCTATCGCTATCTTCAGCGACACCTAACTCCAAAGCCTTTTGGAAAACGGCGAACTCCATACTTCACAGGTCTCCTCCACTTCCTCCGCGGACTCCTGCGGAATATGATCTTTTTGTTGAAAACTTTAGCACTTTTTTCAAGACTAAGATTGAGTTGATTCATAGCTCGCTACCGATCACTAATCTTCCCCGTCAGCCCTCCTTAACTGACAGTGATCAATCAAATCTCTCATTTTTCTCACCTCCTAGTGTTGATGAAATCATCAAATTGATCAATTCTCTCCCAAATAAATCCTCACCTTTAGATATAATCCCTGTTTTCCTGCTTAAGTAGTTTTCCGGCATCTTTGCCTCCATTATATGCAAACTTTCGGCTCTTTCCTTTTCACAGGGTATTTTTCCAACTTCATTCAAAACGGCGCAGGTAACCCCTTTACTGAAAAAATATAATCTAGACCCCATGCAACCATCCAATTATCGTCCTATTTCAAACCTCAGCACCATCTCAAAGATCTTAGAAAGGGTTGTTCTCAAGAGATTATCCTCTCATGTTTCTGTACTGCGTAACTTCAACCTTTTCCAGTCGGCGTATCGCTCACATCACTCAACGGAAACTGCGCTTTTGTACATCACTGACAGCCTCCGCAATATCTGTGCTACCGGGTCTGCGGCCGTCTTAGTGTCTTTAGATATTTCAGCAGCTTTTGACACCATTAATCATCCAAATATGCTGCATATCCTTGAAGACTACTTTCACATTTCTGGCATTGCTTTATCCTGGTTTCAGTCCTATCTTTCCGAACGCAAGCAATTTGTTAAGATAAGCTGCTCTTCCTCTACCCCTGTCTCCCTTCGTTTTGGTGTTCCTCAAGGTTCTGTTCTTGGGCCCATACTCTTTTCTCTTTATACTTCTCCTATTAGCGAGATCATACAGAAGCACGACGTTCTATATCATCAGTTTGCTGATGATATTACCCTCTTTACAGGCGCTTCTTACCTTGATCCTCATCCCAGCCTCACTAAGATATCTGAATGCATCACTGAGCTCAATCTTTGGTTTTCTAACAATCACCTCATGTTGAATCCTAACAAAAGCGAAGTGATGTTTGTCGGCAGTCCCATACTCCTTTCCAAATCCAATCTTCCCACTGAAGTAATCTTTGACAGCACTACTCTTTCCGTAACGTCCAAACTGAAGATACTAGGTGTAACTCTTGATTCTAGACTCAACTTTACACACTTTGTCTCTCAGATCATACAATCATCCAACTTTCATCTCCATGCGATCAGACAGGCACGCAAGTTCCTACCCTTTGACACTGCCGTTGCTCTGATCATCTCTTTAGTTCTTTCAAGGATTGATTACTGTAACTCTCTTCTTTGTCGACTCCCGAACTGTCTTATTTCTAAGTTGCAATCTCTCCAAAATCGCGCTGCTAAAACCGCTCTTCAAGCCGACTACTATTCTTCATCTCACACCTGTCTCGATCGCCTCCATTGGCTGCCGGTCGTACTAAGAGCCCAGTTCAAGTTGCTATGGCTCACGGCTAACATCTTATACTTTAATCAGCCAGCTTATTTATATGACCGTCTTTCCATCAGACAGACTTCTGAGTCTCTCAGGTCTTCCAACACTGGTTTATGCCTACATCAGCCTGTCTCTTCTAAACCTTTCTTACATCGCTCCTTCTCGCATATCGCCCCTCACTTATGTAACTCTCTTCCACTTAATGTCCGTCTTTCACCTTCTCTTAAAATTTTTCGCAAGCGTTTAAAAACGCATCTTTATAGCCAAATTTCTTTCTCATAGCCCTTCTGATTAGAACAGCGCCTCTGCAGCAAACCTAGTTTGCAAACTGCGCGCCCTACAAATACAAAAATACAAATACAAACGATTCTATTACTAAATACCTTAGAGTCATCTTTAAAACAACAATCTAATTTTTTTAGAGTTTTTAAACCAAAGATAAGAATCATTAATGGAGAATTAATATTCTAAATCAATTGAAACAATTTGAAGTGAAAAAATGGCATTAGAGCGAGAGGTGGCACAAAATGAGGCTGACATAAAGCTTGAGGAGAGAGAAATGGCGAACGTTCAAAAAGAGTTTGAGGAGTATGTTATAATTATTGTGTACCACATTGGGTCTTTGCTGCTCATATTAGTTTAGTATATACCACATCGGTTATTGTGCCTTTTTCAACATACGATTATGAGGTTTTTTATGGTTTTTTTTACTCAAAGATATTAAACTTAATGTAATTATTTTATAACTTACTTCAGTTTGCAGTTAAACCAAAAGCAATTGGAGAGCAAAAAGGTAGAGGCACAACAGAGATCAGATGAATTAGATGAAAAGGTTTGGTTACATTTTTATTTATTTTTTAACTTTCAATAGATCTTGAGTTAGTTTACCACTTAAAATATAAAACGCTTTTATGAAGAAACACTACTTTTGCACCTAAGCTCTTATATGCTATTTTATAAATGTGCAATTAGTATCCATATATATTGATAATCAAAGATTGTGGTTGAAATCACTAATAACATTTAAAATGATATAGAGCTAATAATAATAATAATTATTATTAATAATATTAATTGCTGCTGTAGAAGAAAAAGCTTCAAACTTCGGTGATTGAATGCAAGTCACAAGTTGAAAAAGACCAGTTTAAAGTAAGAAGTTCTTTTAGTTTAACCATGGTGCCATATAACCATATTTTTAAGAATTAATATCGTCTTAAACCTTGAAAATTAGATTTTAAAGAGAATAAACGATGCTAAAGATCAATAAAGGTTTTATTGAAAAAATGTACTGAGCTTTTTACAAACCAATTTTGTTTTAGTTATTATTTGTTATTCACAATGAATATGAAGCATTAAATTGTGTCTGATTGCTTCTAATTTAATAAAGTTAATTTCTTTTTCACTTTGAAAGTTCTTTAAATATTTAAGTTTGCACTATCTTTTACAGATTCAAGAATTGAGACACACATTGAACAACAGCAAACCAATGGTAGCTTAATCATGATAACATCATTGTTGATAACAATCATATTGATAGATATATCATACATAAAATAACATTTTAATACTAGTCAATGGTTGTTATTGATAACTATGAATATTTGAATGTTTTATTTTGACGAAGTTTTGAACTATTCTCCATCAGGTGACATCAGTTATTAGTTGTTATAAGTTAACGAAGTTATAGTAAAAAAAATTTTTTGTGGGGGATAAACCCAAATATTTTAATTTAGAAATACTTTCCAAAAGCTTTGTTTAAGATTATCATAGCTTATCTGAAGATATTACATTTGTGTCTACCTCAATTGTGTTTAACAGATTCTACCAATTATTTAAATAAAAATATAATTCATTAATTAATTAAATGAGAAAATACTGAAATCTTTTATATTCACTATATATTATCGTATTTTTAAACTTTATCTAATGAATATCAAAAACTCCCTATATTTTCCGTAAAAATTGTTTTATTAAACAATTTTGTTTCAAGGTGATCATAAATTGGTTTGAAGAATTTTTTAAGGCTTATTTAATTCATATGTTTGTACACAGTCTCAAGAAGAAGAAATGGCAAAGCTGAGAGATGAGATTGCCCAATTGGCTGCAGAAGGGACTGATGTTGAAGCCAGGTTGTATGTTGTATAGTGTATTGTTGGTGTATATTATTTTATATTATCTATTTATCGATCTATCATTATTTATTCAAAGCACTCCAAAAAAATTTAATTTTTCACTGTAATTTTCAACACATAAAGCATCAAAACGACACTGTTGACTACAACAATATAGTTGTCAAACCAACTATCACGAAACAAATAGGTACATAGAAGCAATAAATACGGAGAAGAGACTCAACGAACGAATCAAGCATTTGGAAGGCTTAATAACTCAGGTTTTTATGTGTAATCATCGAACGCATCTTTCTGCAAGGCGTTTATTTTATAATGGTTGTAATAAACCACGCCAAAATTTAGATAATGTTCACTTTTGAGTGAAAACAATGTTGGGTTTTATTGATTAATTTGTTATTCTGCACAACTTTAAATAGATAGATTTATCTAAAACTTTATCATTATATATGTTTATTAGTTCTTGATACTAGTATTATCATTTTGCTTTTTAAATGAAATGTCCAGTTTCTGCAAAATATATACGCTGCGAGATGTACGAATTTTTTTTTCATTATATCAATTGTGAAGTATAAATGACGACACCGCGTGTCTTGCACCACCTCAGCCAACCTTGGACACTGATGCCTGGGAGACTGAACAGACCAAGGATTCCAACTTATTCGCTTCTGAAGACCCTTTCAATAATTGTAAGTTATTAAAGAAGTTATTTAGTTTTCCACGATGGGGATTTTTAACTCTTCTACGATACTATAGATATTAATTTGAGTCAATCCGCATTCATAACGTCATGAATTTATTTTTTCCAACGCTTAAATTTACCCGTGTCTAATAAGCTGATTAAATGATTAGATATAGTTGTTAGTTATTCGAATTATGTAATAAATCTCCCATATTTGCAGTTGATCCTTTCCCTAAAAGCCAAAACGACCCTTTCGGAGGGGACTCGTTAGCTGAGCATTTCAAGGAAGATTTTGATGAGGTAGTCATGGCACATGGTTCGAATTTGATAACAAAATTAATAATACTAGGGTTAACTTTAATATTGATTAAATAATGTAAAATTAAAAGGATAATTGAATTTGAATAAGCAAGTAATTTATTGATGTTCTTAAAGGCATTGAACTTGAAAGAGTTTTCAACTGAGCAACAGAAAGATCCATGGGGGGAAAGCAACACTGAGTCTTTAAAAGGTGGATGTGATAATTCACCTGTATTAAACATTTTATAATTAAAAAAATATATGTGGATATCTATGTGATAACTTTAAAATGAGGGATTTTGAAGGCTTTAAAAGCGGTAATATATGGGATACAGGTTCACTAAAATGGCATGCATTTAATCATTTCGAACGGTTACAGATGATTTCGCAGCTTTTGGCTTCAGTGAGGCATCACAAAAAGAAAACCTGCCCGATGACGTAAGCTTCTAAAAAATATTTCAAACTATTATTGTATGTAATCATATATTATCAATAAACGCCAATACGATAAATAATGAAAGATGAATTTATAAAGAACTTTTTTAGCACAAACCTTCCACCAATAGAACTTCGACCCTTTCGGACAAGGATCGTTTCAGAATGACTTCACTGACTCCTCCGGCGTGCCAGTATTGCCTCCCAAGCAAATCAAATCTCCTGCCCCTCCCAGACCTCCAGCCCCCAAGCCCAACGAATCCTCCCTCTCCGCTGCCAATGTCACTGCTGTCAAACTGATTCAACATAAAAAGAATAATAAAATTGAAGTAAGGTTTTAAAAAATATTTAGAACTATTTTAAAGTTGCTTTTTAGTTTACTCATATTTGGGTTTCAATTTTTTCACCTTTCCATCAATCATATATTGGCTATAAGTTATTTTGCATTGTTCACAAAGTACATATCAGAGGCAGAGCAGTTGGCGAAGGCGAAAAGGGATAGTGAAGAAGAGTATGAGAGAATGAAGAGAATGAAGGAAAAGGAAGACGAAGAACTACAAATGGCTATTGCCCTCAGCAAGCAAGAGATGGGTGGAAACTGATGGGGTGTGGCCAATGCTCACGTCGTATTTCAATTTTGTGTTGTATTCTGTCAAAGTGATTTAGATATTTTGTATTTATTAAAAATGATAAAGCTCCAAAAATTTATTTTTATATAATGCAAAGTACCTATTAAGAATATAGTTTTCATGGTAAACGAAATAATCATTTTTCTACAAATAATTTTTTTTTTATTGAATTTCATAAAATATAGTTGTCATGGAAACCAAACTAATTTTTTAACACAATTTGATGTTTTAAACTTGGTTTGCTCTACTTGTGATGGCACTTAAGTATTTTTTCCTTCTTTTTCAAGTTTTTATCAGAATGATTTAAAAGAATTTTTATTGAAAATTGATTATATTCGGATTTCAAAAAGATTGCAAATAAATGATGAAAATATGCATCTTTGGTGCTCTGCAAACATCCAAAAGATTCAATCTTATTTTGTAATTGCTAATTATAAACAGTGCATTGTATCGATGTTGTTGAAGAGTTATAACATTTATAAGCAAAAATAAAACCCTCATAAGCTTATTGAATTTAATTAGCAGCAACATAAAAGCCTGGGAAGATAAACTCTATATCTTGTTATTAATCGTTTGTTTCTTGAGAAAGTGCTCTAATTAATAGATATTTTCCAATCAAATATTCCTTCTGAGGAAAACTCAGAGTTATTATGGAAAGAAGAAAATATAAACTATTTTATATATTTTTAACGATAATCTCGAAAAATTTTATACAAATGAAGCAATTTAAAAGCTCTTTAGTATTCTTCTTATTTTACAAGACATTTATCAAGATAGGTTAAAAATGCTCTGTAAAAATTGTAATAAATTCATCACTTTAGGTAAAAATTTAGATCTGATTCAAAATTACACGAAAAAACTATGTTTCTCATACACGAGAAATTAAACAAACTACACATACAAAGTAATACACATATAAACAAATATGATCACATGCACAACACACGAGCAGCGAGGCTCTATTTATAACTACACATTACCAAGCAACCGCTACATCCTTGCTCAAAACACCAAGAATTTATCTTCCAAAAAGTTTTATATATAAGAAGTATAAGATGCAACACCTGCACTGAACTATGATGTTCTTAGTCCCATTTATACACTTTTAGGGAATGTATTTATATTACATCTCGCTGTTATAACACATATACATCTAACCAATGGCTATGGTTTGGAAAAGTTATATCCAAGAACAGTATATATTTATGTCATGGAACTTACTTATTAATATGAATATGACGTTGGGTTAAAGGCTTATATGGGTAGGTTGGAAGTATGAGGATGTATATAGTATGGAAAAATAATTCTTTGAAAATCTCACAGTTGTTTTGCCAAACGTTCATTGGAGTATCGTTTTTAAAACATGGTAAGTTCGAAAGCAAGTTTTGAGAATTGAAGCTTGTTTGTAACTATTATTCTAGAAAATCTTATTGTTCGAGCTTCTATAGGATAAAATAAAACGCGTGTCAAATTTTATTTATTTGTTTGTAATGTTTTTATCATGTAACAGGCCGAAACCTCTGAAATTAAGTTGAGTGATTCTCAAACTAAAG
This sequence comes from Pterobdella sp. o SKG-2022, assembly GCA_964035795.1. Taxonomy (NCBI): domain Eukaryota; kingdom Metazoa; phylum Annelida; class Clitellata; order Hirudinida; family Piscicolidae; genus Pterobdella; species Pterobdella occidentalis. Next base: position 21,411,649 of record OZ038322.1, read on the forward strand.
GTAGGATTTCAAGCTTCTTTTCAATGACAATTGTATAAAGGTTTTGAGAATTATTGTGGAAAATTTAAAATTATTGAAATTTTTAATAGGCTGCCAAAAGTACTTTCATAAGTTTTCCTATATTTTGAAGTTCTATACTTCGAAATAATTTTTAGAGAAAAATAACATGTAGGAAAAACAATATAATTCATAAAAACAACGGTTAAAACTTGATAAAGACTAATACCACACATAAATTACATTAGCTGCCAAGGATGCCTTCAAATCCTTCGACAAGAAAGGTGAAGAGCAGATAAAGGTGGGAGATATTGAAGCCACCATGAAACGTTTGGGCCACAACATCAAACCAGATTTTTTGCAGAAAATCGAACATACTATTGACTCCGAAGGTACCGTTTGCATTTAATCCAAAATTTTGTTTTTTTTAATAGATTTTTCAGGAATATACATTATCGATATAGTGTGTTTAACAAAATTGTAGAGGTTTATGGATTATAGTTATCAAAAGCTATAAAATTTGATATTAGAATAAAAGTTTTTATATTGTCATTTTTGAATTGTAATTTGATAAAATTCCATTTATTCATATTCAAAACATTACAACACGTAAAGGAACCGGTTTCATTCAGTTTGAAGAATTTTGCAGTATCTTGTTGAAAAAGATGAAAGATGATGAAGATGAAAGAGAAATGAGAGAGATGTTCAAATCTTTAGACAAGGACAAAAGAGGCGAAGTGAACACAGACGAATTGAGGTGAGTACTTTAAAAATCGCCTATAAATGTACTTTCATGTCAGTATAAAATCATTCTTTAATTTATATTTGTTATATAAATCCTATTTCAATGGACTTCATTACTTTTGAGTTTTTCATTTTTCTAAATTTGAAACTAAATAGAAAAAAAATTTTTTGGAAACGTTTGTTGAACAACAATTTTTCATTCATTTTGTGTTTCATCTCAGAATTATAATCTTAAAAATTATAGAAAAAGCTCCACCTATAATGGGTTTTTGAGACTCACAACATTATAAAATAAAACTATTTATAGCACATTGATTTGTGAAATTTTTTAGGTGGATCTTGAAAAAGCTCGGAGACGATCTCACCGAGGCTGACATCGATGACATGATCGCTGACGTAGATACCGACGGTAGTGGATGGGTAGACTACAACGGTTAGTGATGCATAATGATGTAGTTATTTCACTTTTTATTGTATTTTTAGTTAGATTTATATAAAAATTAGAAGCAAATCATTTTGGTAGGTTATGGTTTTAAGTTGAAATGGTGGTGTAGCCACCCATAATATTTTCTACAATGATTAGAGTTTTTTTTCATTTATTTGGTTAAATTATGAAACTGCTTTGTTTTTTTGAATGCCTGCTTATTTTGTGGTAGCTGTCTGAAAATCTTCATCTGCAGTTTTCAATTTTTTTTGGAGACAAAATTACAGTTGACACATTTTTTTCCATACACTTCAAAAATTTCTTGTTTTTTATTTCTTCTTATTTTGAGCCATACAAATTTTTGACAACTTTCTTTTGTACGACTTTCTACCTAAAACATAATACTTCACGGTGCGCTTGTGAAATGACAAAGAAAACAAAATAAAAACAACTTTACGGAGAGTTGGGATCAAAAGATTAGATTAAAGGAGCACTAAAACATTGAGAGGTAACATGTTACTAAGATATGTAATCCTTTAAAATGCTATCTTCAACAACTCTCATAATGCTACAGATGAGTTTCAACTACATGATTTTGAAAATTCTTTTTATAGCGGTTTATTATGTGGTATGCAACTGTACTTGCATGTCTGTGGTTGAAGATCATGATGAAAATACTTTGGTTATGCGGAGCTCCAAGCAGATTTTGTTGGATAAATGTATATATACCTCTTTATTTTATGAGAAAAATATATTTGATGTTCATTTCCTTGATTCTAAAGATTTATAATTCGTATATTTTAGCAGTATTCATCAATTATAAAAATAGTTTCGATAGTATTACTTGAAATATTAACGAACCAATTGCAGAATTCGTCAAGCTCATGTCCTCAGAAGACTGAAGCGCAACTCTCTTTGTATTTCACTTCATTTAAGAATTCATCAACATTTTTATAGATATCATTGCCCAGTTATAAGTTTATTTTTTAATTATTTTTATTATTGCTATTTTTCGATTTGAATAAACTAACATTTAGTGCCTAAAATTCTAAGGTTCTTTCAAATAAAAACGGAAGCTTTTCTTTCCATCATATTTCATCAACTATACAAAATCTATGTAAGTTTTTTAATTGAAATGGTAAACGTTATAAACCACGGTAATAAATTTAAGAGCCGTTAAATAGGTCGGTAAGTAATCTTTCTAAAGTGATATGATAAAACGAACGACATCAAACAAAAAAAAATTTTAAATTGTACGTATTTTACGAGTCAGTGCTTTAAATAAAGTATTATTTATTAACACACAAAATGAATGCGTTTAAAGTTTAGTAATCTTCGGATGCTTCTCGATTGGTTCACTTAAACACTTGATAACGCCACGATGTGATAAAGTACTCAAAAATTAATGACGGAACATTGATTGAAAGGGTAAAAACAAATATGCAACAACATATAAATTCTGATCCAAATCCCACAAATTCTTATGTACACGATTTAAAATACCGTCTTATTTACTAACATTTTTGTCGAATGCGCTGAAACTGATGTAAAAGGTGCGTGGATGGTCTAAAATCTAACATTGGAAAATTATCTATATAACGCGATATTACATGAGTGCATGGATCATATTGAAAAAGTCAACCTTTAAATATAGTAATGAGTTCCTAAATTTGGAAGATTCAAAAATATGTTAAGTTCGCATGTGCAATCTAATAAAAGCAAGAGCTTAATCTTCAGTTTTAAAATCACTAAACCGAAATGAACTACAAAAAATATATGGAATTTAAGCCGTTTGAATTACCAAAACCGTTAGAACCAATTACATTTGCAACTATAACCAAAAATCACTCACAAGACATCACTTTACAAATTTACAGACAATCAATCTCGCTACAACACCTTCAACCATTAAAATGCACTTGAACAAAATAAAGATTGAAATACAAAAAATTATAAAAACACAAAAATTAAAATTTTTGTCAAATATCTTATTTTTCTTCTTCACCATCAACCGACTACCCTACAAATAGACTAGCTTGAACGATTCAAAGCAGTGGTGATACGTTGCCATAGATCTCTCTTGCATGACTTCAAACGTCGAAGATTACTGAGAAATTCAGAAAACTGCGATTCACCGTCATCGATCAGCATGAAAGCTTGTCTGGCTGCGCAAACGATGCTCACGAAGTCGTCGTAATCGGCGGTGGAGATGTGGTGGATGCGGGTGTGGGTGCACTGCACGAACCTGTGTGGTTTACGGCCATTCAAGTGATGCTTGTAGGCGCGTCTTAACTGAATAACAGCTAAGAACGATACTTTTTCTAAATAATTTTAATTTTATGACAGTAAATATAATTTTAAAACATTAGTTAACTAATAAAAATAACCTTACTTATCAAAAAACTCAGTCTTTTTTTGATGAATGTAAATGTTGTTTATAACAAAACTCAAAATTTTCAAAACTATTAATATAAACACATACAACTTGAAAGTCATATAAGGTAATGAATGCATACATCTGCAAGCACTTCTGAAGAAGGGTGTTGATGAAGGGAGGCCTCCAATGGGCCCCGTTGAAGTACTTGATCACCTCCACTTCCACCTCTAACAACACAAAAGGACTCAACACTGCCGTGCACACTCTAGTGCAAAACTGTTGTACATATGGCGGTCCTGTATTGTAAGTGTACATATATGAAAAGATTGAAAAAATTAATTATACTCATTGAATCTCCACAGGCGAAACTCACCAAGTTTCATAGCCACCTGCATCAACCACTTGACATCTTCTCCGTAAGCGGGATTCTTGGAATATTTGGTGGCGGCTCTATCGTCGTGCACACGGATGGAGAGGGAATCTAGTGCTATCATACCAACTCTAAAGCTTGCCACTAGGTAGTTGGTGGCCTTTGTTGCTTTGCTGCGTCAGTTTTATGTTATGTTTGAATGGCTATGAACTTTTGATTAAAATTCGAAACTTGTTTCATTGGTAATATTCTTACGCAAATAAAAAATAAAAAACTGATTGATTTTTATATTCATTTTGACTGGCAAACTAAAATTAATTATAAATAAATTCGATTGAACGATTTTCATCATTAATGAAACAAGGCGAATATCACTTGTTGTTGCTATTGTTGTTATCAAGAAGTTGTTCGTGTTGCGAAGTGACAGGATTGTTGTTGACAGGTAGTAGTGGTTGAGTCATCATGGTATACTGGAAGGAAGATGGAGGAGTATCTTGCATCTGAAAAGTAAAAACATGTCAACTTTAAAAGAATTATAGTGAATTTGTGAAAATTTTTTGAAATATTTATAATTAATGTTTGAAATTTTATGAAGCTTCCTATTGAGTAAATATAACATTGAAATCACTGAAGCTAACGTTGTTGTAGTTGAAAGGTTGATGAAAGAGATTTTGTTTGCGAGGATCTGGGTCGTGTTCTCGTTGAGTGGGTTTAAAGGCGTTGAAGGGAGGGAGAGTCATAGCTTGAGGCATCATGTTGGCAGTAGGTAGTCGCAAGGGGGCAGAGAAGTAGGTTACACCATTACAGCGTTGAAAACGATAGAGATACGGTTGTTGTGGTGTTTGAGGTGGTACAAGAAACATCTGATGCATTGGATGAGGTGGTGTCTGCTGGCCGTACACGAGATTCGGTGGTAACTTATGGAGGTGGTATCTTTGGTGTTGTGGATAGTGGTTGTTAACTAGAGGCATGTGGTAAAAATAGTTGTTGTTGTTGTTTTGGACTGGTTGTTGAGACTGTCTGGGCCACGAGTCTTCAACATTGTTCATGACGTTTTGGTTGAGTTGTGGTGGGTTGAAGAGCGGGAGTGGTGGTATGACGCCCTGGGCAGCATTCTTGTAAAGGTCAAACCACCTTCAAAGTTATTGAAATAATATCAAATTAATTCATGGTTTTTAAACAAATTCAATTAATTTTGGTGGTATTTTGACGTGGTAGATTTAATAAAAATTGTAGCTCTTTTTAACTCTTTGGTTCTAAGCTTGTTCAACTTCCTATTGAATAAGATTTTTAAAGTTATACTTCTGTTCAAAAGACCCGGCCCGATATTATATTTTGAAAAATTATAAATTTGTAGACTGAAGCTTAGTCAATCTTTCAACAAGACAAACTCGTGATGAAAAAACGAGCTTTAAAAAATGTTCATAATTTACACTAATTTTTACTTATTAATATGACTAACTAATTCTCCCACCTCTTAGCCACCCCAAAAAGAATATCAGATTGAATCACTCCGTCTTTGGCAGCTTTTTCAATGCCTAGACAACCCCTCTCCAACATTTCTCCGTTTTGTGCCTCACATTGGTTCAAAGCCAGATTAATTTCGTTGCAGTTGAGTGCTTGAGCATACGTCTGTGTAGTGCAGTTTTTTATGATATAACGTGAAAATTAACCACATAAAAATGGTACTACGAAGACGAAAAAAGACGTTGAACCAACGTAATTTATAATTAGAATGTAAATATAAAATTAATTAAGCTATCAAAAAGCCTGATAGTGTCTTCAAAAAATTTTAACCAAGTATCAAAAAAACTATTTAAATGAAGTTCAACTGTCACAATGAAACACATTACCAAAGTGGATAGCGCCAATTCAGCAGCGACGGCCTTGATGGCCGGATCTCGACAACGAGATACTTTATCGGCCAAGGTGGCAGCTTCCTGTGGTGTCAGATGGCCCTCCCACGATTGAATCAGTATTTTTATTGCTTCAGCTCCAATCTCACTTGCTTGACCTATGGTGAAAACTCGTTGTGATTTTGATATATATTACTACTGATTGCGACTTACAATTTATCCAGGTAGCTTGAGAAGAGTAGGTTCTAGAAAGCCAGTTCGGTGATACACGATTGTTAATTCCTAGAGCATACAAACCAATTTGAAAGGCGCACAAATGCAGCCCTCGATGCAGGTTGGAAGTGTTGTTTAGAGTGTTGTTGTTGTCTGAAACGATAGAAGCGTTGTTAAAAAAAGTGAAAAAAGAAGTACTTGAGCCTCCAGCTTTTCCTAGCACAGTCTTGGCCATCTCAAACATGAAGTACGCCAGTGCTTCTGATGGCTGGTTTGGCACTGTGGGCATTACCCGGCTTTTGCCTTTGTATCTGTTTCTGTTTGATAAAAAATACGCTTAATGAAGTTCATATAATTTTAAATTTAATTCATAAAAATAAGTTTAAAATAAACTGTATAATTTTGAAAAAGTCAATAAGGGACTGACTTGGTGATTCTGATGGGTCTACTGCTGGTGAGCATGTTGTACAGTGGACTGCTGGAAGCTTCCTGCAGTACTTGGGTCGCAAGGATACTAAGAAACAAAAAAAAAATTAATTGTATGCCAAAAACTTTGAAATGTTATTAAAATGTATGTAACCAACCTCTCAGCTTGCCTCTCCTTGCTGGGTATGGAGATGGTATGAGAGTCGCTAGAAGAACTATCTTGAAGGCTGCTTCCACTGTCGCTATCTTGGTGCTGCAAGCTGTAACTACAACTACTCGTAGAAGGGTCACCTCTCGTTGCAGCAGCGCTTGTTGAAGGAGTGTTAATTGCTGCGATAATATCGCTAGCGGCATTAACAGAGGTATCTTGGTTGGCACAACAAGTGGAGACTATTGAATCCTTATTCTCTTTGGAAACAGCTGCCATGGTATCATCTTTTTCATTTGTATTATTCGAAACAATCAAAGTGTCATTTTTATCGTTAGCAGTTGAAGTAATTGCGACCTTTTCAGACTTAACCTCTGCAGCCTCAGTTTCTGGAATGTGAGTTATTTTTGTTGTGGAGGGAGAATCAACAGCCAAGATAGTTTCACTCTTCTCATCTGCGTTAGAACCAATGGAGGTTTTTGGTGTATGAAGTGAGGTCGATTGGATATTTTCAGTATTTTCTGAAGCTGTAACTAGAGCTTTTATATTATCGCTTTGATCATCCTTTTCTTTTGAGTTGTTTTCATTCAGTGGAGTAGCAGGAGCGCTAATATCAGACTTATCTTGATTAATATCATTAATCGTTAGATGGTTTGGCTTATTGATGCTATGTAACTTTGGTGGATAAAATAGTTTTCGATGAAGAGTAGGAGAATTGTCACTGCTCGTCGTCTCTGGAGCACTACTATCTACACACGCCAAACCTGTATTTCATTTAAATGTGGGTTACCAACAAGGTCTATTTATCTATCTATCTATCTATCTATCTATCTGTCTATCTATCTATCTATCTATCTATCTATCTATCTAGCTATCTATCTATCTATCTATCTATCTATCTATCTATCTATCTATGTATCTATCTATCTATCTATCTATCTATCTATCTATCTATCTATCTATCTATCTATCTATCTTTCAATCCATATTTATATTTGGACACAAACCTGTGGACGGTTTCTTAATGGTTTTGAGATTGGCACATCTAAACTTCAACTTCCACTCTGAAAAATTAAGAAAAATAACTAGCATTTTGAAAGACAAAAATTATAATAGCTTATCAAAAATGAAACTTGTAAGGCTCAAGAGGCTATTCCTCCCACACAACCTACCTTGGTCATCATCCTCCATCCCATCACTAGCCACTCTTTCCTTTTTCTCACTGCCTGTACTGCCAATCGCTTCATCATTCTTTTTCGTGCTAGATTCTGCCTTACTGTCGTTGTTGCTTGCATTACTTACCGCAGTAGTAGTTGAAGACGTTTGTGGAGTGGAGGTTTGGGTGGTTGTAGTTGTGTTTGATGATGATTGAGGGATGAATGATGGCACTGATGATATTGCAGTTTGAGGGAGAAACGAGTAACTAGTTGATTTGTAGAGTTTGTGGATGTCTTTATCGAGAATTTTCTCCATGATCTAATGAATCAAATAAAAATATTGAAAATAAAATCGTTTTTTTTTTCAAACCAAAAATTTAACCTGAAACAAGAAGTTAGGGTTGTTTTTATAGTTGACGAGCATATTGACAGCCAAATCGCCTCTGAGCCTCCTAGTACCCTCACACAACAAAGGATGCTCTGCCTCACATATGTTAGCCTTCATACCTACGATCAATTCATCATTTTTAAAGTGTTTTTTTGATTTTTTGGTTATGAATTAAACAGTTTATACATTTTTTATATCGAATATTTATGTATGAGTGATATTTAATACCTAAGACTGCCAGAGCCGCTTCGAATCCCAGTGATACATCAGATTTCACGTGAGATATACTAGTATCCCATACTGAGGTATTTGGCGTCTTAGTAGCTATAACAAAAATGGTTGTTTTCAGGCTCAAAAACTATGAAATAACAATAGAAAATATCGAAAAACGTATTAAAAACTCATTAACGAAATTTTGAACAATTAGCATCAAAATTGTGAATTATAAAAACACAACAAAACTTGAATATTTTGACGATATATTCTATATCATCATCAGGTTACCTTTATTCGTCAAAATAAAAAATTCAAGTTTTTTCGTGTTTTTATGATTCTCATTAATGAAAGATCGCAACTTTGAAATAATGTTGAAAGAGCACTAACTGGGAACACTTTGATTAATTGACTGGATGCAGAGGAAATCAAAGATGAGAGAGGCCAGAGTGATAGGCAGCAAGGCATCCCCTCTGTCCACTTTCATGCCTTTCAATGCCTCAGCTCGATCTCTCAACAACTCACACATCTGTTTCGTCAGAGTAGTACTGCGTAGTTGTGCTAGCAACTCCGTTTCTTGGTGGATCAACTTTATCTGTAGTTTTGTTTTGAATGATTTATGCCACAAAAAATTTATGATGAAAATTCAAGATGTAATAATAAATAACCTCCAGTTGTTTTGTTGGAGCAGGGGGTCTGTTGATTTCTAAACCAAGTACTCCTACTTTGAAAGCCACATCTCTTGTCTCTTTACTTTCTTTCAACACTGTGGATAGAAACATGATGTTGGGCAGTTGTTGGTAGCTGGCTACTGCGTCTGAAGCAGTCATCAGAGACTGTTGCTTTTTCTTATCTTGGTGGATGAAGATTTTAACATTTTAAAATACGACTGAATAGAATATCAACAAAATTATAATCATACTTCTAAAATAGTGATACAATTATAATTGAAACATATCAGTTATAAAATTATATTAGAGGATATTACCTTTGTTACCAACTAAGCTTTCAGCCTTTTTTTTCTGGAAATCAGCAGATAGCATGGCTTCAGCAAGTTCCTTAGCCAGACCGTACACTTCGGTTGTGAAGCCATGAGCATACAAGCTTTCAGCTATCACTAGCTTCATCTGCAAATTTACATTCAAGTTTCCTTTTATTTTATTTTTTACGCTAGCAACTATCGGAGTGTATTTGAATGTTGTTAATAAAACTTTTCATGATGTACCTCATGTTCACTGAACACTTTCTTGACATCCGCAAAAAATGTGGCATCATTGAACTCAGCTTCCTATTAATGTGTCGAAAAACTTGTTAAAAATATTATTATTATTATTATTACTCTTTTAACGTATTTTGTCTCATCACATGAGGTTAGACAGTTGTAAATATATTTAAACAAAATTTAATAGATGTTGAAAGGAAACCTTGTTGGTCTCGAGGTGTCTGAAATCCATGGTGGTGTTGATGGAGGAGACTGAAGAAAAGAAACCATCGAGGTAGAAGGGGCCTTTAGAATGGATTGCCTTAAAAGTTCTCTGCCTATTGTTCCTCAACTGCATGAGACTGCGCACCCAAGCAGGCACATCCTTGTTTGAGTCTTCGTTGTAGATTTTGAAGAAGGTGTCCCAGTCCAACAAACTAGCTTCAATGGCGGGTTTGAAACCTGCAAACTTGATGATCTCAGTCTTGGCATACAAGGGCTGCCCTCTGTTGCAACAATGTATTTTCTCGAGAGCCTTTGCATGGTATGAAATGAGTTGCTTATGCATCTCAAAACGGTCGAGTTCTGAGAGACAAGGGTTGAGAGCTGACAACCTCCATAACGATATCAACTCATCACACATGCCTGAGGCCGCATGTTGCATAGAGACATTGTTCACTTGGTTGTTTATTTGGGCATTACCTCCCCTTCTCATACCACCTCTGCCGCCACTACCTTGTTGAGTGCCGTGGTGATGATGGTTGCCATGATGGTGGGGAGCAAACAATAAGAAGGATTGATTGTTGTACCACCATGTCAGAATCTTTGGATATTTACGTTGAGAATTTCAATTGAAGACTCACAATATGATTTGATACAAAAAGCCAGCATACACAATATATTTTAATAATCTTTAACCCCTTTAAATGTGCAGTCGCCCACACGCACACAGACACACAAAGACACACACAAAGACACACAAAGACACACAAAGACACACAAAGACACACACACACACACACACACACACACACACACACACACACACACACACACACACACACACACACACACACACACACACACACACACACACACACACACACACACACACACACACACACACACACACACACACACACACACACCAGGCTGTTTTCGAGGATCTCCTGGGTTAGAACTTCAAGAAGAGGGAGAGAATTTGGGTCATTCTTCCTGAGTAGTTCTCTTATAATCATGAACAAGTTCCATATCCCCTCGGGTTCTCTGCCCTTGAGAGACCTTAACAAAGACTGCCACTCTGAGGCCGCAGGAGGCAGGCTGGCCGACAAACAATGCACGTCACTGCAGTTGATGATTAGTTTTGTGATTTGAAAGACGCTGTTTTTTAGTTTGGTATTATTGAAATGATTAAGCTAAAACTACCTATAATCAAATACAAGAAAAAAATTTAACTTAAAAAACCAACACACATCAAACAAATAATTCGTCACCAGCTTCATTTAAATTCAACGATATGTAAACGACACGAGATTGGCAAAGTAGAAAACGTTAAAAATAATAAATTAACCTAAATACAATAGGAGAGGGTTGGCAAAACTTAATGAGTGTCTTGGAAATGTTGTCTCTTAAAACCAACTCATTGAAATACCATGTGGTCATCTCATTGGCTGAAGGCCCGGCTGTGGGATCTGCCATTGATTGATGTATGGGCATACGCTGTATATATTATTCCAATGAGTTTACTTAGTAAATCTTAAGTGTTTTTGGTTTAAGGTTGATAGGACCAAACATATTAATAAATAGACTAAAATTATGGAATTATATTAAAATCTGCTTCATAGATTTTTAAAAAATCTCAAGCTAAAATCCCAATAGGTTAAAAGAAAGTGAAAAAGTTATTGTTACCAGGAGCTCCGCATAGTGAGTTGATGTGGTTCTCATTGGATGATAGCAGCTCATCAATCAAACATTGGGCAATTGGCAATATCTATCAACATGTTTGAAATTTTTAACTGCTTATTACAACTGTATGTAGTTTGAAATGATATAATTTCAGTGTTTTCCAGTTATAGAATAGACTGCCTTACAAAATACACATTTTCATACCATGGGAATACCTTATCTGTAAAAAAAGACAAAATGTCATATAACTACTTGTTGAGGTCGCTCACTAATAAGATACTGAGCAAACTTCTGTAGCTGGTCCCTCTCCAACCTAGATAACGACTCAGATATGGGTACTCTCAAGCATACCTCATTTGCCTGTGAGTCATTATAAATAATGATGAATAACACTTATAATTCCACCTTAGTTGCCCTCCTTGGCACAATATAAATTGCTTATTTACAATGTACAGATCATGTCAAGTATAATCGAAAATTTAGTATCGTTAAAGTTACATAAAGTTTCATTTTTTTTGATACAGCATAAAATTTACTTGATAACTCATGTGGAACTTTTGATAAACTATAAAAAAGAGAAGCCATTTTATTTTGAAGGTTTAATATGGCGCTACATTTTTGTGATAGGCTCTCAAGCTGCACTTTTGATACTTAAACTTGAGGTCGATGCCATATTTAGAAAAGTGCAGTGTAACTAAAAAAATTTTAAGTTAAATTTTGCCAACGATTTATTCTTCCGCATTACAAGTCCTTGGCTTAACCTCCAGAAAACATCAAGATTGGTTTGATGAAAATGATATTGTTATCCAAACCATGTTGAAAGAGAAACGCCAGTTATTCAGAGCTCACCAGAATGACCCAAAATCGGAATCAAAAATAAATGCCTTTGCCAATATGCGCAGAGAGGTCCCAAAAAGCTTTGAAATCTGCAAAACACGTGGCTCAGCCAAAAAGCCGAAGAAATACAAGGTTATGCTGACATGAGGCGTTTTTATGATGCTCTCAAGTGCCTCTATGGACCACGGTCATCAAAAAATACACCTATACTGAGTGCTGATGGTTCAAAGCTGATCACTGATAAGAAAGGAATCTTAGAAAGATGGGCCGAACATTTTAATGGCGTTCTTAATCGACCATCAAAGATCAACGACGAAGCGATTCAACGTCTTTTCCAGGTGGAAATAAACAAAGATCTTGATGCACTTCCATCTGTTGATGAAGTCGCCAGAACCATTAAGCATATGTCAACAAATAAAGCCCCAGGTCCTGATGCTATACCGGCAGAAATATTCATATCAGGTGGTATTTCACTCACCAGCAGACTCACTGATTTGTTTCGTTCACATTGGGAAAAAGAAACGCTCCCACAAGCATTTAAAGACGCTACCATTGTACACATTTATAAAAGAAAAAGAAACAAACGTACATGCGACAATCATAGAGGCATCTCTCTTCTCTCAATTGCGGGAAAGATCTTGGCTCAAGTTCTCTTGAACCGCCTACTGAAGCACCTAGAGCAAGATCACCTACCTGAGAGTCAATGTGGATTCCAAACTGGCAGAGGAACCATTGACATGATCTTTGCAGCACGCCAACTTCAGGAGAAAAGTATGGGACAACGCCAAGACTTCTATATCACTTTTTTTGACCTCAAAAAAACTTAAGACTCAGTAAGCAGAGAAGATTTATGGAAAATCCTAGCAAAATTTGGTTGTCCAGAAAAATTTGTAAAAATGGTCTGTCTTTCACGATGACATGGTAGCTAGAATGCTCAACGATGGTGGAAGCTCAGAACTCTTTCAGGCGACCAACGGAGTCAAGCAGAGCTGTGTCTTAGCCCCAACACTGTTCAGCATGATGTTTGCAGCAATACTGATGGAGGCTTTCAAAGACAGTTCAACTAGCATTCCAATTAGATATCGGTACGATGGGAATCTTTTCAACCTCAGACGTCTTCAGGCTCTCTCAAAAGTGAACGAGACTAAAATTAGAGATCTTTTGTTCGCTGATGATTGTGCGCTCAAGCTGCGACTGAGCAAGAGATGCAACGGAAAGTAGATCAATTCTCATTCGCTTGTGACGACTTCGGTTTGATCATCAACGCCCAAAAAACGGAAGTGATGTTTCAACCTGCCCCAGAAAAACCTTACCACAAACCACACATTTTAGTGAAAGGACAAAGGTTACAGGCAGTTTACAACTTCACTTATCTAGGCAGTACACTTTTTCGTCGTACAAACATTGATGATGAGATCAAAAACCGAATTGCCAAAGCCAGCTCTGCTTTTGGAAGATTGAGGAAAAAGGTGTGGGAGAGAAGAGGGATATCACAGTCCACGAGAGTTAAAGTCTATAAAGCCGTAGTATTGACCACACTCCTATATGGCTGTGAAGCATGGACAGTATACAGACGCCACGAGAAACAACTCCAGCAATTCCATACTCGGTGTCTTCGCAGAATTCTTAATATACGCTGGAATGACTTTGTCCCAGACACTGAAGTATTAGAAAGGGCAAACCTTCCCAGTGTTATTACGATGATGAGTAAAGCATAGATACGATAGGCTGGTCATGTATCTCGTATGGCGGACTCTAGAATTCCTAAACAACTTTTCTACGGTCAGCTCATAAATGGTCAAAGAAAAATCGGAGCCCCACGCAAACGTTATGAAGATTATTTTAAGTCAAATTTAAAGGACTTCAATATAGACGTCACTGCGTGGGAAAAAGCTGCCTCTGACAGGCCCGCTTGGCGTAGATTGATCAGTAATGGTGCACTCCTCTCAGAAGAAAACCGTCTAAACGCTGCAAAATTAAAGCGCATAAGACGCAAAGCTGGAGAAGGTGCACCAGAGAGACTTCCCACACACTGGTGCTAAACATGCGGAAGAGGTTTTCTGGCGCGAATCAGTCTGATCAGCCACACAAGAACACACAGATAAGAGCTATTTTATCTTTATATATATATATATATATATTTTTTTTTTTTTCTTTGTTGCCATGGTCATATTCGAACAACAACAGCAGTGTAACTTAAAAAATTTGAGTAACTCAATGTAAATGCAATAAATGAAACTAATGCTTTATTTAACTTAGAGGAATATTTTATAAATAACCTTTAAAATATCAATTTATTTACAAAAAAGTATTTATTTATTCGAAAACGATAAAATTTCATAAATTTCTCATTTAAAGTAGGTTTGAATACTTGATCTTCAATACAAATAGAATTAAATGCACTTTGTATAATTTTAAAAATATATGAAACAAATAAACAATTAAAAACACAGCCTTTTTCATGCTTCACACACAGAACACACACACCAAACCTACCCTTTTGATGCGGTACAGACACAAAGCAACAACATGGGAACACCAATGCTTAGAGTTGCAGGTGCATTTGCAAGATGTTATGTGGTTGCGATCAAAGGTTACTGCCATTTTATATGTCTTCAGCTTGTTGTTGTGGAAATGACATGGTGATGCCTTACCACTTAAATGAAAGCCTGAAAATGTGTGTGTGTGTGTGTGTGTGTGTGTGTGTGTGTAAAATTGTATACATGTTCATATAAACACATGCAGGTAATAATAATAATCTACAAAGTTTATTATAAAGATGTTTAACCTAGGGATTCACAGGATCACTTCAGATAACTAAAAATCTAACTATTCATAGGTAACTTTTTAAAACTTATCTCATTTACTTTCAAGATGAATTATCACAGCATAATACTATTTTAATATAAAAGTACGTTGAAAAAATGAGTTCCTACCTATTTGAAGAACATCGCAAACCACATAGCCATAATATAAAGACTCTCCTTTAGTAAATTCATCACTGCTGCCATTTGCCAGGCATGAATACAACCTTGTGAAATTTTATATGTGCTTTAGTAATAATGAATATATGTGAAATTTATGAAGTGTGATTTAAAACTAAAATTGAGTGTTTTTTTTCTTTTTTTTTGTAAAATGAAACATAGAAGTGGTTCAGTGAGAAACAGTTCTTAGTAAATAATGGTTTAATATTAAATTGAGTCTTATCCTTTTTTAGAAATAAATATTTTATATAGATATAAAATGAATATGACATGTTGAACAAGCTTGAAAAAAAAATAGTTGTGAATGAATGAAGCATGTACCTAATAAATCAATCAAAATCATTATAAAATTTAAATTTTTAATTGATTAATTTAATGAATTTGGAATGAACTGTTTTTTAAGCTACTTATGCACCAAATAAAGAAAATTAAAACCAAAAATTATTGAATTCATACCTTATATCATCATCACTTTCAGGGAAACTCCAAAAAGCAATTCTCAGCTGCAGTTGTTCAGGAACAGGAGAATAATATTTTTCAACTAGTTCAAAAGGAAATTGGTGAGCTACTGCTTTGGCAGATAACTCAGTTAAAGAAAGTATCTCAACAGGTACTGAAAAATTTTTAAGAAATATTTTCACAGAAGGCATAACACTAATGATTTTGAAACAAATATTCAATTTTGATGAATAAAACAAAAATTCAATTTAAATTATTTACAAGCATTAAAAACTCTTAAAATTCAACTAAGAAATAAAATTGCTATGCTCAAATATCATGTTAAAATCATTTGTTAATAAAGCTCCAAACATTAAAGTCTGTAAAAATGTTTTCACAAAGTATATATTCAACTTTGTATATGCAAATAATAATTTATTGTACTTGTTAGTTTTCGAGTATTGTTGATGGATGTAACGTTTGGAAAGTACCCGATATTTATCGTATTTACGCTAGAAAAGCTACTAGGTTGTTTTTTCCAGCCTCTCCAATTATTACTCATACTATCTGCTTCAGATGCCCACGAGCACAACGAGTCTTCTTCGAAGCGTTCGCTGTCTTCAAAAGAATACCCGTCCACCTCTGCCCCCCACTCGAAAACTACGTCCATTTATTATAGAAAATTTTGTTACTTTTTTAAATTGTTAAAATTTTCATAAAATATTCTACAACAAACTATTTTAAAACAAATAAAATTATTTCGAAACAACAGCAGCTGAGCTGGCTATTGTTTGTTGCCCTAAATTGTCAAACTCCAAAATTATGGAGATTTTGAAAAAATTTATTTTTGTTAAAAAATTTTTCCAAAAATGGCTTAACTAGAAAATTTTACTCCTAATACTTTTATTTAAAGCTTAACCAATAACTACGAATTGATAGAATTATAATCCTTGTTTTAAATTTAGTATTTTTAAAAATTCCTTGTAAATAAAAATTATTTTAATCAAATGAATAAAATTTAAATTTTATTTTTACAATAATTTTTTATTCAAAATATTTCTTTAGTACTTTATTTATTTAAACAGTCTTAAACATTTCTAAATCAAATTTTAATAGAGAATATTGAAAAAATATTTTTTTTAAATGATCCATTTTAAAAACTTTTTCAAAATTCAGATCAAAGTGGTTTGACACATAATAAGAAAAAACGTGTAATACTGCTACATTCTGTTTTATTTGTCATAAGAATTCACACACTAACTCTCCATGGAAAGTTCGATATGCCTTCAAAACGACGACCGTCACCCCTGTCGAACTCTGAGGGTTCAAGGATGCTTGGCAAACCGACTTTCCCTAGACATCTCTTAATTATGGAGTTGATTGAGAGATAAAAGAATAAACTACATTACAAATATGATTTAAATTAAATGGATTTTGAAGCTTTAAACTAGCAAAAATTATCGGCCCTTATAGCTCAATGGTTGATTAATTAGCTAAAGTCACCGGGCTCGATCCCGCGTGGGCAGACTATTAGCACTTGTTCCACAGTGTGTTTTCGCTACATTAAATTTGTAGCAAGTGCTTTGATCTATAAGGAAAAGCGCTTTATAAATACCTCAATTACATTAAATTACATTACACTAAAACACGATCAAACTTAATTTCGATAATAATCCTTATCTACCCCAAAATTACTTCATTATATTTTTCGTTTATATTTTCTAAACTACAAAAGAATTTTATAGAAAAAATTGCCACAAATTTCGTAAAATTAAATAAACGTTAGTAAAGAAATGTGAAATGTTTAGATATAGCAAACTTAAAAAATCCGAATAATGAATATCCGGATTAATGAATATAAGCTATACCAATAAATTCGTCAAAAAATACTCCTCAAATTATCATTTTGTTGGTTTTCTTTGTTCAATATCAAAATAAAATTGAAATAGAGTATGTATTGAAATAAACCACAAAAAATATTTATATTTGAATGTTACTAAAAAGTCTTTAAATTTATTTAATCTTAAAACATGAAGATTTATTAAAATATTTCAATAAATCCATTTTGAAAATTTCTATTCATCACTTTTCAGTTAGTTGTTAGTTGTTTTGATAAACAGCCATAAAATACGTGGTGCAATCACACCAATTCGAAGTGTAATGCTAGAAACTTGTTGCAGCTATGTTGCACTTTCAAAGAAACAATCAGAAATCTCAAAAAAATAAAGTTTCATTTTAAAGAATTTGAAAAAAAATTCAATGTCTTTCTTTTATTGCATTAAAATTATGTATATTCAAAACTAAGCTTCAAAAAATATTGGTTATTTTCATATCTGAACTTTAACGTTATCTCAATATATTATAAACAGTTGTGAAAACAATAGCTGTTACTGTGAGACACAACTGATGACCACAATAAGGATCAAAACAGTTAAGAACTCAAGTTTCTTATCATTTATTTCCATTACTTGTATCTTTCACATTTTATTTAATCGATGCTCGTTAGTATTAAATTAATCTCTCTTAAACGCCTCTCAGCAAGTTGAATTGTGTTTTAATTGCTTGATTGAAAGATCATGAACTTAGACTCATTAAACGAAAGAATGTTTCCATTAAGCCAAATTAGTTTTTCAATAAATTTGAATTAGATCTAAAACCATTGGCTTGTAAGAATGAAACGGTTTATTCAAGCTGGACATGACAACATCGATTATCAATAAAGATATATGTGAAGATAATAAAAATCGAAAAAGATACGAATTGAAAAATATGAATCTTAAAATCGAAAACTGTATTGAAATAATGTAGACTAGAATTCAATATTTCTTCCAATAACACCGGGACATATCTAGTTAATAATATTACCGATAAAAGAAAATGATTCAAGCAACGTGTAAAAAATGGCATTTTAACGCTCATTAAATAAAATATTAAACAAACAATTGAAATTTTCAGGTAAAATACTCATCTACCATTTAATGTTTTGACCCGTGTATATTAGCAAGACTGTGGCAGTACATACAGGGTAATTTGAATATATTGATTGATAGTTGTGAAAAAAAGTTAATAAATTCTAAGAGATTATCTCAATTGAGTTTCTTAAAAAATAATGAAATGTGTTGGGCTAATCTAATTGTGGAATATATAAGGAGATATGTATGCTGTACTATGCACTGAGTTGTTATCAAATATATTTCATACTCCTTCAACCGAACTTCAGTTGGAATGTTCATATTAATAACTTTGCTACAACAAAATCAATATAAAAAATAACATTTTTATAAACTGTTGAGTAATGAAAACATCTTTTATATAAATTACGTGTGTTCAGAAGATTTTGAGCCAAAAAAAATATTGATTGAAAACTGGATTCTATAAAGCTCGAAGTTTGATAAACAAACAGTTGCTAAAGCAGGTATATCAAAGCATTAATATAAATGACTGAGAAGCTTCTTGTATTACTAATTAATTTTAAAGAAATATGCATTAATGATAATTTAAGAGTCGGCGAGCTAATTATAAAGGATGTAATTACTAGAGAATATTATCCGGATGAATAGGCAGAATTGAAGAAGATTCTAAGGATAATAGTACGTCTGCCAAAAAAACTAATCAACTTTAACTGAACAAACAAACGTGTTTCATTGAAATACTCGTGTTTTGGAATTCAATAACATTTAAATTTACTCGTAGTTACAATTCAAAAGGCGATTTCAAATTTAACTGATAGATTCGAAAGATGTTTTTACACAAGTGTATTTTCTTCCTTTTTAACCTCCTGTTCTTGTGTCAAGCATGTGAGTTTAAATATTAACTTAATACATAAAACTTAATAGTTTGATTGAATTTCTATTCTCATATTTTAATATGCACTGAAATATATTGCGCAATGATACCATTAACGTAATCAATAAGCATATTTCAACGAAGCTATCTATTTTATCACAATTAATTTGAGAGAATAAGAGAATATTACTCTAAAAAGTTTTAAAAAAGAGTGGTTATTAAATTGTTATTTTTGACAAGTCGTAAAGTACAGATTTTTATAAACACAGCTTTTTAAAAAGTTCAAAAATAATGTATAGACTTAGTGATAAATATATATTTGAAAACATATAAAAACTATGTTAAAAAAATGAGAATCCATTTGTTAATGTTTCAATGGATTTTTATAATGCAATTAAAAATTATCTTTTCTTGTTGTTAAAAAGCTAATAACTTGTTAAATATTTTAAAAATTTTACAGGTTTCCACAAAAGTTATCTTTCTAATAAATTTTCGAGTGGCAGATTCCACCCAAAAAATAGCTCAAGTGAGTTTATCTTGTAAATTATAAAAGATTTTAAGTGAAAAATTAAAGAACCTTTTAATCAATCAGGATTTTTACGTTCATAACTGTTTTATTGAGAGTTTGTTTTATTTTTATATTTTCTCAGAGCTTTGTTGTCACTAGATGTATGAATGTAGGGTTTTAATATGTATACATCATTGTGGCACTATCTTGTGTTAGATATGATTTGAATTTCGTTATATGAGCTGATTGATGATAATTCATTCTGTATTTATTGAAAACTGGATATTCTTAGCGATAACTATGAACTAGTTCAAAACCAAACATAATGATTCAAAACAAATAAAAATGTGTTATCTTTCGGGATTAACATGTTAATTTGGATAACTTATTTAGTAAGACTCAATCATTATTCTTAGCACCATATGTTGTGAAAGACTTAAAACTGATGAAGCTTTATGATTTATTGAATACGATTTTTTCTTGAGAAGAGTTCTCAATATTCCATAATTTCAAAGTATTTTTTAACATCGTTATTTTAAAGTTGAGTTAATCAAAAAATTGAATTTTTTAGTCAAAAATGAATATTTTTCTATTAAATAACATGAGGTTTATAATCAATTATTATTTATTAGGGTTTACGAAGAGACAAAAATAGAGATCAAATTGAGTGTTTAAATATTTTCAAAGATCTTCGTTCGCCGGTGTACGGCTTCCTTCCAGCTTCCATAGGTCCCTGTCTTGCGCCAGTTCAACTGCTTGATCTATGTTTAGTTTGTGGGCTTTTAGATCGTGTTTGATCGTTGTGAGAAGGCTGGTGCTAGGTCTTCCACGCTTTGCGTTTTTTTTCTTAAGGCAATTTATGGTGGATTGTTTAGCTAGAATCAAATCATTCATGTGCAGAATATGGCCTAACATTTGCCAGCGTCGCCTTGTCACGATTTGAGAGGCTGGTTCAATCAGGGAATTCACGGTTTCTGTTTTCATGCGGTTTGGCCAGAAAACCTCACATACATACCGCACCATTTTTCGGTTGAAACTGTCTACCGATCTAACCATCCCCTTGTCCATTGCCCACGTGCTACAACCATAAAGCATGATGTTTTGAACGTAAGCTTTGTAGATTCTTAACTTTTTGTTTCTTGTTATGCTCGAGTTCCATATTTTTTTTAGCTTGAGCATTGCCGTTGTTGTTAGCTGCTTTCGCCTTTTCCACTCTTGCTTTGTATCGAGTAGCATGCCCAGTTTTTTCGCATTCTTCCACTCGTTGTCTGATCCGATTTTGAGAGTCTCCGTTTTCGTGGGATTCATTTTTAGGTTCCTCTTTTCCAATATTTTTTCCACTATATTTAGGTTTGCGCCATCTTTGCTAATGGAATCAACATCATCAGCATATTCAATGTTTTGGGCATGGACATTATTTCTGACTTCTCTCAACGCTGCTTCTAGGGATGTGGTGAAAAGTACTGGACTGAGACCATCTCCTTGAAGAATGCCAATATTGGTGTCAAAAGTGGGTCCTACTTCTTTGGTTCTCACTCTCAGACTGGTGCCATTGAGTAGAAAATGTATCAACTTCATATCTTCCTCGGAGCAGATTGTATTCAATATCTCCATTATTTTTACTCTGTTGACCGAGTCAAAGACTGAGGATAAGTCTATACCTAGGATTGTGATTTTTTTATTGGTGCTTAATGTACTTGCTATTTCTAGTTTGAGTGTCCATACAATGTCTTCTATGGATCTACCTTTCCTATAGGCAGCTTGGCTGGGTGATAGGTAGTTTTTTATTGTTGGTCTTAGTCTATTTAGAGTGATGAGTGATATTATTTTTCTAATGGTGGAGAGTAGTATTATTGGTCTGGTGTTTTTTACTTTTTTGGTTTTATTGTGTTTTGGTATAGGGAGTAGGATGCCAAGGCCAAGTTGGTGAGGTTGTTTGTTATTGATTGTGGTGTTTATTATATGAGTAAGTTTGTCAATGGTTGTGCTACTCAATATTTTCATCATTTCAGTTACAATATTGTCATAGCCTGGTGATCTATTGTTTTTGAGTGATTTTATGGCAGAGTTGACTTCACTATTGGTTATTTTGACATTGATATGTGTTTGGTTTTCTTGTTTTTGTTGTGTTGCTATTGTAGACTTGTTGAATTTTTCTTTATAGTATGAAGTGAGTTGAAAGTTGGTATAGGGAGGTGGTGGAGTTTTATGTTTGATGTTTAGTTGTTTTATTGCTTTATGCATTCTTTGATTGTAGCTTGAATTTTCTATTTCTTTCAATTGTTCTTCTGTTATTGAGGATTTGTTATCTAAGCATTTTTTGTTAATTTGTTTTTGTATGATGTGTTTTTCTTTGTTTAAGTTTATTTTTGTAGTTTGATTTATTTTACAATTTTTCAAAATGTTTCTGATTTTATTGATTTTGTTCTTAAGTTTGTTTATTTCCGGGTCTTTTATTTTAGTTTGTTGGTTGCTTAGCTTTTTGAAACATTTCAGGGCAGATTTATATATTATTTTTTGAACATCTTCAATATTTGTGAAATTGGTTGATATCATATTTGAGAAGTTTTTGATATTTGTCTGTTGATAAGTGAGTTTTGTATTTTGTTGTTTAGGTTTTTTCCAAAGTTGGTGGGGTTCTGGTATTTGCAGTATCACTTTGACAAGCCTGTGATCTGTTGATAGTTTTATACCAGAGTAGCTTCTGGAGTTTTTGATGTAGCTGATGATGTACATCATCACTATTGTAGTCTATTGTGTTAAAAACCATTTTGTTATTCAGTTTTTCTTGCCATGTAGTTAGGTGTCTGGCAGGATGTTTGAAGAGTATGTTGCTGGAAGTTAAATTGTTGATTGCCAAAAATTCATTCAACAAGCTGCCATTTTTATTTTCACAACCTCTTGAAAAGTGGCCTTTGTGTATAGACTTGATTGAGCTTCTGCCTATTTTTGCATTGAAGCCTTCTTGTAATATAAGTATTTGGTTTGATTTTTTTTATATTTGCCTGGAGTACTTCAAGAAATTCTTCATAGATTTCTTGCTTTTTATTTGAGAGGATTTGTGTTGGTCCATAACAGTTCACTATTTTGAAATGTGCACCTTTGAGATTGCCTTCTAGTATTGCAACTCTGTCTGAAATGTTGTGCGTGGTGAGCTTAGTCCATTTCTTACTTACTGCAAATCCGAGACCGTAGTGGTGTGTGCTGGAAAAAAGTAAGTGTAGAGTGCTGTTTTTTTGTTGTATTGTTTCCTCGTTTTTTGTTTTTGTTTCTTGGAGGCAAAGTACGTTCAAGTTGTAGTCGGCAAAAAGTTCATCTGAGCATTCTCTTTTTGTCTTGCTAGTTAAACCGCGTGATCGAGAGTTCCGCTAGAAAACTGGGTAGTAGTTCTGGCTTTATTTTGACAGTTTACCATTCTGTAATTGCACGTTAGGCACCAGACCGGAAATCTATCTACGAATAAAAAATAATGAACAGATGTTTAAACTAGTGAAATCATATAAAAACTCACTAAGCTTTATTATTTCTGTGATGATTGGTTTGTTGAGTAATTGGTTTTTTTGATTAATTGTTTGTTTTGTTAGGTGTTTGTTGATTTATTTTATTAAAAGTTCAAGAACTGTTGGGATACTATAAACCAAATGAATTCACTATTTTAAATGCAGGTCAAAAGTTTTTAATATGCGAATCACACATCACAAAATACAAACCTCTTGAAGAATGAAAATAATATTTATGTTTTTTGTATGTTTGATGTTTAATTTGATGTTCAATATATGACTTGTTGACAAATCCCTAGTCACAGTATTCAGTGTAACATGAACGTATGATTAGCAAAACATATCTTCATATTAAATTTTTTAAAAATAATTTGTTATTTATATTTTTTGATCACCACACCAAAAAAAATTAAAACCTTTTTTTTCATTTTCTTTTGAGTCAAAAGTGACGTTCATTTAAGGAATTTTTAAATTTTAAAAGTTTATTTCATTTATAATTTTTAATAACATCAACAGACTGAAACCATAAAACCGATACCATAAAAAAAACCTCATTTTTAATTATATAAAATTTTAATTAAATCTATAATTAACTAAAAATAAATACACTTGAAACCTTCCTTATAGAACTACCTACACAACAGATAATGAGAGCAGGATGGTTTGTGGCCCATGTAAAGAACACCACGACATTGAATGTGAACATGGCGGCTCTTGCTGTGTAATTAATGGGGAAACCACGTGCAGGTAGGGGTACCCTGTAATTAGTATTGTGTTAAATTTTCAGTTTATTCACTGTAGTACATATTTATAAAGTTGTGTTCTTAAGGTGGGGTGTGGTTACGGAAAGCTTTCATGAATAGGGTTTTTAGGTTAATAATTTTATTTTTAGATAATCAAGCTTTCATGATTTCAAATTATTTGTATTGTTAGGAATATGTTTTTACTAGTTAGATGGGTATCGAAATTACAAACATTGCTATAAATGATGCGAAATTATAAAATAACGAGTACGATTATAGTGTCGATTATAACACAAAATAGTAAAAAATAAATTAAATAAGGTTTAAAATGATTAGTCACATTATTAATAAAAATATGAATGGGAATTCAAAATCGTCTCGTAAAAATTGTTATACTATTTCTCAAAAAAACTTTCTAGCAATTATCATGTACACTCCTAAGCAATTATATTCATATGTTAAGACCACTAGAATCTTTTCTTAGCATGTTTAGAAATTTTAACAAATTACAAGTTAGATAGACACATGATGATATAAACGATCTCCAGCGACTTCAATTTTTTCAAGAAAAAATTTTTAATGTAGTTGTTCTTTGTTAAATTCAAACATTGAGTTGTTTTCTGGATAAAAACCAGTTATAAATGATAAAAAGATGCAAAACTTTTTATCAAAAATTTAAAAAAACCAAAATTAATTTTAAATCGGTGGTTTATAAATATTTATTTAAGGTCAAAGCTATATGATTTTCAAAAAACCCTCGAGTTCTTTAAAAATTTTTTGTATACCATCTGGTACCGCATCAGATAAGTTTAAAAATTCATCAAAAAATTTTCGCGAGAACGATTCTATTAGCGGCAAACGTGTTAGCCCTTAATATCAATCTAAATAAATAATCATTTTCATTTAAGATGTCTTCCGGGTTACGTGGGAGATTTTTGTGAGCAGTATCAACTTGAATCATCTGGTACTTATTCATTATAATTTAAGCATAATAGTTGTTGAAATAATTTTTAAAAAGTTTGAATAACTATGACCAAAAATTAGACTCTTTCCATTACCTGTTATTGATATCATTTGTATGAAGCAATTTTATTAGAAGTAATATAAGGTTGTAGTCTGAAGTTGTTTGAATTGGAGTATGTGAAATAATCTTTGGGAATAATTAGCCACACAATTGTGAATCTTAAAAACACTATCATCAGCTACCTGATGACGATGAAGAATATATCGAAGAGCTCAGTCAAAATAAAAAATCTTAACATTTTCGTGTTTTTATGATCCACATTCTATTTCTTAGCATGCACTAAAAAGTGTACTACACCAACAAATAGATCCTATTGGCAATTAAACTCAAAAAAACATCACTTATTTAAAAAAAAGTATAGCCTTATCATAAAACGTTAACACCATAGTGGATATCATTAATGTATTGAAATTCAATTAATGATTGACATATTTTTCTAAAGGAACAAAAACTTTGACTCTTGTGTCATCGTTCTTCGGTTTCCTGCTAACGTTTTTCGTCTTCATAATCCTTTTACTTCTGGTCCTACACATCTACAAGTGAGTCATCATTTTGAAATACATAATTAATAGAAATAAAAGAATATAAAAATTAAAATTTAAATTCAAGGAAAAACTCAAATGCTTAAAAATTAGAGAACTTTTTCTAAGTTGCTAAAATTTAATATGAAAAATCATTAGATGGAAAATTATAAGCATTATAAGCGTAGACAGAAATTTTGAAGTAATTTTCTCTTGTTATCTTTATGTATATAAATTGTGTGAAGACAATTATGTAATTACATTTACAATAAGATAATTCTAACTGCAATTATGACATGATTTGGATAATTCTTAAAAGCACCGAGCCTCATCGACACATATCAATAGTGGGATTCATCTTATTATTCATTGTTTTTTTAAATTGTTAGTAAGAAACTCGACGAATCAGAAAGGAAAATACGTTTTGGTAATCTCTCAGAAACATCACATTATTTTATGCTGTATATTTTTTTTCATATGTTATGGTTAGTTCATTATAAATAATTGCTCAAAACTCGTGGTTTCATGTGAAAATGAAGAAAGGACATCATTTATGATTTCATTTGTTTGACACTTGCTCGATGAATCACTGAAATATATTGAATGTACAGATTAATAAGTTTTTAGAAAAAATTTTTAACGAATAACTAAATTTTTAGATTTATTGAATTTTTTATTTAAATAGTTTCAAATATTTATTTGAAAAACTATCTCAATCTTTGAAAGCTTCATTTTTCGAAGAATAAAAACTGAAATTATCTCAAATTTTCCATTTTAGAGCTAACAAGCGAAGAAAGTCAGCTGAAAGGAAACGTGCAGAGACGTTGGAAAGAAAAATGATGATGATTCAGGAAGATATGAACCGGATGTCTCAAACTGAAAAAATGGTGAGTATAAGAAGGGAAAATTTTTGATTTTAAAGTGACCCAGGTTTCTAGGGAATTCATTCTTTAAATAACGATATTTTTTTCAAAACGTTGTTGAAGATTAAAAAGATGTTTAAGAAAAACTACCTTAAGTGTTTCTCAATAAATCATTTCCATTTTCGATGAACTTCTATGATGTTTTCAACAGACCAAACTCACTAGACTATCAAAACTGATTGAAGCCACTACCAGAGCGGCTTTGATAACCTACCCAGGCCCTCGTATCGAACCACTTTCGCCCTATGGTGGTAAAGGGAAATTGCCAACAATAAAGAAAAAAAGTTATAGAAACTTCAGACGTTTTTCTGAGCCTACACTGTTGACTCCAAAACCACCCCCACCTTCATTGCTGGAGGTGAGATCACTATTGAAAGAGGAGCCTCAGAGAAGAGAAGAAGTCTTCTATTCAATTTGAATCCACTTATTAAACTAATTTTTATATAATAATTTTAGCTTTTTTATAAAAATTTATAAATTTCACATTTAATT
Source organism: Pterobdella sp. o SKG-2022 (assembly GCA_964035795.1). Classification (NCBI taxonomy): domain Eukaryota; kingdom Metazoa; phylum Annelida; class Clitellata; order Hirudinida; family Piscicolidae; genus Pterobdella; species Pterobdella occidentalis. The sequence continues at coordinate 21,438,824 of OZ038322.1, forward strand.
TGTTTCTCTCGTATGATATACTTGGTTATTCGTTTTAAAATAATAATAATAAATGTGAAATATTATTGAAGAAAGTTTCATACTTCAACTCAATTCTGACTACCTTAACGTTTTTGTTGAAGATTTTTTTAAGGCAATCTCTTTCTTAATTTAATTTCTATTTTTCAACGATAGACAAAATATACAAATGGTCTCAATAAAAAGAAAAAAATTAATAGATTCACTCAAACGTAATTCAATTTAACAACACAAAATAAGTTCTGGAAATAAATATTCAATAGATTTTCTAATCAATAAAGTAAGTTCGTCGTTTGCTTCCCTTCTTAGACTTTAGCGTTCTGGACATGAAAGTATGGAAAGACAGATTCTATATAATAATGACATGCTTACAAAAACGTTGGTATCAATAATCTTTCGGGTTAGGTTTAAATTCACCAAAAAGTTCAGTCTTTTTGAATCTAGAAAAACTTTTTCATTCAAAGTTAAAAGCAACAATAATGCTAAAAGAGTATTATAATCTTGAAAGGAAAGGGCCCGCTTGCGTTTAGCATTGTAATTTGAGTCGTTCAGAGTTTCTTGCTATCATATTCATAAACACATCCTTCCATTGAAATTTGAACCTCTATTTAAAGACTTTTTTATTCTCCAATACATTTTTAGAGAGGTAATGTTTTTCCAAACATCCCTTTTGACTAAACTACCTAATGCACACATTATGTTTTTCCATTAAAATCTCATCGGCCTTCTAAATTTAATCTCTCAATGCAATCGATATTACTCAGGTTATCATTACCCTTATTAAAAAGCTTTCAAATTTAATTTCATTTAATTAATAGTTACAAATTTTTATAAACTTTCATTATTAGCCCAAAACTGGTCTAAAAATTCTTAGCTTGCTCATTCCTTTATATCGAATTTCCATTGAGTAACTGAATAATATAAATTAAAAAATCTCCCTTAACACTGAAAACTTCATTTTAGAAAATTTCGAGAGATATAAAGTTGAGCTCTGAATGCAGGAAAAAATTAATGAGAAATAAAATTAATGAAATATAGAAGGTACAAAAATGCAGCATAAAGATGAATACATTTTTTTAATTAAATTGCACGAAGCTTTTAACACATGATAGTGCTGTAAATAAATTAACAAAAGAATGGGAGTTTAGAAAACTAACCTTTTTTATCCATTAAATAAATTGATTATAATTGATTTCTAATGAAAGCGATAAAATAACATGTGCACACATTTGTTCTGTCAATCGATAGTTTTGGAAAATTTGATTTTTTTAAGTTATATGGATTGATATTTTATCGACGAGTAACATTATTGATGTTGAGATAAGTTCAAAATAACGATACGAAAAATTTAGTTGAATTTTTTGTCCGTGCTTAGCAGCTTATTTAATTGAATTGATTTATTTAGAGTATAAGACAAGAAAAAAGTTTTTTAGACCAAAAATATCTTGATCCAACAATAAGTCATACATTGTTTCACGGAACTTTTTGATAAAAAAATACTTGTTATCGGCGAATCAATATGAAAGTTAATTGAAAATGTATGGAGAGTTGGTTGTAGCAGTCCACTGCAAATTGAATCAATTTTTTGAATTTGAAAAAGGAAAAGCAAAAAGAAGTAATAGACGAAGATACTACAAAGATAAATTTCTTGAAAAAATACTTCTTGATTTAGAAAGAATTTTTTGAAAAAACATGTGAACAGTTTTTGTTCAACTAAAATTTTCGATAAGTATAATTTTATTCATCACTATGGCTCAGGCTAATATTCACTATTTCACTCCACCTGCTGATTTATATAAGCTTCTTTCTAGTAGAAAAGCTTGCGAGTCTCTTAGGTCTTCGAACTCTGGTCTGGAAATGCACAGCTTGTCTTTTTTAATTCGTCTTTCTACTGTTGTTTCTTACACCTTGACCCTCATCTATGAAATTCTCTTCCACTCAACCGCGTTTTCACCTCTTTTCAAATACTTTCGCAAGTATTCAAAAACGCATTTATATAGCGGCATCCATACTCTGGTCTCTTTGACTAAGCAACCGTCTCTGCAGCAAACTGTGCATCTTAAAAATAAATTATTATTAACCATCATCATAGTTAAATATAGCTTCATCAGCCGATAGTAAAAACCTACTATAAAAAATATGAAATAAAAATATATATATAACTTACAAGCGACCTCTTATGGCTAAATTTTATAAATTTTAATATTTTTTATATAAATATTCGATGAAATTGAGAGAATTTGTAAAACAGAAGAGTAAAAGAACTTTATCTTTTTGATGTCAATGTATATTCAGTTAAAATCAAATACAGTTAATGAGTGTTCAATTTAAATTGATTTTGTAATAGGCTTGTTTAGTCCAACTCAATGCATAACTTCTCAGCCTTGCATCCATAAATAGATAGATCAAACCCATAAAGTGTGTTTTCTAGATGAGAAAACATAAATGAAAACTTTTTGACTTTGCGCCTACGAAACACATTGAACTGAATTATGAGACATGTAAAATTATTTGTTTTTAAATAAACCTCAAAAGTGAAAACAATGTAGGTTCTTGAAGACATACTATTGCATACTAAACCAATCAAAAAAATATAAGATTATTGAGAATTTCATGCAAGCATAGTTTTTAAATAAACAAAAATTTGATAAGTCTACGTTGTGTTAACTCAAATGACACGTATCAAAGCTTGAATTGATGAGTGTACAAAAAACTTATAGAATTATAGTTTAGAAATATTGATATTAATGATTTTGATTTTTTTTAGTTCAAATTTTAAAAAGCATGAGATAAATTTTGAGAAATTTTAAGAATGCTTCGAAGATACAGAAGCTGACCTGAGAAAATATGTAGATCAAAGTACCAAATTGCCATCCACTCACCCATATTTTTGTTCACTAATCACGTGTTTTAAACTTTAAATTAATGAAATTTCGACCAATAGATAAAAACAATATAAAAAAGCTGACAATTTAAATTTTATTGGAAAAAACATAATTTAAAGAATAAGTGTAAAAAACCATTCTCAAGGTGCGAATTTGCTATACGGCCAGCTTGGTTTTTTGGACCTTTTCAGTGTCAATAGTTGATTGAATATCTTTTTTTTTATTACTTTGATGCACCTTGTTGGAATAAAATCAATTAGTTTTTTTGAGTACTCAATTGAAAGATTTTTCCAAGCAAAAAAAATTTCTTTCTTCAAATCTTGCTTGTTCTTGAAACTTCTGCCGTTTTCATAGATATTTTGCACCATTGACCCCCAAACATTTTCTATTGGGCTCAAATCAGTTGAACGAGCTGGCCAATATATGGCATAATTTTTTCATGTTTAAAAAATTTTATACAAAAATATTAAAAATCAAACGAGACTTAATTTTTTTATCAATATAAATAAAAATGAGCTAATTAACTCTTATATAATTTATGATGATATTTCTGATCACTTACCAATATTATTATCCCTAATTTCACTCAATAGACTAACATCATATAATATTTTTTCATATAAAAGAGTATTATCATTAGATAATTTAAAATTAATTATTAATAACATAAAAAATAGTGATTTATTTAGTGTATATTATGATAATGTAAATGATAATTTAAATATATTTATAAGAACATTACTTCCTCTTTTTAAAAATAGTCTCACAAATAATATGAATAATCTTATTGTAAATTATAATACAGAATGGATGACTTTTGGAATATTAAATTCTATAAATACTAAAGCTAACTTACACAAAAACTATTTAAAAATTCCACTTTATTAAACAATAAAAAATACACTATACATACTAAAATTCTCAAAAAAGTTATAAGACTAGCAAAACAAAATTATTTTAACTCAAAAATTGAGGAATATAATAATAATCAAAATAAACTATGAAAGTTTCTGAATAGTATAACTGATGATAGTAAGGTAGAAAACAATCAATACAATATAACACAAATAAACGGAATAAAGTATACTAATAAATACAAACTAGCGGATATTTTCAATAACCATTTTTCTAACCTTGATCTCAATATAAATAATAATAATGATTCTAGTAAAAATAATATAAATAATCATAGGTTTATCCCATCCAACATACCAATTCTAGATAATCTTGATAACTATTTCAATTTTAATAATGTAGAAATTAATGATATTCTCTTTAGTTTAAAAAAAATAAATAAATCACATTCTAACCATATTTATGGATTGAACTATGATTGTTTCAAAACTATTATATTATATAATACACAATATTTTTTCAATTTAATTAATATGTCTTTTAAAGAATTTGTGTTTCCGGAAATTTTAAAAAACAGTAAAATTATACCTATATTAAAAAAATAAAAGTAATAAGCAAGACTTAAACAATTATAAACCAATTACAACAACTCCTATATTTTCAAAAATAATAGAAAAACTTGCCCATAACCAAATTTATAATTTTTTAGATGCAAATAAATTAATTAACAATAACCAATATAGATTTCTCAAGAATAAATCAACAAACTCATGCTTAGATATGTTTAAATATAATATTGTAAAAAACTTGGAATTAAAAAATTTTTATATCAGTATTTTTTTTGATTTGTACAAGGCTTTTGATTGCATAAATTTTGATCTATTAATTTAAAAACTTCATAGACTTAATTTTTCATTATTATCAATTAAGTGGATAGGATCTTATATAAAAAAAAAATCAAGCAGTTGATTTAAATGGGGTACAATCCAAACCTTTGATTAAATCTAGGGGAGTTCCCCAAGGTTCAATATTAGGTTCTTTACTATTTATCTTATTTATTAATGATTTTCCTATCAACAATAATAAATATGATACACTCATTTATGCTGATGATATTCTTATTTCTTTTCCTATAACTAATGATAATTATGAACAGATAAATAATGATATTGATAATGAATTAAATAGTATTAATAATGAATTAAATAGTATTAATAATTGGTTTAAAAGTAATTATCTTATGGTTAACACAAATAAAACTTATTATATTGTTTTCAAAAACATTAATAATAATTTCAATATAAATAATTTGAATTTTGTATTAGATAACGATCCTATTACTTATAAAATCGGCTTTAAATACTTGGGTATAATATTTGATAATAATTTAAGTTTTAAACATATTGGCTATCTAGTGAATAAACTATATAAAGAGTAAAATATATTTCTTGAAAAAGACTTATAAACTAAATACTAAAACTCTTTTAACCTTGTATTTCTCTCTTTTTTACCCACATATTAATTATTGTAACACTGTTTGGGCATGTAATTATAAATCTAATATAAAAAAATTCAAACACTACAAAACTTAACAATCAGAACTATCTTTAATTATCCATTTGATAAACATATTAATTATAAAGATTTAGAAATATTGAATTAAATAACATAAATATATTACACACCTTAATATTTAGTTTTAAACATATATATAATCTTCTTCCTAACTCTTTCTCTAATTTCTTTAACACTAAAACCTATAACTACAATATAAGAAATAATAACAATTTAATTATAGAAAAATATAGAACTAATAAAAAGAAATTATCTTTGAGAGTAAAATGTTCTAAATGCTGGAATCAATTACCAGATAATCTTAAATCCATATAATCATTAAAATTATTCAAAACCATTGTGAAAAAATATATTCTAAACAGCTCCAAGTTATAAATCTAGTCTGTTAATACTTTATTTTTTATTTCATTCGATTTGAATTCTTTGTTTTGTTTTTTTTTATGCCATTTCATTTACGGTATATCATTATACCCTTGAAAGGCATGTTTTATTAATTTGATTTGTTTCCATTTAAGCCATTTTCTTTTATTCTTATAAGTTGTTTTAATTAGTTTTGTTATTCATTTTCAGTTTGTTCACTTCAACTTTTTGAGTTTCAAGTAGTTGTTTATATCAATAAAAGAATTGTGTTAAAAAAAAATATTTAATAAACCATGGGTGGACGTATGGCAATTTCGTACTCTGTACATCATGTTTTAATTAACCATCTTTATTTGTACTTGAACTATCGCAAAATAAATGTAATTTTTGAAAAACTATTCGGAAAATTCCTGAAATCATTAAAGAATGAAATGTAAAAACTTTGATTTAAAAATAGTATGAAAAAAGTCCGCAAACAAGATTCAGTATTAAAATTTTAAAAAGTTATGAATTAAAATTGAAAACTCATATTTGAAATCTTTATAATTATGAACGTTAAAATGCAGTTTAATATTTTTTGAAATTTTTCAATTTATCAAATTACATCTATGTTAATCTTCTATTCAATAATAAAAAAAATGATAAAGAAAAATATAAAATTCAAATTATTTTATATTGAAACACTTTGTTTAGCGCTATTTAAATAAACATAAATTAATTGAAGTTGGTACAGTAGACAGAAATATATAAAGAATCAAAAGATGCTAGGATTCTTCAACGCTATTTATAATACTTTGTTTAATTAAAATTGGGTACTTCAAAAGTTACATTTAATGTTATTGGTAAATAATTTTAAAAATGGAGGCTGAAACAACCAATATCGTTCAGCCTGAAAATAACGAACACTCTTCTGAAGAAGTAAAACCTGTATCAGAATCAGAAAGTATTATAATTGAAGAAGATGATAAATTGTTTCTACAAAACATTTCTATCTGTTCTATGTGTAAAGAAAATGTAAATAATAAAAGTTCAAAATTTCTTTCCTGCTTGCATACATTTTGTACATCATGTATAGAAAAATTTGATGTTTTAGAAGGTGAAAATTTCATAATTTAAAATGATTTGTAAATAATAATTTTCATGTTATTGCTATAAGTTTTAAATTATGCTTTAATTTAAAATTTAAACTGAAATCGCTTGTTTATAATTATACCCAATTAATCAGGGAATCAAGTGAAGTGTTCAACATGTGGACATCAAACAAATCTGACAGAATTAATAGAAAATTTATTTGACATAAAACCTTCTGAATCTAATGAAACTGCAAAAAATCCACCAAGTATCAATGAAGATGAAGAAAAGGAAAAGAAAAAGTGTATGTGTTGTGAAGATGATGTTGATGCTACATTTTATTGTGTAGAATGCTCAGAATGCCTTTGTGATCAATGCACGCAAGCTCACAAAAGAGTCAAGGTTTTCATCACTTTTTTACTGCTTTTTTGTTCTTTTTCATTGTTACTTTTATTCTAACGTTTTTTAGCTATCCATGTTATGAAGCAGCATTTAGAAATATTGAAAATTGAAAAGTCCTGACAAAGAAATTAACCATAATAATTCATTATTGAAACAAAATCTATTTATCTTAATATAATATCAAATCTACTATAACACTTGTTTGCCATAATTAAATCAAATTATTGGTAATCAATTTGATAAAGCAGTAATGTTAACTTGATGGTGGTTGTATTATTGTCATTGGACAAAAGACAAAGGAAATGAATACTTAAAAGTTAAAATCTGTTAATATAGACTCATATTTCATTTGTCAAAGTGAATAGGTTTTTTGAGTTTTGCAAGTTAAATCAACCTTCTGTTTTAATGTCTTTTTATTCCTTTATAGATTCTTATAGTAATTTTTTTGTTATACAAAAAATTTCATATTGATATATAAATTTATTTAATAAAAATTAAAATGTCAACAGCTATTTAAAATCAAATCTTCAATTTATATAGGGGAAAATTTCATTAAAATGGTATAAATGTTTTTTGAACTAATAATATATTGTATAATTTGCTTTAAAATTTCCTAAATATCATAGATCTCTAAGAGTTTTATCCAAGTCTTTGACATTTAAAATCAATTTCTTATAAGAATTGCATCCTTATCACCAATTGAATTAATACTTTATCCAATAAAACCAAGAAAAAACTGCAATTTTTATGTTTTTATTATAAACAAATAATCTTTTGATATTCTGAGAAATATATAACAACTATTGTTTTTTTTTATTCTTTTTGTTAAATTCAGTTAGGCAATATGTATAATAAGTTATTATTTGATTGTTTTTGCTTTAAATTTTTTGAAGTTAACTCAAAAAATTTATTTTTTAATCAATTAATTAAAGTTGTTTATACAATCATTTATAAGTATCATAATTCATTGATCTATTTAAATTTACTCATTTGAGGTTCTATTACGTTAAAATCATTGTAGTTAACCAAAGACCACACTTTGGAGCCCCAAAAAACGTCTGAAGAAAATGCAAATAAAGAAAAAACAAAAGAGCCTAAAAGCTTGTTCATGTGTCAACTACACGTAGCTGAGGAGTTAAAGTTGTATTGTTGTACCTGTGGAGTAATGACGTGCAGAGATTGTCAACTTTTAGAGCACAAAGACCATAAATACCAATTTATCAATGTGAGTTAAACCTCTAAATTTTCAATAGTGTGTGGTACTTTATTGATATATGCAACGTTATCAAAGGGGTTAAGCTTCATTTAAATCAATCATGTGTGCTCGTAATCTCTTAAGCTGTGAGGTTTTTAATCCTAGCTTCCAAATCAATGTTTAAGCTTCCATTTTATTCAACTTTCAAATTTGAAAATGCAATCAACCTTAAAATTTTCGGTAGACAATAGTCTTAGAAGATTTCAATCTCTTACATCACTAAGACACTCTACAACTAGCTTTTTTATTTGATTTTTATTTGACTTTAAACATAGTCTACTTTCCTATTGATTTATTGAATAAATAGTTGAGGAGGGATTCTTTATAAACTGATTCATCAAATAATATAAAAATCAAACTGATAAAATCAATTTGTTCTATTTTTTTCTCTCATATTAGTTATAAAGAATGAAAGCTTTTTAAAACTTTCAAGTTTTTTTTCTATAATTAATAAATATTAACTACAAGTGATTTAGTTTATAATTTTAATTATTTATAATGTTATATATATTCATATTAGATTTTGCTGCTATAAATTCACAGTAAATGACGTAAAAAGTTGTTCGCTAACCATTCTAATATATACTACATGTTGACTAAAAATAAGCCATTTTATTTGAACAAAAATTTTATGATCGCCTATTCGAGCTAACATCAAATTAAAAATTTTTTTGAAATTTAAAGTCGTTCTTCCCACACATGTCGTTATTATCTGTGGTCAACTAAGATCATCCGTCAAGCGAAATAACAACGATACTAGAATTTCGTTTTATTGTTACTGCCTATAGAAGTCTACTGTTATCTAGTATATAAAAAAGCAGACGTTAACTAATGGCGCTGAGTTGAAGGCAGTTCACGTCATACCTTAGGCAAAATGAACATTGATTTTAGTAATGGGGAAACCAAATGAAATTTTCTAGAAATATATAAATCAATGGAAGTTTATAATATCTATATAAAGATAGCGCTTGAAATTAAACTAATAATCAAATCAGAATTATAACTTGTTTTTACTAAAGGTAGACTTATTATATATATTGTGGCATGGTCCATTTCATGCGCTAAAAAGCTTGAAAAAACCTCTAAAACAAAAGATGAGTAAATGGATAAATTTGATGGTCATAAATCCGGTTTTATTCTTATTATTTGTACAAAAAAATTTTTTCAATTTCATATACTTTGAATTTTCAATTCTTTTCATCTAAATAAAAATATATTTGGAACTATTTTTAGAAATTCTTCATTTCTACCTACCCGTCTTTTTAAAATCGTCTACTTTAAAATTGAATGTCTTTTAAATCAATTCTTCACATTTCATGTCCCAACCATCTTAAATCACTAGCTTCAGGTTGTTTTTAACGTTTTCCTTAATCCTAACCTATCCATTATAACTTTTATATCCATTATAACTTTTATATCCATTATAACTTTTTTATTTATTTTTATTTTGTGGGCAAGTAATCTCCAACGTTGGATGTATTCTGACCTAAAATTCTCAATATCCAATCCCAAAATTTCTACTTTAACCATTTTTCATTAATCTTTGAAAACCCAAATTTCTGCATTTTTTGACATTCATGCCTACAATAACCTCTTCGTTCATGTGCATTCTCGTACTACTAACTTTATTAACTAACCTCTATTAGTGTACCTTATTTATTATACCTTTTCATATTCTGCTTTTATGTTGTTGCCAAGTCCCACACATTTTATACACCAACCTCCTTTTACACCTGAATTTTTTTTTATCCGAAAAGTTTATTTGCTTTATTAGGATTTTGATGAAACTAATCTTATTATATTAGATAGCAGCTAATTTAATGCGAGAAAAAGCAAAGGTTTTCGACAATCGATTATTTAACTCATCGTAAATCAACTATAAGAATAAACCTAAAATACCATTTTCCGCTTCACGTGGCTTTTGTTGACTAGAAAAGTGTTTGACAGCAGAGCTTAAATCTTTTCTCAAAAGTATTAATTTGCAAGTTATCAGAAAGACTTAAATAAACTTAATAATACATTTTATAGTAACGCAACATATGTCGTCAAGATCGAAGTTGACAGGTGATTTGTTCAAAGTGAGCTTCACCACAGAAATGGGCATTAATAAGATGAGTTTTATGAAAGCAACAAGTTTTTCGAGTATTATTGCCGATATGCTTGAATCCGCTGATCGAGGTGGTGCTATGACGTGAATCTTTAAAGACAATCTTTGTGAACCTTATACCGTCTGAGTGACAGGAAAGTCATATAGTAAGTGCTGCTTAAACAGATCAAATCATAGGGATTTGAAGTTAATTGCTTATGAAGGTTTTGGAGCGACGGGTAGAATTCATTAGACAAAAATTAATGATTGATGAAATTCAATGTGATTTCATGCAAAGCTTGGGTACAACTGACGTCGCATTCATTCTCTCTCAGTTATAGGAAAAACATACGGTTGCTGGTAAGTCCCTCTACTTGGCTTTTGTTGAGTACCGTGATAAGGGATTTAGTGGAGCATTCAGAAGTGGAAAATTTATGAATGGCTTGTGAAAACAATGTAACAAGAAAGGCTGAAGCACGATGAGAGCAGGTGATGAGTATAGCAACTCGTTTGATGTTTGGGTGGATGTCCATCAAACTTCCGTTCTCAGTTCATTGCTTTTTGTTTATGTGCTGGAAGCTCTATCTTTGGAGTTTCGTACATGTCACCTCTTGGGAGATCTTGTATGCTGATGATCTGATGGTAAGTGCTCAATTCATGGAAAAACTTTTTGAGAAATTGTATAGGTTGAAGACTCATAATGTTTGGTTTTTATATTCAAATGAAAACATAATTATTTAGGTTTGGCTCGAAGAATTGAAATGTTTGGTTTTTGTTTACAGCCATAAAAGTATCTAATTTCTTAAGATAGTCACTTTTTGTCTTCAACGTTATCTTTTTATCATATCACAAAATAATTTTATTTAGTTTTACATTTCTTTGAAAATTAATAGATTCCATCTTTTTGAATCCGATTATGGTGGCAGCAACTCGTCTTCAAGTATTGCCATTGCTTTGCAAACAGTTTCTGGCTTAGAGGTGGCTTTTCAAACCCGCAGAGGACTTGCACACCTTCGCACAATTGCCACATATATGAAAAGATTCGGGATTCGGGATGGATGGATAAGTGAGAGTATTAAAAACATGGACTTTTTCATGCCTTTTCATGCCACCTACACTTTTGCAGATTTTGCCACAGATGTTACAAATATTGCTATACGGCATTAGGTAAATAGGATTCTGACGAGTAGTGTGCACTGAGCTGACTTTTTCATGCTTGGCCAAAGAAACACGACGTCGATGGGACCTTAAATGACTCAGAAAACCCGCCCTGCTCAAACATGATCACCCACAATGACCGCACGTCAGTTTTGTTACATGCTCGGTGATGTTTCCTTTCCTGAGATCGCGTTTAAGTCTAGCGTTTTTCCGTCTGCTTTCCTCAAAACGACCGGTTGCTTCAAAACTTACTTTCCTCCAAGTTACCCTGTTTGCGCTTGTGTTTCCCATGAAACGGAGCTTATGCCGCATTTTTTGAAGGTTTGTTTCAAGAAATCTTTGAATCATTTTTTGAGTTTGTGAGCCAATCTTTTTCCATCGGTAAGTTGCCCATAAAATATTTGCTTTGGAATCCGTTCGTTGGGCAATCTTACTAAGTGTCCGCTCCACCTGAGCTGTTGCTTGGAGATTAGGACTTCGATGCTACCGATATTTGCCATCTCAAGTATTTCTGTTTCGCTGATGTGCATCTGCCATTTTATACCCAGAATCTTACGCAGACACTGTTGGTAAAAACGCTCAAGTTGTTTCAGGTGCCTGGTATATGTGGTCCAAGTTTCACTAGCATAAAGAAGGACAGTTAAAACACACGCGTTATAAACTTTAACCTTTGTGCGTATAGATACCATGGCGACTCCAAAGACGCTTGTGCAAGATGCCAAATGCGTATCTGGCTTTGCTTATTCTTAAGCTCACCTCATCATCAATGGAGTTACTGCAATTGAGAGTACTTCCAAGATATACAAACTTTGGAACGACTGCCAGCTTTTGTCCGTAGACATAGATTGATGGCTCGACATATGTTTTTCCAGGAGTTGGTTGGTACATCAAAACAGTTTTTCTCAAACTGATAGTCAACCCTAACGCAGTGCACGCAGCTTCAAAAGAATCCATCAGGTGCTGCATTTCCATCTCAGTGTGAGTCAGCAAAGCACGGTCGTCTGCATAAAGCAATTCACGTATCACGCACATCATTGTTTTGGTTCTGGCAGTGAAGCGTTTGATGTTAAAAAGCTTACCAGTGGTTCGATAGTAAATGTAGACACCTTCGCTACTATCCTTGAAAGCTAATTGAAACACCACAGAAAAATAAAGCGCAAATAGCGTTGGAGCTAGTGTATCTCCTTGCTTGACACCGTTTCCTAAAGTGAAAGGTTCTGCAAGTTTGTCCCCGATATTCAGCGTAGTTTTCATGTCGTGGTGGAAAAGTTTTAAGATAAAAATCAACTTCTCTGGACAGCCTAACTTTCCAAGAATCACGGTTTACTGTTTCAAAGGCCTTAGTGAGGTCAAAGAACACTTGAAAAAGATCTCTGCACTGTTCTTGACATTATATATCCATTATAACAGAAAAGTGGCCAGATCTACTTCATTCACACCTTTTCGCCATTTTATATATTTCTAATCTCTAGTTTTGACCAGCTGAATTATCCTTTTTCTACAAACCAACTTTTCCCAAATTGTTTCCATTTCGAATATAAAAACCAAACAAGTTTGAACCTATCATAATAATCTCGCATGAAATGTAAGGTATTGACTTGATGGAGGTGATAGAAGTTGCTCTATTTATTTTAAGAGTGCCAAGATAGTGAAAAATCTCAATTTTCCCATATAGAAAAAGAATAAAAAAAAAGTACTATATGAGTTTTCTATTTAAAAGTTTGATTATGTTATGCTTTTTCAATTAGTTTCAAGAAAAAGGAGTGTGCTAATAGTATTGGTTTTTTTACATGTTCTTTTTGTATACGAGCACCAATAATGAATTGATAAGAAAGTACTAGAAAATGTAAAAATGTTTCAAAAAAAAATTCATTTTTTCAATATAATTTTTCAAAATCACCAAAAAAAGTTTGGGTTTTTATTTTTTTTATTAAATTTGAAAAACTCATTGATTTTGAAGACTATATTGTGGAGTTAGGTTGGTTTTTTGGTCGTTCTTTTGTTTTTGAGTAACAGTAAAGGAAAAAGATTGTAGGCTTTAATTACGGTAAAAAAATATAGCGTTAGCGTTGTTATATTGCCCAAGTTTCAAACTTACGATGTACAATGATAATAATTTTCAACGAAAGAAATTTTTCAAAGGCATATCAAATCATAATGATGTACATAACCCAGTAACTAGAGTTAAAAACTGATGGTTATTGCTAATTAAACGAAAAATTTGATCGGGATAGTTAACTGTGAGCTAATACTTTTATATAGTGCTGTTTTCATCACTTCAGCTGGTGCATGTCAGGCTACTGGTGTATTTGATCTAATGTTAACATTTGCTCTTTGTTAATTCTTTTATTTATTGAATGCTAAATTTTATTGTTTTTTATTTATTTGTTGATACCTACAGTATTGGGTTATAAAATTAAGTATTTCACTTCATAATAGCATGAAACGTTTGAGATCAGTGTACCATGGGTACATGTTCAAGTCAAGTTGTTTTATGAAGTCTACTGTTAAAGTGTATTTATTGAATGCTTAATTCTAGCATGAGCTCATCAACTCAATTTTTGATGCTGCCCAATTTCTTAGGACTTAACAAACACATAATACTAAAAATCTCTTAATTTTTGCTGCTTTAGTTAATAATTAAAAATATTTCAAAAAAGATTCTAATGAAAATTTATGAAAACAAAACATGTATAGTAACGATATATTATCTATAAAACATTTTGAGAAACTTCAATACATTTATTTTAACTTAAGCTATAATTTTCGGTAAGTATGGTTTACCATAAGCATGCTAATGTTTTATTATATAAGTTTGTCTGTACTTGCTAAAATATCTAATATCCAGTTAACAACGATAAGACAGCCTGTAACTATAGGCGCTCAGTTTGATGCAGAACCTCCAATTTAATATTTTAAAAAAGTATTTAAAATTTATTATTTGCACCGGTCTGAAAATAGTGTCACAAAAAAAGTACTATCCTTTCGGTTTTGCCACTAGCTAAGACACGGCTTTGCACGCATTCAACCGCATGTTTTTTTGGTTGCTAAGAGTGTATGATGCTTTTTTGTTTTTAATCTATCTTTTTTTAGGATGTTGTCTTTTATATACTTATAGAATTTTTATAAATAGGCGTGTTTTCTATTTTAATATTACGCTAGATTTTCAAAAGGTCTTCAAACGATTTGAAGCATGTTTTTCTTAATTCAAGTACATCCCATTGACCATTTTTACACAATTTTATTTATGAATTCTTTATTTTATTTCATTTTTCTACTTGTTAGTATGCCTTTTAGTTAAATTGTATATTTAATAGAAGTATATATAATTATTTTCAAAATTAGTTCGAGCTGTGTAAAAATGAATATTCAACATTCGATAAATATTCCATATCAAATAAAAGGAGGCTGCTGGTCCACATCGGGAAATATTGAGCAATTTTCTCGAGAAAGTAAAAGAAAAACAAAAGTACATTGAAAATGCCAAGAAGTTGATTGAGAAGAGAAATGATGATATTAGTCAAAAGGAAGAACTTGTTATCAATGAGGTATTTATGAATTTTTAATCCTATATCGAATATTAATTAAAAGTATTATCGATATAGTGAAGCATTTCTATTAAACATCTGTTTCAGGTTATTTACTATGATTTTCATTGATGCTACTCAATCTTGCAAATTAATTACAGATGAAAGTGTTCTCTTCAAATTTGATCGCACAAATTCACCAACAAAGCATACAACTTGCGGCAGATTTGCAATTGATACAAGAAGCCAAGCGGGCTCAATTGAGCAAGAAAGAATTGGAGATAAGCCAATTGTGTGGCAGTCTGGAGACCAGTATTGGCTTTTGTGAGCACCTGTTGTCATCAAGCGACGATAAACGTCTTTTATACTTCTTCCACTTGGTCATTTCTCGCCTAAAAACAGTTTTAATGACACGTTGTGAAGTCCCAAATCCTAACCACGTTATCGATATTCGTTTCAAACCTAATGTGTCTATTTCTTCTTCTCTTGAAAAACTTGGCCATTTAATCGTTGATGGGGAATCGTTTCAAAAAACTGACAGTTCAAACCCACTACAGCAACAGCATTCCCAGAAGAACAAATCTTCCCTATACAATCTCATGAGTTCGTTTCAGTCTTCTAAAAAATGTTTCAATTAGTTTTTATTTGGTTTTTTTTCAATTTTTGTTTAATTTTTTTTAGTCAAAAGGTTAAAGTAATTTAATGCTTTCAAATATGATGCTAATTTTAATTTCACTCATCTGTGATATAAAAAGATAGATTTTCCTTCTTCGTCAAAAATTAAGGGTTTTAAAGATACGTTTATAACAATAATGAGACTAAAATTTTCGATAAGTTTGATCTTATAATTCATAAGTCTAATGAATTATAATAACATCGAAAATTTTAGTCTCTTTAATGTAATAAACTTATCTTTAAAATCCTCAATTTCTTAAGGATAAAAACAAAAATATAAAAATACAATATACTTACGATGTCTCAAAAAAATGTTAGATCTTTTTCGAAAACTTTTGTTATGATTGTACTGTAACCTCCAGATCAGCCATTGCCCACCAATCAATCACATCTAAACTCCATCATGAGTATGCTACCTGATGGCAAATTTTCACACTGGCTTAAGAGGCAATCTGATCAAAGAAGGACGACAAATATTCAGCAACAACAACAACATATACAAATACAACAGCAGCAACAACAAATTCAACACCAGCAACAAATACAACAACAACAACAACAATTACATCTTCAGCAGTTGCAGCAACAACAGCAGATGCAAAAAATGATATCATTACTTCCCCCTGAAGAAGCGGTGGCACATCTTCCCAATCAATCAGGTACTATCACCAGTTCTAACAGCCAAAAAAGAAGAACTTACTTCCAACCTCATTCTCACCTACCTCATCTTCCCCAACATCCACCTTCCCACCTTGCCCATATTTCACAACATTCTCCTCACCAACAGTTGCAGCAATTACATATGGTGAGATCTATTATATCAATTGTATCTTAGCATTGTTGTTCATTTTGTGTTTCAAACTTTCAGCAACAGAAACAACAACAACAACAACAGCAGCAGATGCAACAGCAATTAATTATGCAACAACAGTATCCAGGAAATTTTCAAGTTCCTAACTTCCATTCACCATCCCACATAATTCATCATCATCAACAACAACAACAGCAACATCTCATAAATTTAAACTTACTCCAACATGAAAGAGCTAAAAAGCAACACAAGCAACAACAACACAAACCCATTGTCATTGAACCTACAAACGTTGAAATGAATGCTTCCCCTAATTCTTTTCATGGTTTCTTATTTCTAATGAATAAAAAATTGGCCATTAATCAGAAATTTAAATTTTCGATCAATAATATTTTAGATTGAGTCAAACATTTTTTGTAAAACTTAAATAGTTGTGTGGTTTTTGCTGAAGTTTTTCGATAATTTTCAACAGAATTAGTCAAGTGTACAGAAGATCCTAACCAAAATGTTAAAAAAGAAATTCATTTTTCAGTAAGTGTTCAATCTATACAATAAAAATTCAACACGTTTTAAATTTATAAAACTTTTCCAAGTTAAATAGAATACTCAACATAATAACAATAATAAACATCAGAACCACAGTGTAGGAGGTCGTAGAAGCAGCAGCGGTAAAAGTGCGGTGAGTAGGTCACCCACTCCTCGTATTGAATCCACAACATCTGTTGACCTACATAACAATGATGCATCTTCATACGACTGCCTCCTCGACACTTTTGAAGACTTTATAGCGTCAACTGAAAACAATCATATGTTTGATGATGCTGATAAGTCCTTTTTAAGAAGCAGTGATCGATTGAAGAAGAGAAAACGCCATGGGAATGATCTTGATTCGCAGTTTGAGTTAGATTATGCCAAGAAAAATCCATCTCCACAATTAGGTTTTTCCTTGTAATCATATTTATTACTTAAATGGTTATGTAATCTCTAAAGTAAATTGTATATTATCAATACCTTTTCTTAACTTATAATATCCCTTTATTTAAGAATATTCTAATTTTTTTGTAAACAGTTAGATTAACTTAGATTTTAGCGACTAAGAGTATCACTTATTTAATTTAGATTTGATTGAATGCTCTAGTTGTGTTATATCATCATAATCGATTATTAAACTAATCATTATACATTAGGGAATTTGCTACATCTTATATTTGTGAATACGTTGACTGATTAAGATCTTGTCGACTTTCATTAACAAAACCTTATTTGTTTTCTTTAGAAAGATATCAACGTTATGGATTCTTAAAACTTTGCTTAAATGTATAGATTGATTTCACAATGGTTGCTTATCTAGGAAACTTGATCGTTATCTGTTTGATAACTTACGTACAACAATGCTTAAGTCAACGTTTATTCAGCACTATAATGTTTGACTGGCATCATCGTCATTTCATGTGCGTTTCAATGCTAGCAGGAGTTGAACTACATCACTCAGATTGAACGATTATTTATGCAAACGTACATCACATCATAAAACGACATCCACAATAGTTTCAGCTTGTGCATCTCAAATAATATTGTATGTTACGCTTGTAAATCAGCAATACCCCTGTAAATCTTCGTATTTTTTAAAACTTCATCGACTTTAGTTTGTGTTTTTGTTATGATGATTTAAATGAATGTTTTGACAAATTTTTAATTGTATAGCAAGCTATTCGTGGGAGCATTTATAGTTTATAGATTTTTCACTTAGCTAGTCTTAATTTATTACTCGCAAAGTAACATGTTTTGGAAGGTTTATCTCTACACCTTGTGTCGTATTTATTATTGATTCGTGTTTTATTACTTTTATTGTTATCAACTTTGTATCATATTCTTCTGAAGTTTCAGTCACAGTATATTAAACTGACTGAAAATCATTATTATCACTATATCAATGGTGCTTTTATCAAATTTTTATATCATATGTTAGCTTCTTTCTATACTTTGATTGCACTCATTGAATCAAATATTCATTTGCATAATCATTTGTTGAAGTTTATGACGGCTTTCCCGCGTCAGGCAAGCTTTCTTTAGACCCTAGTGAAGATTACTGTGCCGTCTGCAACAATGGAGGTAGCTGGTGTCTTTGGGTGTTATGCGTATGTATGTATGTCTATTTATGTATATGGCTTATCTTCATATTTGTTCAAGAATCTGGAAAATCAATCTCTTGTCAATCTCATCATTATATTATTGGTTAATCACAAATGCTTCCCACTTAAAGCTCTTTGCGAGGCACTTTATGTGACTTTTTAAAACTTTTTTACCACTTTTTCAGAGACAAAATGACTTCCAAAAAAATAAATGTGTTCAAATTTCTAACTTTCTCAAAATAAATTCAAATTGCGAATCCTTATAAGTGGGAATGCATTGTAATCTATTATTTGGGACTGTAGCTATGGTTATAATATGTGGGAATATATTAATTTACATATAAATTAACGTATTAAATTCTCATAAATTTTAGCATTGAATAATATTAATTTAAGAGAGAGTTCGTAAATATAGTTTAAATAACTGATCCTCGAAACCGCCGTTAGATTACGGAACAATAGCGAAAATGAATGACAAATCAATAAAGGCTACGACTGAGATTACTTTTAAATAACGTATTGAATCATATGCAAACTTATGAGAATAAAAAAAATATCGAATTCGCTATTAAGCTTGTATGCGTGATTAGAATTTCATGCCTCATAGTAGCATGGCGCAAGATCTCGAATATTTTTTAGTTTCAGTTATGATAACGATGTTCTAATGGCAATTATATATTTCTAACATGAGCAACGTTGTTATGCAAAAAAATGCACATCGAGTGATAAAAAATATGATGGTTTTTAAAAATACGAACACTGGTTGTTTGCATTTTTGAAAATTGAAATGTTGCTTTATCTAAACAAACGCTTTTTTAAAATAATTTGACACCCGAAAGAAAACTTGTTTGACCAACAAAATATTACACAATTAGAAGAAAGGGTTTAATTTGAGTTTTCATAATTGCATGATAAACAAACTATTTAGAAAAAACTTTTACCAAGCTTTTCGTAAGATTACCTAAGATTATTAAATGTATAATGAAAATTAATCGGTATCTATAATTTAGAGCAATCTAACGACAGACCTTGAAAAAGTCGTTTAAAAAAACATTTTCATTGAATTGCGTTCTCAAAACATATTTTAGCTATGAATTTTACCTTCACTACTGACTTCTTAGAATCATTTGCTTATTTGAAACACTCACTATCTGCTTCTCAATATTCCACACCGTGGAAATGCCCTTTTGGTATGTTTCACAAGTGGTTGGATCCAACATTGAATGTAGAATAATATTTAACGTTCCTTTTTATTCTATCAGAATTAATAATTTAAGATTTTATAAATAGTTTGAAACCAACAAATCACTAAAAATTTTTGAAATTTTGACGTAAATCTAGCCCGGATCGTTGAGAGTGAGATTAATGCTTTTAACGAGCTTTTAAAAGGCCAAATTTTTTTTATATTGTTAAGAAGTTATAAGTTCATCAAATTTACGATAATGTATATTGTCATTAATTTTTAATGTCTAACTTGAAGGAGAACTTTTATGCTGTGATGGATGTCCCAAAGTGTTTCATATGCAATGCCACGTTTCTCAGTTGTCTTCAGCCCCAAGGTTTGGCCTTTTTTCATCAGTGAATTTTATAGAAATTATCTGATTTTAATAACTATGGTGTGGTAAATATAAGTGTCTTCATTAATTATATTATTTCAACAGTGATAAATGGTTTTGTGGCTTATGTACTTCTGATGAGGACCTCAAACTTAGCGCTGATGAAAATACTATGGAAGACAACAATTCCAGACATCATATATTCGGTTTGAGTTCCGAGGAAGAGAAGGTTACAAATAATAATAGTTTTTTTGTTTTTTTTTCAATTGTTTTCGCCTCTATGATACCTGGGGTGGTATAATTTTTTCTTATTTTTTGCTTGATTGCTATTTAACTCTTGTTTTATTGAGGGTTTGTGTCAAGAAGGTCATCCGGATTTATTGAACCATGTCAACTTCAATTATACAGCCTCAGTCTTATAGGGGAAAACCAGTTATAAAACTTTTGTCATTGCTTTCACAAATATGGCTTATTTAGAAAAGCTGGCCTACAAAAATTTAAATTTGCTTTTTGTCGATTTTAAATCTATTTTCTTTTGAGAATTATTTAGGTATGTTTATGTAAAATTGTATTAAAAATATTTAATACAAGAATTGTTTAACACTAAAGTTCTATTGAAAAAGTACGAAACTTTCTTAAAAATGTAACTTTTTAAGCTCACTTGAAATTTTAGTTATTACAATAAATTACATTGGCTTGAAAAAATCAATATATTTTTATTTATATTTATTGCGTGAGAAAACTTGTGAAGAATGTTTGAAGTTAATTTATGTCAATCATCAATCTAGTATGAAGTTTTGGTTACTTTGAAATGTTTATTTTAAGATTATTTTGTGTGATGTTAAATATCGATTGACTTAAATCTGAATGAATAACAAAAGTAATTTATTGTTCAAATTACAAAGATTTTGATAAATACGATTTACATTTTCTAGTACTAAAAGTATGAGAAAATGTAAATTATACTTATTAAAGCCTTCGTAGATTTGATCAATAAACCCTTGTGTTTGCACGGAACTGATTAATCATCGTTTTGTTTAACTGGACAGGTTTGCAAACGGCTGTTGTTGGAGCTGTACTGTGACTTTTCAAGTACTCCTTTCCAAACACCCATTAGCAAAAATGTAAGTTTTTATTTTTCGATTTTTTTTGATAAAAACGCTAAAATGTGTCATATTATTGAAAAAATTTTTCACAATTTGATAAAATCGGTTGACTTCCGCAACATTGTTTATGCACTTCTATGTTGCTCACATTAATAGAGATTTTTTAGACTCGATTCGATACGTGTCGATTCGACATTTAGCACTTGTCTCAGCGTGTGTTAAAAAGTCAATTTTTAATAAAAATTTATGATAGAATGAATGGTATCATTAGAAATTGAATTTTGATCAATATGGTATTTTAAGGTTTCGAATTTGGGAAAATCAAATTTCAATCTAAAAATACACTACTTTGATTTTTGGAAATTGACTATACACACAGATGTACAAGTATCACAAATTGATCGCCCACCCGATAGACATGAGTCAAATCAGATCGAAACTCGGTCGTCACCACTTTGATCATTATAAATCACCTTCTCTATTTGTTCAAGACGTTTTACTTCTATTTGCCAACTGCGCTGCTTTCAATTCCGTCAGTGTTACTTTCTACTTTTTTATCTTTTAGTGACGAAAGATGATTAAATGAATTTTGAATTAAACGATAACCTTATCATTATATGAAGGCTGAGTCCGAAGTGGTCAAAGCAGGTGAAGGGCTTAAAAGCAAGTTTATGCAACGCTGTGGAGTTCTCATACCTCAACTCGACCTCCAAGAACTCATTAAAACTTCCTCACTTCTCAACAATATCACAAAACCAAATGTTCCAAAACCCACTAACGATACTTCCCAGGAGAATTGTGTCAACAGCACCGCAAAAAGTAACAATTGTACAAATAATGAAAATGCTAAAGATAAAGATAGACCCCTTAACGGCAATATGAATATCGATGAAGAGAGTACCGATGACAATTTTGTTATTGATTTTGAAAAATCAATAAATCAAGAAAAAGACAAAGAAGGGTCTGGTGATGAGACTGAAGAACATGAGATTGATAATACTGATGGGATAGTGAACATGGATAATAAAACTGAAGATAAGTCTAAGGAACCTAACGATAACACTGATTCACATAAAACTCAAAATGGGGAAGAAAAAGTTTTAAAAAAATTTTGTATAAAAAGCTTTGAATGGCCAACTAATAAATTTGATGAAGACAGAGAGACTTATATTTCAACCAAATCAGATAGTGATGCAGTAAATCTAAAAAGAAAGTTTAAATCAAGGAAGAGTAGGAGTCAATGTAGTGAAGAGAGAGATAGTGATGGCAAAGATGGAGCTGCTTCACTCTGAAGTGCCCAAATGAATGACTTATTTATAGACTCGTTGTGACATTTCAAAATCTATATACAAATTTGTGTTTAATCTAATGTTTTAGTTTACAAAAAAAAAAGCAATTTTTGTTAATAAAATTAACCAAAAACAAATTTTATTTGAAAGTCAAACATAAATAATTATAAGTAGATGCAAACCTTATTATAACTAAACACCAAACTCTTTTTATCACGTTGTTTAAGGACTATTTAATCATAATGAACATGACCCTACAAACAAGAAAGGCATACAAAGAACTGTCTTGTAGTTTAAATTTCCGCAGGAATAAAAGGGTTAGCGATTGCTTCCATTCCATCTATGGGGCAAACTAACACTACATTAGTTCCTCTACAAACCACCAAACCTAACTGCCTTGTGTCCTCAGTTATTTTGAATGGATCATCTGGGTCTGAAATGATAAGAAATGAAGATTACAAGATAAAATATTTAGGTGATTGGAAAGAAATTTATCATTATCCATAAAATTCATCTGTTAATGTTTTATTCATACTGGGATTAACCAGTAATGGACTAAAACCTAAAATTTATTCAAATTGATAGTATGTTAAGTTTTTTGTGGAAATTATTTAATTATTTTTTGAAAATTTGAGTGAAAACCTCTTAGATATTCTGTTGTGGAATCCAAGACTAAATTGAGTAAAGGGTCAAATCCTTTCAAAATCCCACTTGCTACAAATAAATCAATTTTTAAATAACAAAAACGTTAAAAAAGAATAATAAAAGCATGCCTTCTCTTCCTCCGGCAAATTTCACTCGTATGGCTTTATCTAAGTATTTAGTTAAATCTAAAATTGTTTCTTTTTTTTTCTTATCTTTATCTCCCTGCAAGAAAAAGTAAAGTAAATATAAATATTAAAACCTAATGGGAATAAAATTACTTGAGACATATTAGCCGGGATAAAACAAAATGCTTGTTCATTAAATTCACTTTTTTTAACAACTTAAAATTATTTTTTCAAAAAACATACTTTTTCAAAATAAAAAATTTTAATTTTAATAGTTTTTAATTTTAAAAAAATTAATTTTGGTTCCAGTTTTTTGGTTGTTTTCTTTTCCTTGAATCTGATTGTTGGCACATTTCTCAGGTTGATATTTTATACCTTTTTCTTATTAGTAAAACACATTGTGAAAAAAAATAATTTTTTTATTCTTTGAAAGCTTTCCAACGACTAAAATTCAAAATGGCTCAATTAGCTCAACAAGAAAGTACTTGGCTAGATAGACATTTGTTCGAGGAGGCCGAAAATAATTTCCATAGTCATGTAGCTAAAGGGACAATTAAGGATTACAAACCGTTCAATTCTCATCACCGTCCTAGATACCAGTCACATAAGGTTTCATATTTGAGCGTTTTTTTAGTTTAAAGTTATTACTTCCAAAGTTATTCCTTTAAAAAATTTTGAATTAGATTTTTTCAAGTTATTTATATCGGCTTTTTGCTTGTTAATCCTTGAAAACCGAAAGATAATTGGTTACTTAGCTTTAAGAAATAATTTATGAAATAGTTCGAATGTGTGAGTGTGTATTTTTCACAGGGGTCCTTAGCAGGTGAGGTTGCTAAGGCAAGAGAACATATTAGAAACACATTGAATGGTTTTGATGTGAGTTTTCTAACATATCACTAAACTTAAAAGCTTCTTAGTTCTTTTTAATAATTTCATTCAAAAAGCCCTCATTTTGACAACCATATGGATTATTATTTTTAATTTCAAAATCAGATTTACTCAATTTCTTTAATCTAAAAATTGAAATTTTTGTATGGTTAACTACTGTGAGTTCGGAAACTGCTTCAGTTATTTATTTTTTTTTTGTTCATTGTCTTATTATGCTTTCGAATCAATAAATTTTTATTTTATTTCATCAAAAACTATTTTAACTTCACTGGGTTTCAATCGCTTGTTTCGATTTAACTAATTTTCAAATTTTTTAGTATGGAATTTCAAAGTTTTTTTTTACTATTTATGATCTTGTAAACTTTTTCAGTCATCAACTTGTGTGCCTTCTTGTGAAGCCATCAATAACAGTTAGCTTTCACTTATTTATTTTTTCTGCTTATTGGAATATTATTTTTTTTTCATTTAATAAAATATTTCATTTACCATCAACAGAAGTAGAGGCTTTAGAAAAGCAAGTATTAGACTTAACCTCTCGCTTAGAAGCTCTTGAGAAGTTTTGCAAAGCTTCTTGTAAATCATCTGTCTGCGAACCTAGCAAAACCCCCACTTCTGCTACTATTGCCAACAACAAGGATGATGATGATGATGACTTTGAACTCTTTGGGTCCGATGTGAGTTGTTATTTCTTGTTTTAATAGTATGCACAATTGATTGTTGATGTTTACTTTTAGGATGAAGAAGATGAGGAAGCCGAGAAGTTGAAGCAGGAAAGATTGGCTGCTTATGCTGCCAAAAAAGAAAAAAGTTTGTTGGAAGTATTCCATTTTAAAAAATTTTTCAAGATTATTATTTAAACAGACATAGTTGAGTATTTAAGTGAATTATAATGAGAATAATGATGATGGAATAGTGTAAATTGCAATATTCTTTTTGTCTTACAAATTTTCATGAAAATTCACAGAACCTGCACTAGTAGCCAAATCAAATGTGATCTTCGATGTGAAGCCATGGGATGATGAGACTGACATGAAAAAGTTGGAAGAGTGTGTCAGATCTGTTACCATGGATGGACTTCTATGGGGAGCCTGTTAGTCATTTGATTCCATCTTTTTTCTGTCAATCATAAAACATCGGCATATAGAATAACATATTTTTTGGTTTCTATGTTAATTTTTCCCTGAATTTTCAATATTTTGTTTGTTTACATATTTTTCAGTGGAAATACACCATATAAATCTGGTTTTATTGATTTTATTGAACTTATTGACAGCAAAACTGGTGCCATTAGCTTATAGCATCAAGAAGCTGCAGATAACATGTGTCATTGAAGATGACAAAGTGAGTACTGAAGAGTTGGAAGAGAAAATAACAGCCTTTGAGGACTATGTAAGTCACCATATCTATCTATTTCAATTTTAATGTACTTCAAAATTTACACTTCAAATCATAGCTTGATATTGAGGTAATAATTAAAAAAATATATTTCCAATATACTTAATACAAAAATGGAAATTGTTTCATGAAATGTTTTTAAAACCCAAAAATTTCACTTTAAAAACCTTTTTGCTGATCTTTTTACTTGAGGGGAGCTTTGCTTTCCAATAAATTTTACAGATCATGCTTTAGGTTCATATAGTAAAATTTTAAAATACTTTTCATGAGACAAATGATTAAGATGGTTTTTATTAGTTAAATACCAAACAATCTGTTTATTATTACATTTTTTGTTTAATATTATGATCAGTTTTTATAAGTTATTCCGTGACCTTCAATTTTCATGATATTTAAATCGAATATAATATTCAACAGATTCAGAGCGTGGATATCGCTGCTTTCAACAAAATATAGTTTCAAAGTCAATCGCACATTTATTTTGTGTCATCTACATCGTTTTGTTCTGATTAATAAAATTTAATTAGCCAAATTTATTTACTCAATAATATTTTTTGGGAACAGACGCACATCCCTGTTATTACCTTAGTAGGTAAAAGTGAAATTTAAAATCATCCAAACCTTAATTGATTAATCAAGATGAAAGTTTTTATACAAACTGCTAAGTTTTTCTTATATTTTTATGCAATTCATTATGTGTATGCTATGGAGAAAATATCAGAAAAGCCCATTTCGAGGGACCCACCTGCTTTGAGTGTTGAAGAGTCTAGAAGTAGGCTCATACCTCAGGAATATTTGTGCGATTCTTGCAGAGTTGTAGCATATCAGGTAATTTGAAATAACTTGACTCAGTAACAATAAAATAGAATAGCGTGAAAGAAACGATTGTAGAAAAAGAACAATTTTTAGTTGAGTTAAACCTTCGAAAAGCTTTTCGTGAGGTTACCTTACCCAATCAAAAAATAATCCTTGAATTTTTTTGGTTATGACTTTTTAACACTTGATAATGTAGTGATTTTACGAAAAGCTTCGTGAACGTTTCGTCTAAATAACATTTATGTTCGTTTTCAATTATTTCAATAACCTTAAGTTTTTGATAACTGATTACAAAGTTATATGGTGAAGTTCAAAAATTCTTCAAACTAAATTAGCCTAGCATGGAAAATATTAAAGTCAAACTAAACAACACGAAGCTTTTCGAACCTCATTAAGACTTCATCAGGTGAGTGCGACTTACGAAAAGCTTTTTGTCGTCTAGTTAATAAAAATGCACAGTTGAAATTTTATTAAAATATTTAATATCTAAAAATTGCATCGAGTAATTTCATTTTAATATTAGCCTGTAGTCTTTTAAACGCTTGCATTTTCACTTAAGTATAGTCTCATAAAAGAAGCATTACCGTCTTATCATGAAATTAAATATCGATTTTTTTTGAAATAGACATAGATATATATCAATTATTTATCAAAGTTAAATGTTCAACTCGAAAACTATGCAACAGTATTAACACAAACTGAAAACATTATCCAAAAAAATCAATAATATAAAACTTTTCGATTACAGCTGTTCAGCCATTTCTCAAACTTCAACAGTCAAAACCCACGTTTAAAAGGCTATTTATCAGAATCCCAAATAATCGATTTGGTAGAAGAGTCATGTTCTTTCGACACATATTACGAGTAAGCTATGGACTTTTTAATTAAAATTATTATGGTGAATAAAAAAAGACGACTTCAAAATTACTTACACTTAGTATCACTTTAAAATTTGATGATTTTTTTCAAATTTCAATCATTTGGAATGATTAAATAGTCTATTGAAAAGTAATAACTTTTTTTCATAAGAGTAGAACTATATGGAATATTGAATAATAAAGTATTTGAAGTTCACAGATCAAATGATATATTATAACTTCAAGTCTGAAATTCAAATTGACAAATTAAAATTTCAATAAAAAGCTTTTATTTAAGTTTAACGTGTGAAGTGATTTGAAATTATTTTTAATTTACTTGAGGCTATAGTTACATATTTATGATTCTCAAAAACAATGCGTTTAACAATTTATAATATATAATTCGTTTAACATTTTTTTTCAAATGTACTTTAAATTCAAGGTCATAAAACAAATGGCATGCTCAACTTAAATCTATGTCATTAATTGGAAAGAAAAACTATTAAAAAATTTTTTTTACCTTAGTTATTGAAATAAATATCTTTTATAATTGAAAATATTCACTTTGTTGTTTTTTTATCATTAAATAATTTATATAGCGTCAAAAATTATTCTTATTGTCACAGATACGGCTTGAAAACAGTGAGAGGTGAAAAAAAATTATCAGGAAAAGGTTTAGAAACTTCAGAATTGCCTGGTCCAATTGCCGCTGGTGGAATGTGGCCTGGAAGGTAAGTGAACCAATAATATCACTCGCAAAGACAGCAACAACAACAATAATATAATATTAATAATAATTTAAGTATGATAAACATGTTAAAAATAAAAACATAACTTATGATTTTAAAAATTTTTTCAATGTTTTATTTACGTTTTAAAATATAATGTAGACCAGGGTAAATTTAAAGTCTTTTCCATACACCTCGTGGATAAAATTAGGACATGAAGCTTCACAGAATGAATAATATGACTTCTTGATAAGAATTAAGTTTATGTAACTTTGAAGAACGTCCAGAAAAATTAATTTAAGCACTCGGACAAATTTCATGGCGACAATAAAAACCTTGCTTGAATCGAGTTCAAAAATTTTCAGAGTATAAACATCATCTTTGTCAACTCAGGGTTGAAAGGCACACAAAGCTACAAAATTTAGTCTCAATTTTACTCCAAACTTTTTTCACACCAAAAATATTTAACATATAAATGCCTTTCATCCATGCTTGTTTTTTCGATATGATTTTTTTCTTTTTAACTTTGGGCTACGTGACGTTTCAAAACTTTTTTGCTTTTGTTTGTATTTTAGATGATGGTCCTATTTTGTATCGCAAAATGACCTTATCTAAATTCTTATTTTCAAAGAAATTTAATTCATATAAGTATTTGCACTTGAATAACTCAAATCGTTTTTTCTGAAGCTCTTGGAATTAAGTTGAAAAATATTAATGTAAAAAAAACACTGCATTCGATTCTATTCATTCGGAGTTTAAGTCAAAAATTGTTAATTTTCAGGTTGTCACAGCTTTGTAACTTAATAATAGAAGAAGAAGACGAAGCAGAAGATATAGGAGGAGAAATTAGTTTATATAATGTATATAACCAAGCCACAGATGATGTATTCATAATGCAAAGGCATATCTGTTACGGCAAGGGCTGGAAAAGTAGTTGTTCTGACAAAAAATTGATAAAAAATAAAGATGAGTTTTGATAATAAAAAAAATTAAAATTTTCAATTTTTTTTAGTGAAAAAAAAATAAAAAATGATATAAAAATGATATATTTTACTCACCTCCTTGTGTTGACGAAATCATCAAATTGATCAATTCCCTCCCAAATAAATCCTCACCTTTAGATATAATCCCTGTTTTTCTGCTGAAGCAGTTTTCCGGCATCTTCGCCTCCATTATATGCAAACTTTTTGCTCTTTCCTTTTCACAGGGTATTTTTCCAACTTCATTCAAAACGGCGCAGATAACCCCTTTACTGAAAAAATATAACCTAGACCCCATGCAAACATCCAATTATCGTCCAATTTCAAACCTCAGGACCATCTCAAAAATTTTAGAGAGGGTTGTTCTCAAGAGATTATCCTCTCATGTTTCTGTACTGCGTTACTTCAAACTTTTCCAATCGGCGTATCGCTCTCATCACTCAACGGAAACTGCGCTTTTGTACATCACTGACAGCCCCCACAATATCTGTGCTACCGGGTCTGCGGCCGTCTTAGCGTCTTTAGATATTTCAGTAGCTTTTGACACCATTAATCATCCAAATATGCTGCATATCCTTGAAGACTACTTTCACATTTCTGGCATTGCTTTATCCTGGTTTCAGTCCTATCTCTCCGAACGCAAGCAATTTGTTAAAATAAGCTGCTCTTCTTCTACCCCTGTCTTCCTTCGTTTTGGTCTTCCTCAAGGTTCTGTTTTTGGGCCCATACTCTTTTCTCTTTATACTTCTCCTATTAGCGAGATCATACAGAAGCACGACGTTTTATATCATCAGTTTGCTCATGATATTACTCTCTTTACAGGCGCCTTTTACCTTGATCCTGATCCCAGCCTCACTAAGATATCTGAATGCATCACTGAGCTCAATCTTTGGTTTTCTAACAATCACCTCATGTTGAATCCTAACAAAAGCGAAGTGATGTTTGTCGGCAGTCCCATACTCCTTTCCAAATTCAATCTTTCCACTGAAGTTATCTTTGACGGCACTACTCTTTCCGTAACGTCCAAACTGAAGATAATAGGTGTAACTCTTGATTCTCAACTTTACACACTTTGTCTCTCAGATCATACAAGCATCCAACTTTCATCTCCATGCGATCAGACAGGCACGCAAGTTCCTACCCTTTGACACTGCCGTTGCTCTGATCATCTCTTTAGTTCTTTCAAGGATTGATTACTGTAACTCTCTTCTTTGTCGACTCCCGAACTGTCTTATTTCTAAGTTGCAATCTCTCCAAAATCGTGCTGCTAAAACCGTTTTTCAAGCCGACTACTATTCTTTATCTCGCACTTGTCTCGATCGCCTTCATTGGCTGCCGGTCGCACTAAGAGCCCAGTTCAAGTTGCTATAGCTCACCGCTAACACCTTATATTTTGATCAGCCGGCTTATTTATATGACCGTCTTTCTATTAGACAGACTCCTGAGTCTCTCAGGTCTTCGAACTCTGGTTTATGGCTGCATCAGCCTGTCTCTTCTAACTCTTTTTTATATCGCTCCTTCTCGCATATCGCCCCTTACTTATGGAACTCTCTTCCACTTAATCTCCGTCTTTCACCTTCTCTTAAAGTTTTTCGCAAGCGTTTAAAGACGCATCTTTATAGCCAATATTCTCTCTTATAGCTCTTCTGATTAGAGCAGCGCCTCTGCACCAAACCTAGCTTGCAAACTGTGCGCCTTACAAATAATAAATAATAATAATAATAATAATAATAATAATAATAATAATAATAATAATAATAATAATAATAATAATAATAATAATAATAATAATAATATAAATTGAATGAGTATAATGAAAATGGTTACAAAACTTAAAACAATTCAATTGAATAAAGTGAAGTTAATGTTTCATTCCCATAATCAAAATCTTCTTGAAAAATGTATTTTGAATTTGGTTGTTGCTAGAGAATTCTAATGTACAAAAATCCAAATTGCGCCAAAAACATATCTAGTTTTTAAAGTTTATATTAAAACCTTCCCATTAGTAAAATTAAAGATTGATAAAGAAATTATTTTCCTACTCGCATCAATTCTTTTGTGTTTTAGAAAAAAATCCGTTTTTCAGGTAGTATTGTATGTGGAGTAGTAAAAGTGGTATAAAAGTGATGTAACCTCATTCCTAAACGCGTGACTACCAGATAAGGCCTTTGAGAGCGGTTATAACCCTCGTTCAAAGTTTGTCAATCTTCATTTCTTTTAAAAAAAAAATTATGTAAATAATTAAGCGAGGGCTTCTTCAATTTTTTGACACCGCGTCGTTTCATGAACAACTAAGCATACAACGCACCTCCGTGATAAGTATGAGTTGGGACTAGCTAAAAAGATGTTGAAATAGGATACAAAAAGTTTAATGAAATTTAGTTTAGTGCTTCAAATAAAGTTGAGTTATCTGATTTGAATTTATGTCTCAACTAGAAATCGAAACTTGAATTTTGGATCATGCGCTTGTACGTATAGTTGAGGTGTTTTGAATGCGTAGGCGCTCGCTATGATTGCATGTTTTTAAAGAAGAAGATAATTGTTGATATTGCTTTTTGAAGCCAATTGAGGTTTTTGTTTAAAAAATAAGCTTATAATTTAAAAAAAATTTTAACGCTTGAAAAGTAAAAATTGGAGAAAATAAATAGCATGGCTGTTGGAAATAAAGGATTTACAAATTTGAAGGCATAGTTTAAAAAAAATATTTCAAAATGGAAAAATAATTAGAATTTATTTGAAAGTTTTTTTGGGAAAAATAACTGTTTTGAATGAAATGAGCTTTTCGACAAAAAAATATTTAATATAAAGATAATATTTTTATTTTGTAGAAACTTTGATAACTGTGAAGACAGTCGACATAATTTGAAAAAATAAAGAAACATAAACAAACAAAAATTAATCCTCTTTTGTTGGTTTAAATTTACAAAAGTGTACTAGAAAGCTTTGGACGGATCCCTCACCCTTACAATCGTGAAACTTATGCAAACCAACAAATATCATTTTATTGAAACCTTCATATAACAAAGAAATAAAATTCAAGCTTGCAGAATAGGATTGAAATTAATTGAATTTTGCAAAAATATTTTTTTAATTAATGAAAATTTAAAGAAATACTTATCGAAGTTTTTGAAAAAACTTTTATGTCATTTAATATTTAATGAATTTTCGCTACTTTGACCAATTTCACAAAAAGCTTTCCACATATTTTATTCAAAACTTAAACGAGCTCAAAAAAAAATAATAAGTATTAACTTCCTTATTTCATGCTTCCCCCGCAAAGAATGAAAAGCGATAAGAATTACAATATCCGTATAGCTTCAGATGATAAGACATACACCAAATCAACTATGCCAATTAACAAAACTCCAAAGAGTGTCACAGGAAAAAGCAACCACTGAAATTAAAAACGAACTTGAAATAACCAAACGAAATTGTCGATAAAATGTTAATAAAAGAATTTTACGACCCAAAATTTGAAAGTAGTTTAAATCTGAGACTGTTTCAAATTATATGACATTATTTCACTACACAAACAATCTGTCAAAAATATTTTCAAGAAATGAAAATAAGAAACTCGAAGTTGATGATCGCTGTTTGAATGATTGCAAAGTACAACTGTCGAATGCTGCATGCATATAAAAAACCTGTCACAAATAAACTACTTTATACAATATACTAAATAAATTTTTTAAATTCAAATTTTCTTGGGATAAACCATAAAAAAGCTAACAGAATTTAGTTTATATTAGTATAAGTAAACACGAAATACAAAATAATTGGAAAGATCTCAAGAAAACCTTAAAATGAAAATTATTTCATTTTCCTGATTTGCCAGACACGTAAATTATTCGTTTGTTATGGTATTTTTGACGAATGTAATTTGTCTTCATTGATTCAGATCTGTCTCAGACTCTCATTTGTTAAATATTTTCATATTCGCAGTAAGATTCAATCTTCTTTCTTTTAGTTTCCTAACTACAAAAAGATTTTTAGAACAAATATCAAGCACATATGAAGAAAACTCTGTGATGAAAACCATATGAATAAATTTGCTTTTTTTCGTTTCATATTTTGGAACATATGTTAAAGCTCATGACACTCACCACCATTCGTTAGTCATCATTTAACAGTCACAGTCGGCAGTGAGACTTCGAGCAGATTTCTCATGGAATTTTTTTTGCATAAAATACGTCTAAACTCTCTTTGAAAATTTTCATTCAACCAACCATACAAAACAGGATTGACACAAGCGGATACCAACACTATCAGGTTACACAGGGCACTCAAGTATCCCTTAGGATCTAATTCTTCTACAGCCCCTGTCATCACGTCAGAAACGATGTTGAACAGAGTCAGAGGCATCCAACTTGCTGCAAATACCAAAGCAATTGAAATAAGCAATCTATTTATTTTTTTTTCTCTGTTTAATTTTCTTTGGCACGCTTTGACACCGGACGTTGGTCTGCGTTTCAGAGAATTTAAGCGCCACAGTCTTCTTGTTGCTTCTTTTTTGACACCCTCATTTTCAGTAGTATGAAGCTTTTTGAGTTTCGTTATTTCTTGTGAGATTTTAAAGCTTTCTGAAGCAACAATTGATGAGCTAGGTGATAAACTGTCAGGTAGTTGGATAGTTAAGTGTTTTTTTTGGGAAATAATGGGTGTTAGTGAGTGGCATTCAGAAACAGCAGGAGTTGTTTTCAAGTCTGAGTTATTACCAAATTGTAAGTTTTTCGGCGTTTCTAAAAACACTTTTTTGTTATCATCAACGTCGTTAGACACGTTTTGTGCTGCTTCGATGTGGCTTTGAAGTTGGTTGGGTTGATTTTTTTGAATGACTGGGTGAGTATTTTGAGTTTTAATACGATTTTTTAATCGGTTTATAATTTTCACATGAGCAATAGATATAACCAGCATAGGAAAAAGATACTGTATTAACATACTGACAATGGAATATAATGTGCGATAAAGCGAGTACTCAGGTGATTCTGAGCAGACTTCTTGAATGCACAGCCAACTTTTGAGTTTAAGATGTTTGAGACTGTTGAAAGCTATCATAGGGCTGGCGAATATGAATGCAACAAACCAAATACAAAACAGAACTGCCACAGAAAACACGGGCTGTACTAGAAAATCTCTGTCAGTTGGTCTAACAATAAGTCGAAAACGGTCGAGAGCGATAGCAATAATACTGAATGTAGACACGTAGACATTAATAGCAGAAGTTGTTGAAACTAACTTACACATTACTGAGCCCAACTTCCACGAATTAGTAGTTATGCGGAGAAGATTAAATGGCTGGGTAAACAAACATAATATAAGATCAGAAGAAGCCAGGTTGAAGATGAGTAGATTACGTGGAGTACGCATGTGTTTGTTGGCAAGTACCACATAACAAACCATACCGTTACCAATTGTTCCGATGATGATGAAAACAAAAAAAAACAAAATTATTAAAACAAGCACCTCTATTTGAAATTTCAACCAAGGGGATTTGCAAAATTCTGTTTTTAAGAAAAAACTCGTGAGATTCCCATGGATAGAAAATGTTGTGTTATTATTTTCCAACTGGCAAGTGCTGTTCGCTTGCCACACCCACGATTCTTCCTCTGTTGGTTCCAACTTTATGCTGCACTGTGAGCCCATCACTCTGGAACGTCATTTGATGGTTGTCAACAATTTTCAAATAATCATACATATAAGTGATAAACTATAAATGGTCTCTATTAAATAATTTTGCTTTTCTCATCAAATGGCGTAGCATATATTAATGTAACAATAGTTTAATATCGATTAAAAGCATTTTTTTAGTCAAAACCTGAAAAACATTTTAATAGAATTTTAGATTTTTATTTGAAATTCAAACTTTTTATATGAATGGAAAAAGCAGACCCTTCAATCTAACTGCAGAAAACAAAATTTAATCTTCATGTTATCAACGCTGCTTTTATAGTGAGCAAATTTTTCCTAAAAAAATTTAATAAGCCGCAGTGCTTTTGTATTATCACTTTGAACTCTTAAAATGACCATGCAACTCTTTAAACTAGATAATATCTTCTCAAACTAGCTTCTTAAAACCTAATTTGTTCCTTGAATTTTGCAATTGTTTAAAAAAATGAATCAGAGAATCTTTCGAAAGACTCAAAACGTTTTTGAATAATGAAAAATTCTATGATTTTCAAAATAAAAAGTTTTTGAAGTATTTAAATTTATATTTTCTCATAAAACTAACTTTATGAATTTATTTGACAGGTTTTTAAACTGTTGAATGAAGGTTTAATGAGCCTTTGTATTATTGAAAACTGAAAATTAAAAGCGAAGTGTCATGATTTTGAACGCTTATTTTACAGTAATATTATTCTATGGGCTGAGAAAGTTTATAAAAAAAAAACACTTTCCAGAAGCTCTATTCTACAAAAAGATACTTACGATGAGCATAAAGTAGCAATATAGAAGTTAATTTTAGAGATTACGACGATTTTTACTTTTTTGGCCTTTTATTAAGCCTTTTTTTTCATGGCATGTTTTGAGTTCAACTCAACTTGATGGTGATTAATAGATGTCAAAAGTTCTTTTTGTTTTATTACTGCCTTTGCATTTCAATTTCAATGTGGTTTTTGAGCTGAAAATTTCATCAACAAAAATTTTCGATGAAAAACATTTATAAAAATTTTCGAAAAACTACAAAAATTTGACTTTTAAAGAAAACTCAGTGAGTTTGGAAAATTAAAGAACATGCCTGTCCTTGGATTGAACTTTTTGCTATTAAAATCAAAGCTTGAATGAAGATCTAAAAATACTTGTTAACGAGAATCAAAGCAGATTGACAAAGGAAAGCCACAAAGGAAGTAATTGACAGATAAAGCATGTAAATACTTTTTTAAAAAGCTTTGCGAAACATTAATACCGTAAAAATTCATGTTTCAAATGCTTGAAAAAATCAATTGAGATTTTTCATGTTTTTTCAAGCTAAGACCAAAAAAGTTGAATTTTCATTTTTTTGAAAAATTGAATATTGCAGAGTAAATAGGATATAAAAATAGAAAAAATGTTTTACATACGAATTCGATGGAAGAAATGAAAAATTCATAAATAAAATATAATGCTATACATTCAATGAGTTGAAAAAATTTTGAAAACAAGTAATAAAAATTTAATCAGAAAAAAAAGGGATTTTTAAGTCTTCCTGAAGTCACAAACATGAGTTTCTAGGGAGATTATAAATTTTATATTTCAAAAGCCACAAGGTTATGCTTCAACTCAAAGTTTTAGGCGGGAAAATTTTTTCGGTCTCGAGATAGCTTTAATTTCCCGGGGATATTTTGAAAGTTTGAACTAGTTTCTCAGAGCATCAATAACTTGAATTATGAATAATTTTTTCAAAAAACACGTTTATTCAAGAAATTAGCAAAAGTTTATCATAATTAAAACCTTATTAAAATTCATTAAAAAAAAATTTTAACAGTTTCTTGAATAGACTTTTTTTTTGAAAAAAACTCGTATAATTTGGAGAATTAAAAAAAACTCAAGGTTAGAACTCAGATTTAATATGCAGAAAATTATATTTTAATTTCTTGGAAAAAATCTAGGAGAGGTTTTGGATGACGTGTAATGCAGATAAGTAGAAAGTGACTATTTAAACAAAAAAATAAAGTTATTAAAATATCAAAATGCAATAAAACAACTTTAAAATAGCAAAAATGTGTTTTCGAACTATAATTTGGCAGATTTATGTGGTCACTTTTATAACTATACAGATGTGAATGAATTTAAGCAAATGAACGATTTCGTTTTAAAAGTCATTTATGTAATTGAGGTTTTTGTTCAAAAGTAGGTACGATAAACAGGAAAAATGAGCAAAATTAGATATTTTATGAAGTTATTAATTGAAAACTGAAAATTTATAGTTAAGTATAAATATACAACAACAATATTGCAACGTTGCAATGTTGCAATGTTTTGTGGACCTCTTGTACCTCTTTCGGGGACTCTCGGCACTGACGAGAAGGCTGGTTCATGAGCCGGGGTCGAAGCAAAACGAGATGAAATAAGAAGGACAGGCGGCGTACACACACCAAAGTACAAGGCAAAAGATTAAAGAGTTTAAACCAAAAGTAGGAGATAGAAAAGAAAAAATTTGGAAAAGAAAAGTCATAGAGGCAAAAGGAACAAGTAACATTGGGGCATGTTAAGGAACTTGAAGAACCCGAAGAACAACGACCCGTCCAGAGTGATTATAGTTAGCAACAAACAGAAAGCCGATGGTTTCGTACGCGCATACCACGCAGCATCCACGCTAAAGATTGAGAAGCATGACCGAAAGATGAGGGAAAATCTCAACGAGTACTTGAGAAAAAAGCAAGATACGGATGAAGGATGTCAGGCGCTCTAAAGAGCAGAGATCAAGGCGGCAGTCAGACAGATGAATCCAGCCAAGGCAGCCGGACCAGACAGAATCCATCCCAAGTTGATGCATCACGTAGGTCCTAAAGCCATTGAAGTCTTCACAGAAATCTACAATACATCATGGCTAAACAAGCAAGTTTCGCAGGAATGGAGAGTTTAGGAAAGAAAGCTAACAAACTAGGGAATTAGACCCATATCCTTCACGTCGGTGGTTGGGAAAGTAATGGAAAGAATAGTATGTAACAAATTGAGACATCTGAGCGAATGCGGTAATCTTTTTTCACCATTTCAAGCCGGCTTCAGGCCGAGAAGAAGCACCAAAGACCAGCTACTCCCACTATCACAATTTATAGCCGACGGTTTCCAGCAAAACCCAATGCAAAGGACTGTGATCCATACAGTTAGTATCCCGGCTGAAATCAGAAGAGGTGGCACAAGACCAAAAACTGAAAACAGTACGCATAGTGTCAGACAGTAGAGCAGCCCTCGAAAGAGTCAAGTACCTTAGCTCGTTAATATTATGCAACAACGTAGAAGAAAACATCTTAGAAAGCCTACAGGTATGCCACCACTCCAAATGTACTGTGACGTTTGCTTGGTGCTAAAGCTACTGCGGAGTGGAAAAGAACGAGCTGGCCGACGTAGCAGCAAAAAAAAGAACCAAGGCAACGTTGACATCTTATATACCATGGCAAAGGCAGCTATTTGGCGCTCCACACGCAGAGAGTTCGTCACAAAAACCAGACTTGAACAAATATACGGAGGGAGGGTGGAGCTACTGAGCGGAGCAAAAAAGAAGCTTTTGAGTCACAGGGAACAAGTAACCCTCAGCAGACTTCGGAGTGGTCACCACCCAGCTGTTCGATACTGAATGAATAAGATCGGCCGTTAAGAGCCAACCCTATGCCGGGAATGCGGGATGGTGGAAGAGACAGCTGAGCACGTTCGCCTAGAGTGTCCGGTTATTCACCCGTCGACCAGGGGAACTCAACAAATAAGGTGTGAGAGAAATGGTGAAAAAAGATACTAGTAGCGAAGAATCTAAATAGTGGGAGTGAATAAACGGAAACGATGAAAGAGTATATTGCGATTCTCAACATCAACAAAAACAACAACAACAACAACAAAAACAAAAAAAAAAAAAACAAAAACAAAAACAAAAACAACAACAACAACAACAACAACTACTACTACTACTACTACTACTACTACTACTACTACTACTACTACTACTACTACTACTACT
Source organism: Pterobdella sp. o SKG-2022 (assembly GCA_964035795.1). Lineage (NCBI taxonomy): Eukaryota > Metazoa > Annelida > Clitellata > Hirudinida > Piscicolidae > Pterobdella > Pterobdella occidentalis. The sequence continues at coordinate 21,477,668 of OZ038322.1, forward strand.
ACTACTACTACTACTACTACTACTACTACTACTACTACTACTACTACTACTACTACTACTACTACTACTATACTACTACTACTACTACTTCTACTACTACTACTACTACTACTACTACTACTACTACTACTACTACTACTATTACTAATGCTGCAGTTAATAAAATGTTTCAAAATAAGAAGAAAAATGAAGAATATTTCAGTTTTTTCTTTTGAAATGGCTCTTAATTGGCTATTCGTATTTTTGTTTTCACAATGAAGAACTTTTCAAAGAAAAAATAAGATAAAGTTGAAATATAGAAATATTATAAATGAATTGATCAATTCGATGGACTTTTGTAATGATTCCAAGCTTCTACACTGCATTGATCTCTCGTGGAGTAACGCTCTGTATATCAATTACGCAACCAAAACCCCAGAAAAGGGCGATCGAATGGTCGACTTACATTTTTGATATCCCATTCCAATCCAATGGCTTCTTTGTCAATAATAACCTTTAAAATTTTAAATCATAAAAACACGACAATATTTTAATTTTTTTTTTCGACGAAACTTTTCCATATATTCTGACATTTATAAGTCACCTGATAATGATATAGAATATATCGAAAAGCTTCGTCACAATAAAAAATTCAAGTTTTGTCGTGTTTTTATGACTCCCAATGTTTTTTAACAATCTGTTTCTAATTTTAAAAAAGCTGTTATTATTCATACAACAATTTTGAACAACATAGAATCGTATACAACATATTATCGCCAGCCTGATCTATCGATAAGAAGATCTTTTCAAAAAACTATCTTAAAAGTTGATCTAAAAGCAGAATTTTCTAATATATACTATACTTGAAACTATATTTTTATTATGAAATAAATAGGAAATGACTAACATAATTTTTTTGGGTATACATTTCATCGTATAAAAAGCTACCACATTTGAGACGAGTTTTCAAAACGACAATGTTTTAAGATTAAAAAAATACTTTAATTGTTTTACCACTTGATTAATGGAAATTTTTCGAAATAATTTTGCTTTCAAAAACAAGCTAAGCTTTCAGATGAATTCAAATTTTTTAGTATTAGTTTTATTTATGAAAAAAACTCAGTTTTACGTGTGTCATAGATAATTTTTTTTTATTTGAACAAAAAAAATTTAAAAAATACAGAAAAAATTGGCCAATGAATCTAAAAAATTTGAGAAAACTTCTAAAGTTACATCACTCAGAGTTTATTTGCGAATGAGTTGAAGGCTTGTTGAATTTCTTTTTGTTTAGTGTGGGCAAGAATAATACTAAAATAAAAAAAAGTAGAATACTCTTCAAAGTGATATTGACAACTTTTGAAGCATTTTTTAGTGAAAATAAAACTCACAAGTACACTCCATGAGTAGTAATATAGCTGTCTCCGTTGTTGAGATATAGTCAGTGTAACAACAAATACACGCGATTTTAACTCTTAGAAAAACATAAAACAAAACTGAATCATACCCAATAATAGTAAATTTAAATTATATTTTCAGCTAATTATTAATTTTTTTTATTTTATCAAAAATTAGCCGTATCAGAGCTACTCAAAACTTTGCTTGTTGAAAGTTGAAAGACAATATATATAATGGTTTTATAAATATTATATGTTTTGCAACAATTATGTCGAGTTCACAGTTTCAATATCTTTGTAAATAATTTTCAAAAACTATTTATGGTGAACTATACAAGAATATGAAAAAAAGAGGTGGAGTCTGGGATATCAAGCCATTATTTTGCAAAAGCCTGATCTCCTAGGAAGGGTTTTGACGAGTAAACTCAAAAAAAAAATGCAATGAATTTTTTTCTTTTTTACACTAAGCAAAAAATGCGTTAAAAAATACAAAAATTACGCGAGCATTTGTACTAATTTGTCATGCCTTGAAGTAAAGTATACTTATGCATACTGGCACAAAATGACTACTACCACCTTGGCATGCTTTGAACGTATCATTATCACCCTAATCTTTATAAATTACTGTGAGGTTTCGAACTCTAACACATTGAATCTTTTTTTTTCATATTATATATGTCTTTTCCTCTCAAACTCAAAGTAATACTTGTTAGTAATACGAAATTTTTTTTAGCAATTTTGAATAAATCTACAGTACTTTGTTATGGAGTAGAATTTATAATTGAAAAAATTAAACTTATTTTCGAAATTTTTAAGATATTTTTTTTAAAAGTTGAACTTTTTGGAAATTTTTGAATGATAAGTTGAAAAGGTACCTTTTTTTCAGATTTTCTTCCTAACCATCTGAAAGGTGTTTCTTGCATACAGTGTTTACGTTTGAGATAGACTTGCGTTTGCAAAAATAGAATAATTTTTACACCAGAAAATTTAAAAAGGAAATTGAATTCTTCAAAATTGATTTCAATATTAAAATTCAAAAATTTATCATTGGTAATTTTTGTTTTCAAATCCAAAGAAAATGTGTTTCTTTGATGATGCAAAGCTTAATAACTTTCTGACAGAACTTCATTAAAAAAAACTCTGCTAGTAACCCTTTTTAGAGTGAAGCAAAAAAATTCTTGATGCGACAAGAAATTTTTTTCATAAAATATATTCTTTATAATTCATGTGCTTATAATCCTACAAAAATATTTGAAAACAATAAGTCAAAATGGATATGGAACTTAATCGAAAATCTGTCCATCCATGAATTTAATCTTGAAAGTAAATACTCATATTCTTATAATTTTTTTTTAAAAGTCTACTTCCATGAAAATCAAATAATTGAATTGAATGGAATAATTTTGATTTGAGGATTTTAAATAAACTATGTTCAATATTTTATTTTGATTAATGCAGTTAATCGTTCTTTTGTGGAAAAAATTTGATTTATTAAACTAAATCACAAGCTTCAATCAACCCACTTTTAAATTGAAAATTGAATGTCTATGATGTACAAATTTTAAAATTTTGACTAAATCTTTCAGTTTTTATAGTTTTCAACTAGTTTGCTTCGGTTCAGAGATTTAAAATGCAAGCTCTTAAGTGCTTCCCAACGGGGTCTTATCGGCACGATATCTGCGGAGTCTTAAGCGGTTTGCAATTTTGAAGCTATATATTATTATTTAATTTTTTGATGATATCTGGCTTTTATATAACAAAATAAAAGCATAAATGTGAGTAATAACATTGAAAAAATATTTGAAATTTATATAATTTAATTATAACACTATTAAATATATTGAAAAAAAAAACAACTCGAAAATTTTGAGAATATTTTCTCACAAAATTTTCAATAATGGCTTGCTAAAACCTCATTACACAAATTTAATGAAACTTTGACGAAAAAGATTTCACAGTTTTTAGCAAGCCATCTGTTTTTTAATTTGATTCGAAAAATTCATGTGAAGATAGAACTTTGAAAAGCCGAGAAAAAAATGATCTTGACTGAAGATGTGAACTATATCGATAAGAATAGAAAGAACTTGTTATATGTAAAATGTTATTCGTTGACAAAAGTAACGATGCCTTTAATTAGAATACATCCACCACTCGAGCCCATTGCCAGTTGCCAACGCTTAACTTGATTACTCTGATTGCATGAAGGAAAAATGCCGAGTGATGAAATTTTTGTTACAAATGAATTATAAAAAGAAAAATTGTGAGCTTGCGTGGGTTGTGAACTTGTGTGAATATTAAGTAATCAATAAAAACGGTTGAAAAAGTGTTAATTTTTGTCATTTTATGTAGAGTTTTTTTGAAAGTTTGAAACTAAAATTTTGAAACTAATTTTGAATACTAGAAATATTGAAAGATAAATTATATAAAACGCAAAGCTTCAAGATTCTTTATTAATTTTCCAAAACTTGGAGTATTGTTTTTTCTAAATTTTAACTGAAGTTATAAAACTTCTCGAACCATTTACTTGAGAACTTCTAATAGTTCTGGAAATAAAACAAAAAAATGCACAAAGATTCTTTTAGATTACTTTAAAAAATGGTTTTCAAAAAAGCTCGGAATTTTAAATGTATGTATCAATTCCTCCCCAATATAGCCATTTTTTTTTCTTTGCTCCAGCTGCCATGTGTCAGTTCAATTGAATTTTCCCAAAATGGTAAGTGGTTTTAATGACTTAAAATGGGCATACATTAGTGAGTATCATATTCTTCCAAGGAGGCCATGCTACTGTTTGCTTTTGTATCATTGCATTCATTTGCTATCGATTTATGGCGTTTTAGAGTGATTTGCTGTTTGAAAAAACTATAATTGATAGATTTACTTAGTTTCTAAATGTTTGTTTTAGCTGAGATATTTAAGGCTTTTAGTATCTTCAATGAAATTCATTTTATTATTGATACATTTTAAAAATTCTCCGAATTTAGTTTTTTCATTTCATTTACAATGTAAATTTTTGAAAAAATCTGGTCAACCTTGGAATCGAATTTTCTAAAACCAATAATTTTTCATGAATTTAAAAATTTGAAACAAAATAAAACACACTCACGTATTATTTCTCAAAACTGCTGTGATCAAAAAAAATTCAGTCACAAACTACAAACCTTTTCAACTTTGAAAAAATTGTTAGTTTATTTTTGATCAAGTTATTTATTTCAAACAGTTTCCAATGAATATGAAGATTAGAAAAAATTGATGATTTATTGTTCGTCAGAAATATTATGAAAAACTTAAATTTTTGAGTACAAGATTAAAACATTCAATGTGAAGCAACTCTCTCGTGTTGTGCTCCTTTCCTTATATATGACTTTGTTTGACGTAACTTATCAACTTTAGATTTTAAAAAAATGAAAATTGCAAAATTACACAAATAACTATTTAAACTAAAAAAAACATTTTTTAAATCTAAAAATGAAAGTAAATAAAACAAATCAATACTCAACTTCAAAAGGAAGAGAAAAATCGATAGAATTTATAAATGTGAACCGAATAAAAAAGACACTTATAAGATAAATTTTTGTCTAACACCCTTTATCAAAAGTGAAGAGCCAGAATAAATTGAAGAAGAGCTTTCATTCCTTTGCCATAAAAAGATCCAAGTGAATTATGTTTTAATAAATAAGGAATCAACAAGCCAATATAATAAGAAAAATTATTAATGGAAATACTAAATTTCATTTATAATTGTTTTTAAAATTACTGTAGAATTAATATAAATTTTATAAAACAACTTCTAAAATATCCTGGTTATTTTCAAGCAATTATGCTCGATTTGAAGGCTTCATAACTTTCCATGTGTTTGCATCCTTGAGTCGCAACCTAAGTCCCAACAAGTGTTTTTAACCATCTGCATATGAGAATTCACATTCCTAATTAATTTGATTATCTTTATTTTGTATAAAACATTTCTATTAGTTCGTTTAAGCCTGATTGTTCTTTATTCACAAGTTGATATGTTTGAGCTTCGTTTCCGGCTAATCTTTTTGTAATTTCTCAGTTTATTTTCAGAAATTAACTGCATGCATTGACAAATTTGTTTTATTAAAAAATTTTATTTAAAAAAAAATAGATAGCCTTAATATGAATTGTCTTATGTAGTTATTTTGAACGATTTTTTCCAATTTATTATTGATGTGCATAAATGTACTAAACTCATTTTCTATAGTTTAGAATGAACTTTTAGTGCCATTTCAATAAATTTCGTTTCAGGTTGATTGAACTAAACTTTAATAATTTCATCAAATTTCTATAAAGTTTAAAAATAATTTATTATTATTAAGATTTTTATAGCACACAGTTATCAATTCAAGATTGCTTCAGAGGCGCTCAAGGTTTGTAAGAGATTATGACTGGGGATGTTTATGGTATAAGTGAGTTTTCAAAAGTTTGCGAAAGTTCATGAAAGAAGGCGATGAGCGCAAGTTAGAAGGAAGTGAATTCTACAGATGTGGCTCCTGGTGAGAAAAAGAGCGACTTGTAAACAAGCCTGAAGAAACAGGTTGATGAAGCTGAGAACCAGAGTGCAAGGATCTGAGTGGTTGACGTGTGTGTCTGATTGACAAAAGATCAAAAAGATAAGCAGGTTGTTCAAGCTTGAGAGTGCATGCAATGAGCCAAAGTAATTTAAACTTGCATCTTTGGGAGACAGGTAGCCATTGCAAACGATCAAAACAGTCGCTGGAAGAGCTGAAATAATTAGCTTGAAAAACCGTCCTGGCCACGTGGTTTTGGAGGGTTTGAAGTTTGCATAAAAGATAGTTTGGCTGCCCGCAAAGGAGAGAATTACAGTAGTTCAATCTGGAAAGAACTAGTGAGAAAAAGAGGGCATTAGCAGTGGAAAGAGGTAAAAATTTGCGTACTTGTTTTATGGCATAGATATGGAAATTGGAAGATTGGATTATTTGAGAAATAAAGTGAGCAAAGTTCAAATTTGAATCTAAAGTGACATCTAAGATTTTGAGCTTGGAAGATATAGGAAGTGTGGTGCCGTCGAGAGTTACCACAGAAGGGAGATTGTATTTTGCTAAAAGACGAGAGCTGCCGACAAAAATCACCTCACTTTTAGTAGGCTTTAGTTTCAGTTGGCTTTGAAAAAACCAGGAGTTTAGAGCGGAAAGACAACTGGATAATTTAAGGAGAGTGGGGCTAGGATCTGGGTGAGAGACTCCGGTGAAAAGAGTGATATCATCAGCGAACAGGTGAAAAAGCAAGTCGTGCAATTTATAGCAACATTAAGCTAAAAATATAAATTTATATTGAACAAAAACTAGCCCACAAAAATAAAAAGGGACATTTTATTTTTTATAATTTTATATAATTCATTTGGGGTTCCCAAGAAATCCAATTAATTGTGTTTTTAAAATTTATGGTTCTTTTTTGAAATAAAAATACTTCCAAGTGGAAATAACATATTATTTATTTTTTTAAAATTTCATTTTTCGAATTCAATAAAATAAAACCCAAGATTCTTTAGAACCAGCTAATAAATGTTGTGTCATTTTAAAACCGAGTATAAAACCTCACTACAACCACCAGCGTTATAGTGATTGGGTGTCCTACGATCTGTTTTATTAGTGTAACTCCATGTATCGTTGTTTAATACACAGGTCTAAAAGCATCGTTAATGGCTTGAATTCAAAACTGCCATTTTTGTCACGTTCTTGCACGCATTACTCAAATCAAATCTCAATGTTGTTTATCTTTTTGATGCTTCTTTATTTTTGAACCTTGTATTTTTTTTTTATTAATAAAAAATTTAGCCTGTATAGATGAGCAGCAAGAGCATGAAATTTTGAAGCTGAATGTATTGGGCTCGATTCCGTGTCAACACCTGTTCCACAGTACGATTGATATAGTAAGTGACATAGCGAACAACGCTATGTACAATTCATCTTGCATTAAAAAAAAAATAGTTTTCCAACATAACTTTCAGCTAAAAAATTTAGTCATTTTATTCTTTTTCGAAATTTTTTAAACCATAATTTTAAAATTTTTAATCTTTCATTAATTCTGAAAAATGATTTAACGATCGATAAAGCACAAAATCTTTGAAAATATCTTGTGCAGATAATAGCTAAAAATTAAGACTTCAAAAGATTGCACTGAACTAAATAATTCAAATTATGATAAAAAACTTCCAATGCTTTTAATCAAATAATTTTTATTTTTTTCATAAAGATATTTCTATTTTGTATTCAAATAAATCGAGGTGAGAATAGATCAATGAAAATGGAACTTGTCTTAAAAATGAAAATACTTTCAAACAAAAAAACAGTTCATGTCAAAGTTTCCATCATTACATCACTATAAATCTGTGATTATCATCCACAAGAATGCCACGAAACGTCTTAAAAAGAGCGAGAATGAGAAAGCCAACAGCTCAATTGCAAGTTGTGATGGAGTATGGGCTGTGGAGGATGAAACATAAAACTAGAATGAAGGAAATAATGTTTCAGCATCACTTTGTTATATCTGATGATGGTGGTTGAGAAAACTATAATAACAGTGATGAGCCACGAAGAAACGATGAGTGTGGGTGGAAAAGAAAAAATAGAACGTCAAAAAAAAATATATTTGAAAAAAATATTTTAATGAAAACACAAAAAACAATTAAATTTGATGGTGAAAATGGGCTTTAAAAAAAGCATAATTGTAGGTGATGAAAATATATAACTTAATTGACTTTCAAAGAAGCTGAACAGTGACGTAGAGGGTATTGAATATGGCCAATGTGGGAGATATCTATGGAGACATAAAGGAAATGCTCTTATTTCCAGAAAAAAATACTCACGAAGAATAGATTAGAATAAGCGTAAATATAAAAAAATTTAGAAATATTGTATAAAATTTAAGTGTTAAGCTCTAACTATGAATTTAAGGAAAAAACTATTTATCAAATAACTAAAAGAATGAAATAGAAACAATTTAAATACATTCAAATATACGTATATGGATGAGCGATAATAATTTTTTCATAAAAGATAAATTAATTTCAATTCTTACTCTGTAATATTATCTTCATAACTCTGGAATTATCGTAGATAATATTTAATGGCTACCATCCTTGTTGGTGACAGTCTAACTTTCGTCTTTTTATTCTTTGTAAGCTTTCTCACCCATTTACTTAATGTTTCATCTTATTTTATATTTAATATAATCATATTTATTTGTGTTTTTTATATGTAATATTCAGCTCCAAGTACTATGTTTCATTGTCCACTCTCAAAGTTCCTTCTCCTCTATTGATAATTACTTATATCTAACACCTCTTGCATTGTCATTATAATCTTCTGAAATTTTATGGTTGTCATTTTTAATAGACTTGAATAAGGATAAATTATATGAATAAAAATTCATAATGGAACAATATATTTTGTCATTGAAGTCTAGTATTTGTGCCTGCATGAAAGTGTGAAATGATGAGATGAATAAAAGAAAAGGTGAAATAGAATAAAAAATAATTTAGAAATAACTCATCCGAGCAGAAAAATTTTTTTACTGTAATATCAAAAGTTTGTGAAAATATATTAATGAAATCTTTCTCAAGATCCTTGAATGTTTAATTAACAATATGTTAAACTTGATGAAAACAACGTACATCGCTTCTTTTATTGAGATTATTTAATTGATTTTCTAAATGAAAGTTTTACCAAAAAATTCTCAAAAATACAATCATAAAGGCTTTTTTTAATTCTTCATAAAAAGTAGATTTCAAAATATTTTCTTGAGATTCTAAAACTTAGCGATAGTAAAAAATATTAATACTCCATTTGGGGTCTTATTCAGATTGTTTCTCAAACTGCTCATGAAACAAGTAAGCACTTCAACGGTAGAATTTTTAAAATGTTGATCTTATGAAAATAATAGAAAAAAAAATTATTTTCGCTAATACCATTTGATTTAATACGTCAAAACGAGACGTTGAAAAACTCAAAAATTTTCGTATTGAATCAAAGAGATTCAAACATATGGTGGCAGCAACTCGTTTTCAAGTATTGCCATTGCTTTGCAAACAGTTTCTGGCTCAAAGGTAGCTGTTCAAACCCGCAGAGAACTTGCACATTTTTCCCCAATTGCCACATATAGGAAAAGATTCAAGATTCGGGATGAATATATGAGTGAAAGTATTAGAAACATGAATTTTTTCATGTCGTTTCATGCTACCTACACTTTTGCAGACTTTTCCAAAAATGTTACAAATATTGCTATATGGGTGGGCAAATAGAATTCTGACGAGTAGTGTACACTGAGCTGACCTTCTCATGCTTGGCCGGAGATACACGACGTCGATGGGACCTTAAATGACTCAGAAAACCCGCCTTGTTCAAAGATGGTCTCCCACCTTGACCGCACGTTAGTTCTGTTACATGCTCAGTGATGATTTTTTTCCGAAGCTCGCATTTAAGCCTAGCGGGTTCCATCTGCTCTTCTCAAAACGACTGGCTGCTGCAAAAATTACTTTTCTCCAAGTTAACCTGTTTTGCGCTTGTATTTCCCATGATTCTGAGTTTATGCCGCATTTTTTGAAGGTTTGTTTCAAGCAATCTTTGAATCGTATTTTGGGTTTGTGAGCCAATCTTTTGCTATCGGTAAGTTGCCCATAAAATATTTTCTTTGGAATCCGTTCGTTGGGCAATCTTACCAAGTGCCCGCTCCATCTGAGCTGTTGTTTGGAATTTAGGAATTCGATGCCATCTCAAGTATTTCGGTGTCGTTGATGTGCATCTGATATTTTATGTCCAGAATTTTACGCAAACACTGTAAATCAAAACAGTTTTCTTCAAACTGATAGTCAACTCCAACGCAGTGCACGCAGCTTCAAAAGAATCCATCAGGTGCTGCATTTCCATTTCGATGTGAGTCAACAAAGCACAGTCGTCTGCATAAAGCAATACACGTATCACCCTCATCATTTTTTTGGTGCTGGCAGTGAAACGTTTGATGTTAAAAAGCTTACCAGTGGTTCGATAGTAAATGTAGACACCTTCGCTACTATCCTTGAAAGCTAATTGAAACACCATAGAAAAATAAAGCGCAAATAGTGTTGGAGCTAGTGTATCTCCCTGCTTGACACCATTTTATACAAGTTTGCCCTCGACATTCAGAGTAGTTTTCATGTTGTAGTGGAAAAGTTTTAAGATAAAAATCAACTTCTCTGGACAGCCTAACTTTCTAAGAATCAACCAAAGAGCTTCACGGTTCACTGTGTCAAAGGCCTTAGTGAGGTCAATGAACATTTGAAAAGGATCTTTGCGCTGTTTCTGACATTTTTCTGGCAAAATATTATCGGCAATGTGAAGGTTAATTCTTCTGAAAATAATGCGACTAAGAATTTTACCCACAACTGATAAAAGTGAGATTCCTCGGTAGTTGCTGCAATCGTTTTTATGACCCTTTCCCTTATAAAGCACAACTAACAAAGAGTTTCTCCAATCCTCAAGAATAGCCTCAGTTCTCCAAGCTGTTTGTAATAGTGTAGTCAGACGCCCCATCAACACTAAACCAACACAATGAAAGAATTCTGCAAGAAGGATGTTCATATCAGGAGACTTACCAGAGTTCAGTTTTTGAACTGTCTCTTCCACTTCCTGTGCTGTAATTTCGTCACCCAAAGCGTCTTCAAACGGTTTATTTGGAATGGATTCAACTAGCTCTGAATTGAATACAGAAGGTCTATTTAGCAGATCGTCAGTGTTCTTTCCATCTGTTTAGAACGCCGAATGAGTCGCAAATTAGATGCATATTATCTTAGCTTTTTAAAGGCGTGATAGAAAAACTAGAAAAACCATAAACCTCGCGCAATAGACTGTAAAATATTCTGGTGTTCTTAGTGTCAGCTGCTAATTGGATCTCATCAGCCCTTTTACTCCACCAAGTATTTTGCATTTTTCTCAATTCGCGTTGTATTTCGGTTTTAATACAATTAAACCTGGATTTGAACTTACTAATTCATATGAACCGATCAAACGCTTTGACAAAGCATTATATGCCTTTGACTCAGATTCTAGTAATGACTGTATTGTCACGTCGTTTTCATCAAACCAGTCTCGCATTTTACGCTTTCTAAAGCTCAGTATTCTTTTACAAGCACTATATACAGAGACCTTAAAGCCTTTCCATGAATTTTCGCAAGTTATATTTTCCATATCACTTATTAGTTCTTTTTTTCACAGCAGCATTTTTTAGACCAGCTACGTTAAGACGTTTAGATAAGTTGATATCACAACTACGGCTCCTAGGTTTAATCACAAAGTTCAATTTAGCTCGAACAAGCCGGTGGTCAATCCAACATTCAGTACTCCGCATAGCACGGACGATTTGTACATCAGCTATGTCACGCCTTCTGACCAACAAAAAATCTATTAAGTGCCATTGTTTCGAGCCAAGGTGCAATCAGATAGTTTTGAATTTGTCATTCATTTGGAAACTAGTGTTGTTATTTGAAACCCCATTTCCATGCAAAAATGTAGCCACATTAAGCCGTTGCTATTAAGTTTTCCAACGCCATGGTTACCTAAAGCGTGCCAGGTTTCTGCATTTTTTTTGACTCAAGCATTAAAATCGCCCAAGATAACGATTTTATCACCAGGAGGGATCTTAGCAACAAGTTGCTTCAGACCCTCATAGAAAGCCATTTTTGTTTCTTCTGATGTGTGTAATGTTGATGCATACACGCTTACAAAAGTAGCATACTGACCACGAGTTAGAGAAACTCTCATTGACAAAATTAGGTCATTTATACCGCAAGGCAGCTCTTCTAGATAAGAAACAAGAAAGATTTTAACTGCAAAAACCACACTAGATGCTTTTTTACTTCTATGTGGCTTACCTTTTTTAAAAGAAATTGTAACCTCCGTCTGAAACATTTCCTTCATCTGTCAGTCTTGTTTCAGATAATGCCACGATGTCTAGGCCATAGCGTTAAAGCTCCCTAGAGGTTAAAGCAGTGCGTTTTTTAGAACGCTTATTCGATGCTGGCAAATCTGAAAGAGTGCGAACATTCTAACAGCCAATCAACGTTTTTTCTTCTCGCAAAAGCTGGATTACGACCCAGCCCAGGCTGCAATACCATGGAACATCTGTCGCCCCAGACAATGGAACTTACACAGTCTTCAGAGCCCTTATTGCTATTGATGCAATTATCATTTTGCCTCATCATAAAATAAAAGATGCCGTTCAAGGCTACAGCCAGCCATAAAACATGCTCACAAAGCAAGGCCTGTGCCTGATGCTTTTTGTAGTGAGGAAAGGCTTTACACTCAACCAATCCCACTCACACCGCACAGTTGTATTTGTCCAAAAAGAAAAACAAGTTAACATCATTGGATACAAAAGTGCCACAGGTTTTATTTTGAAGTTGACCTTTTTAGATGTATGATCTGACAAGACCTAACGGGCGTATCTCTCCGGATTTATCTGTAGGGGTTTACTGCCTTAGCCTTTGTCTTAACCTTGGCCTTCTACAAGGCAGTAGCTAGAGCAATATATATATAAATAAATAAATAAATATATATATATGTACATAACATACATCAAAATAAACAAAATATAAATAAAAGTAGCAATAATAAGAAAACAGTATAACATGAATATCAGAAAAAATACAAAGAAATAATTTAATAGCTTGAAACAATAAATAGGAGTATGATGGACAATAATAATAATAATAACTTGATAATAAAAGTCACTATTGAGATAAAAATTTAAAAAATAAAGAATTTATGGACGGGTGTTAAGATGAAAGAATATATATTTGCCACTGAGGGATAACAACAAGATTAAATGAGTTTAAAAGACGAATTTATATTCCAAAAATAATATTCTCTCAACATAGGTGGAGTAAATAAGAATACTGAAAAAATTTGATCTCATTATACCCTTATAAATATAATAGTTAGTGAATGAAAAAAGTGAATATCATACAACATATTTTACCTGCATTTGTATGAAAAATAATAAAGTCATTATGAGAAAAAGACAAATTTTCGTATTGAATCAAAAAAATTCAAACATGAAAGACCTTTAAAATGAAACTTTGATTTTTTCAAAAATTTTGAATTTGAAACAACACAAAAATAAACTCCAATAAATTTGAAATTTAAATTTGGGAAAGTTATTTTGAAAACACAAAAAATTGGAATTTTTTGTAGTCATAAATCAAATTTAAAGCAAAAATCTGACTTTCTCAATTTTCGTGTAACTTGAAAAATATTTCAAGCACATCGAAATTGCCAAATTGAAAACGGCTTTGTATCAGCTTTTGTTATAATTAAAAGCATCTTCAAATTTGAGTGAGACGAGTGATGGATTAGTCTTGATTTAATAAGTTGTGAATTATTTTCAGATTATCAAATTATAATTTGAAAGTTGTTAAAAGACAATGGATTATTGATGGTGTAGATCGAGAGGTTGTAAAATTGATTTTCAAAAGTTAAAAAAAAATAATCAAATAAAAGCATGTAGTTTCGGTTTCAAATAATTTGCTCTAATCTAATAGATATTTTGCTTCCACGTGAGATAGTAACGAGCCATTTAACGGCACACCCATTAAAAGCTTTATGATTTATAGGGTTTGCTTGCCACACGTTGTTGCATGTTTCTTATAATTATTATTTATGGCTTTTGTCGACTCGTCATAATGGGAAAAAGATTGAAATGTATTTTTAAGAAGAAGCAACTTTCAAGTGATGATGGCGATAATATTGAAAATAATTTTTATTACGCAAACTTGTTGCAGTTTTGCTCATCAGCAAAATTAGTTGATAAAAAAAAATTGTTTGAAAGAGTTACGCGATAACTTTTTGAGAACCTCAAAAGAACGTTCAATATATTTTCGAAATTGCTTTGTAGTTTCAAAAAAAAAATATAATTTCCATTTGCAAACTCATTTTTTGAAAATTTAATACTCAAAAAATAAATATTAACCGGTTAGAAATGGACTGACATTAACTGACTTCTTCCACATAAGTGATTTTTCCAAATGCCCCTGTGCCCCGACTCTTTTATAACTATTGAAAGAAAAATGAATTTCTCATTAATTTTCAAAAATAAACTTTGAATAGAAGTATTTAGACTATTGATAGTTTGATCCGTTCTCAAACGCCCACTAGACCAATACCGCCCCAAAGAGGTGTGCGCCGTTGAGTCCAAGCTGGTCATAAAAAGGCTTTCAAAAAGTACCCCATCCAGCACACTTGATTCTTGTCAGGTTTTATGCAATTTCAAATAGATTTTTGTATCAACTGAGCTTTTTACAAAAAATTTAAAACAATAAAATCGTAAGCCTACTTTTTGTTTGTGTCTTTTTTAAAGCTTCATTTTATATACATACAGCTCAAATAAAAGCTTTTAAAATTAGTTTCAAAACAAATTTCAAGCAATTTGCTTGAATTTAAGTCCAAAAAATGTTCGTTAAGTCAGTTATTCAGAAGAGTTTCCACCATATCGGCCGATGGGCGTGACTTTGAGTTAGGAAGACTAATTAAATTCTTTCTCATGAAAAAGCAAATTTTTAATCTAGATAAAAAAAATCGAATGTAAACTTGACGTCAAATGACAAAATGCTTGAAATGAATTTTTCTTGTTTGATGCCATTTTTATTCTAGAAATACTTGGATGTTGAACAGGATTGGCAAGTTTAAAATTAAGAGTAATTTTTTGGCATTGAAGATTTTAAATGAAATCTATCTTTTAGAAGAATTTTAAATTTATTTTAATATTATATTTAACGTCTTTCGTATTTAACAACAAACAACAATAGAAAGAAAAAATAATTTTTTCCCTTTTTCGTTTCATTTTCTTTTTTATATAATATTTTTTATTGAGGTTTTGATAAAGATGTAACCAAAAACTTGCGTTAGATGTCGAAAACAAATGAATTTATTCAAAGATATCAGTTTGAACAAATTTTAATTAAAAAATTTTTTGTCTTTGTACATTGAAAAAAAATTGTAAACGTTATCATTCGAAATGTTTTATTGTAATGTACTTTCTACTTTATTTACCTACTAAAGCAATTTCAACTCTTCCATCAACATAAAAAGAAGCAGAAAAATTGGATAAATTTTCACTCAAAAGACTTATTGAAAAACTCCCCATGTGAAACACTTTAAATGACTTCGTCTACGATCTATCATCAAGAAATTTCAATTTTGATTGGCTGGGAGTATAAATTATTAGTTGAAGTCGACCATGAGAGTTCAATACTCAAACCCCAACTTCTGAGTATTAAAATTAAATCAACCATTCGATTGACCTTAACTGGGGTTTCAAACACACAATTGACCGGTTCCACAAAACGCTTTTCGAAAACTAAATAAATGAGCAATCGAGATGGTATTAACATCCCCTGTTGTTGATTTCATTTATTAACCAATCTCATTTATAAAATTAATCTATTTTAAAAGAAACCATAACAACATGAAACATAAGGTTTAAAAATTTATGAATTTTCATAAAACCAATTCGAAGAAATTTGAAGTTACTTCAGTAAGAAAAATTCATCTTAAATAGTTATATACAAACTTAAGATGTGAATTTTGTCAACCAGGGTTCAAAGAATGATCGATCGTTGAGAATGTAATTATTTTCCGAAAATAGATTGAACTCGAACGATTTAAAAAAGTTTGTTCAAAAACATGAAATGTTTTATGTTGTCGGTCCTAACCCATGGAACAAACTTACATACAAACTTCTGCTTCCAAGTACACTTTTTGAAAAAAATCGAAACAATTCTCTGTGTAGATCCTACAAAAATGTTTAACTTTTTTTCATTTCTCTGTGTATTGTGATCTTTATAGGTTTTATGATAATGTATTAAAAATATCTGAATAGACTATATGGTTTAGTGACTGAGTTTTTTCAGTATAATCATACTTGCCTTTATACTGTACTTGAAAAATATATTTAAAAAAAATAAGATTATTATGGAAAAAGCTTTAAAGTTCAATGATATAAAAATTAGTTTTGTTTCTTGATTTAGGGTAGTAATAAGCCATTTAGAAAATTTCCACAAAAAAAATTTAATTCAATACAAAGTTCGAATAAAAAAAATTTTCATCAAAAAAACTGTTTTTTGAATAATACGCATGCTATAGAAGTTATTTCTACGAAATTTAAACGAGAGCACTACACACAAATACAACATAAGCTGTAAAGCATGTATCGGGAAGTTGCAACTTGACAATTTATTGTAAATTTTTTTTTTTCATATATTTGACTGAAAAATTTAATTGAAAACGCAAACAAAGATAAAAAACCAGCACACAGTAAAGGCTGCAAACATACGTATATCACTGCTAATTATTACTGCAGGTTAGCGCAGCCACTGCCATCAAGTGATCTTTTCAGCCTAAATTTTGTGCTTTTTGTTCAATATATTTCAAACAAGAGTAGAGCCAAAATTTGTAATAAATCATTTTGAACACGAAGTATTGTTTGTAGCGCAATTGTGATGATGAAAAGATGGCTGTTGTGGTTAAAAAATCCGCCAGAATTTATGTTTGCTTTCAATTCGTATATAGAAAAAGTTTTATGATTCATATTTATTGACGTAAAATACAAAAGCAATAGACGACTAAACTTTGTGTCAAAAATAAACCTAAAAATGCGTATATTAAACTAAAACCATTTTTATGCTAATTGAGTCTTATGTGGTAGATACTTATTTGAAGGTATGATTTTCAACGAAAACACATGGGTGCTTTGATTTTATGGCTCTTTATGATAGGTCTGAATAAAATCAAAATGAAATAACTAAATTTGAGTTTTATGCATCGTTTTTCAAAAGCGGATTTTAAGCAAAATGAATCGCTTTTCAACCAAACTAAGTGTTGAAATTATCTTGACAAAATGTTAGTTGCAATAAAGACAGCTTATAAATTACTATATACTCGCAAGCCTAGATGAGTAATACACTGAATATTTTTATTTTATTGATGGAAACATACAATTGTAAAACACCAATGCTTGCATTTTTTTGACCATTGAAACTAAATCATTCCTAGGATTAAAAATGAAATTTTATAAACAATCACAAACTACGATTCTTGAATAATTTGAGAACAAATTTTTCTGAAGCCTATTCCATTTGAGAATAATTGAAAATTTGGGTTTGGTACGCACAAATATATATAACACACATCAACGCACTGTTCGTATTCACGGACAAACAATAAAACTTTTATATATTCTGTTTTATTTCTTGTCTGTTTCTGTGAGGCGGAGATCTTTCAAATCCAATAAATTTTCTAGTTTTTTTACCTTGGCCTTCAAAATCTGTCAAAAACACAAATTTTAAAAATAGAATAATTTAAAATTCAAAATATTCAATAAAGCAGTTTTAAATTTTATGAATTTGAAAGCTTAGAACTTTATAATGATTTATGAACATCTAGAAAAAATAAAAGCACTTAAAAATAAATTTTTCATGCTAGCCCGCTCAATCCTTTCTTTCGAAATGAACCTAACTTCAAACCTTTATAACCATTTATAACAATAACAATGACACAAAGCTAATATTTCAGCAAGTTTATCTCACGCTGAAGCATATGAAAGTGGAATGTATTCTTTTTACGTAAACTTATAAAAATTTTTCAACACAAACCAGTTTTTTCTCGTATAAAAAATAAACTTTTTCCAAATTAAATGCTGAGAAATGAAGTAAATAAACAAAATTTTGCCACTGAGCTTCAGCAGATCATGATATGGTATGGAATAATTGAAGAACTCAGTGCAACAAAACAAAAAAATTTGAAGCGTTTATATATTTCTTTCAGCATTAAGCTTTGAAAACGCGTTCAAATGAGCTCTATGCTTTTTGAAGCCTAGAATAATTTTATCTATATATGCTTCATTAGAGAAAAAAACTAGTTGAATTGAATTGATTTGTCTTAAGACCATTTAACTGGATTAATTCAAAGCCGAATGAACACTTTGAAGCAAGAAATACTATACCAAACATGGTAGTTCCGTAATAAAAATCTAATAAAAATTTTATAGGATTTTTTATCTTAATTTCTCAATAAAATTTCAAAATATCAACTTTAAAATATCAACCACGCAAGTATGACACGTGCTGAAAAACATTGTGCATCAAAAAGCTTGCTTTTTTAGAATCGAGAATCTTGAACATGTTGAACCGGAAAAAAGAAAATGGGCCTATAAAGTTGAAAATGAAATTTAGATAGTCGGTCAAGAAGATGGAAACTGACGAAAGTAATTGTAAATATAACAAATCGAATTATGCTATCATAAGGATTGCATCAAACATTCATGTCTCTTCATAAAATACCCGGAAATAGACTATACAAATAACTTAAAATATTTTCCAGATTTAAAAAAACTGAATAGCCTTGATTAAATTTTATAAAAACGCTCATAAAACTGGAAGTATATTGAATGAGTGCAAAAATATGAAAAAATTAATTAATGAACAAATGCCACTACAAAAAAATAATTAATAACTCAAAAATACTTCAAAACAACACTAAGAATGTGTTAATTGAATAATGAAAAACAAATCGAAATGACACAACGAACATCGATAGTCTCGTCCTTGGAGACCAGAGCCATCTCGAGAGACAGAAGTTTCGTTTGTAGAGTGTTTATGGTGTCAAGTTGACTATCACCCTTTTCTTTCATCGCTTTTTTGTTGGCATCTTCATTATTTCCTAAATTAATTTTTTACATGATATGATTATTTAAATTAGGCAAGAACTTCATTTTTGATAATTAAATTTCTCAGAGACGTTTCCAGGTGTGAAAAAAAGCAAAAGATCTTGAAAAATTAAAATCACAGACAACAGAAAGAATAATTAAATGGAATAGAACGATTCTGAAAAGTATAGTTATTGTTTTTAAATTGATAGAGAAAAATGAAATTTGACAACTTTTCAAGTCTAATGCTTGAGAAATATTGAAAGAGTTGCCAAGCCTTTAATTGTGAAGCTGTCTAGAAACCCGTTGGACAGTAAATAAATTGAAGTGTTGTTTCAATATTAAAAACAAAAACCTTTATTAATAACCATTTTTTTCAGTCCATAAAAATATTCAAGTATAAAAAAACTCTTGTGAAACTTGTAATTGAAAAACTTATAAATTAAGAATATTCTATGATTTTAACTCAAAACTTTTGAGATATTAACAAAAATAATTACTTGCGTAGGAATCTTCCAAATGAGGTTCTGAAAATATGGAATTCATCAGTGAGGGTTTGAAGCAAAAATAATTGGAAACAGTTAGGAATAGCTGACATATTAGCTCAAGTATGTGGACTATGAAAATATCAATTTTTGAAATATATTTCTTTAAAAATGACGTTTTTCATGTTATCCCATACTAGATGTACTCGAAGCAAAGTCAAAATGACCCCATAAAAATATTAAATAAAAAGTTTCATGGTTTATATTTAAAATGAAATTTAACAAATATCATTTTAAAAAATAAGAATTCAATATTTTCCCCATTAGTTCGTCTTGGTTGGCTAACCATGCTTAAGCTTTCGTAGATTTTTTATATCTATGTGGCTTTTCTCAAGTGCAGCCATTAAAATAAGTGGTGAGTTCAGTGTGATGCCGCCAAATTTTCATGAGTGAGTTTCCATCTAATGGGTATATTTTTTTCAGTTTCTTTTAGAAAGCTGTTTAGTGCTTATGATTAACGTAATGTGGGTGTTCAATCTTTTATCGAAATTTTACGCTATACTCCGTACAGATGCCCTAGTCTTATAGTGCCGATTGTCTTCAATCTCGTTACGCTTTTGTTTTTGGTGCAAAAAGGAACTTCAATGGTCAAACATGAAGAAACTATTCAGCTGTATAGTATTCATAACCACCAGTACACTCTGCTTTTGTTCAGTTGTCCAGCGCTGTATAGAATCCAGTTTTCTTGAGTTTTTCGTATCTTTGAATTTTTTTTTTATTAAAAAAATCATATTTTTTTGCCTTCATTATTTCTTGATTAAAATCCCTTATATCGAAGAGGTGCTTGAAGTATAAACTTGCCTTCCGCTGCACAAGCACCTCTCTAGTTGAACGCTCATAAACATTTTATAAAAAAATTATTTTGAAATTATTATTTTTATTTATATTCTATTTTTGTAAAAAAATATGAATTCAAAGTCTATTTTTTCTAAGATGTCACTCGTGTTATATTTAAAAATTTTTAATGCTTTCACACTTGCTTCCCCCAAAAAAACGTACGAAGGTCACAGTTGATTTTTCATCGTGACACCATCTTTGTAAAGCTTGTCGACTGCCAAAAACAATTTCTATATTAGTTATGGCGAAGGTGCTGCTATAACGTATGGAATTCAGTTTTTGTTTTTCTCATTAATTTCTCATTATTAATCTTATTTTGAATTTGAGTTATTTTTTGACTCACTTTTACAACTAGTTTTCTTTGTTGGATTTTAACAAAAACTCTGTTGAAGAAATTTTTTAGTGGTATCTTTTGTATCCTCATTATCCGTTAGAGTTTTTAGGTATTTGACCATCATTCTGTCTGTGTATGCAGACATGTGTTTTTTTAGCCAAGCAGTTTAGGCTCTGATGAATGAAGATAAAAAAAGCACAAAAGTTCAAACCCAAAGTTGTCTTAAGCAAGCTTACATCATCAAATCCCTCAATGAATAATGGCTTTGTGAAGTCAAATTTATATGAAATTAAGCTTGCTGTTTGGTGAGAAAGAAAAATGCTGTCAACTCGAAAGGCCTTTTTGAAAAAATTCAATAAGAATTGAATTCTTTTGAATTTTCACTACACCTGCGTCTATCAAGCTTTATACTTTATATAAATATTTTTCATGATCTCAATAGAATTTTCTGTTGAGAAAAACAAACTCTTATTGTTTTTTGATTGCACTGTGTTGATGAATTTCTTGCATTTGTCATGCTTAAGTTTAGTATATAATGTGTAGGTAATTTTTGGCAGATATTCATGTAATTTATCTGTTTTTTCATGAAGTCAAACCTTTATTTTGTTTTAATGCTTAAAATGCAGTCTCTGCTTACTCATCAACATAATGCAGTGGTTTTAACTTCATGCATTCTGGTTTGAGTAGGTTGGTTATGTATAGTTTTTATTTTTGATCGTTTAATTATGGAAATTTCAATTGTTTCGTGTTAGAAAGTCAACGAGGGCGTTTTTGTTAAACGCAAGTTTTTGGTGTGCTATTATGTGATGTTTGTTCATTCGTCTTGCTTTGTAATTATGAACTTATTACTTTTAACAAGCATTTCATTTCACCTGGTGTTTCACCAACTCTCAAAAACGATTGCGTTTCAATGTTATATGGTCTTTTCATGTTGAGTTTTATTCATTTTTTCAAAGAAAAACTTCATTCTTGCAACTAAATACACAATAAAAATTTCTTCCTGTCAAAAGTTTTTCAATAAATTTTTTCGTTTTTTAATTTCAAATTTAATAATGGTGAAAACTCATTCATATTTGATTATTTCAAGTTTTCGTCAAGTTCAGGTGAGATTATTTTATAACTAATGCACTTTTGAACACATTCTGATTAGGTATAATATAAGCTATTTCTAACCTGTTCCTTCTTTGTTTAATGTAAATATATTATCAAAATTTTTTTGCATTACGTCATAAATAAATATACCAATCGAAGAAATTATTTTGAAAAATCTTAACTTATTCGTTTTTGAGTTTTTACTTGAGATGAACTTTGCAAAAATCATTATAAGAAATAAACTAAATAGTACGAAAACTCTAAATGACACGAGTATGTAACTAACCAGCATAGGAAGCTGTGTTGAGGTGGACTTCTGTTGTTTCAATGTCACTGTTGGCGAGACCAGCTTCAATTTTACAGCGAAGAAGCAGCAGAAATTGCTGGATGGCGTTTGGTTGGCACGTTACTATGCTCTTAATAACATCTTCACTGATTTCAAACTTCAACTTTCTAAATACTTTGCTGTCAAAAGATATTGGAAGTTTTCACGTTCTATAAGAATTTTAAAGAAAATTAACAACGAAGTCTATGCGTCAACTTAGTAATTAAATGAACGAAATTCGAATTTATTAAATGATTTTTATGTAAAAAGATAATTTAGGTTTAAAATTGATGCTGAATGAGACTAAACACGTAACGTAATGAACTTAATTTTACGGAAATATTTTTTGTTATTTCCTATCACATGAATAAATTTGGCTTTACTCTTATAGATAAAATTTCTAATAGTGTTTCAAGAATGATTAATACGCAGAAGAAATGATATAAGACGGACTAAGCAAGCTTTTTAATCAAGTTGATTTAGTGTGAAGCAAGGAATCATGAGAAAAACCCAAAAATTCAACAACTTTGTTATTGGACTTTTAATGTAAATAATTTTTTCAATTTAACCCACTTTAAAACGCTTTTCTCACTTTTTTTTTCCAATAATTTCCAAACTTACCAGCTTTTCCACAAGCAATATTCCCCGCATCCTTTAAAACAGCACAAGTTCTCCCTTTGCGTAAGAAAGGCAATTTGGACCCTACCATTCCTTCGAACTACCGCCTTATTTCTAACTTGAGCACCATTTCAAAAATTATCGAAAGACTCGTTCATTCCAGAATAACTTCTCACGTTTCATCATCTCCTAATTTTAATCCTTTCCAATCAGCATATCGCAAGCACTACTCAACAGAAACCACACTCTTACGCATCACTGACAGTCTTCGCAACATCTGCGCTACTGGACATGCGGCCATTTTGGTTTCGTTAGACCTTTCTGCTGCTTTTGACACTCTCGATCACAATATCTTAATTGATATTTTGAATAGATACTTCAATATTTCTGATCTCACTCTTTCTTGGTTTCGCTCTTACCTCTCTCAACGTTCTCAGTTCGTTAAAATGGACAATTTCTCTTATCTTACATCACTCAACTCAGACGTGCCGCAGGGCTCCGTTCTGAGACTAATCCTCTTCTCTCTTTATACATCACCCATGTGTAGCATTATTTTAGAGCACGACTTGCTTTTTCACCATTTCGCTGATGACATCACTCTTCACTGAAGTATCTCACCTAGATCCTAGCCCCACTCTCCTTAAATTATCTAGTTGTCTTTCCACTCTAAACTCCTGGTTTTCTCAAAGCCAACTGAAACTAAACCCTACTAAGAGTGAGGTTATGTTTTTCGGCAGCTCTCGTCTTTAAGCAAAATACAATCTTCCTTCTGTGGTAACTCTCGACGGCACCACACTTCCTATATCTTCCAAGCTCAAAATCTTAGATGTCACCTTAGATTCAAATTTGAACTTTGCTCACTTTATTTCTCAAATAATCCAATCTTCCAATTTCCATATCTATGCCATAAAACAAGTACGCAAATTCTTACCTCTTTCCACTGCTAATGCCCTCTTTATCTCACTAGTTCTTTCCAGATTGAACTACTGTAATTCTCTTCTTTGCGGGCAGCCAAACTATCTTTTATGCAAACTTCAAGCCCTCCAAAACCACGTGGCCAGGACGGTTCTTCAAGCTGATTATTTCAGTTCTTCCAGCGACTGTCTTGATCGTTTGCAATGGCTACCTGTCTCCCAAAGATGCAAGTTTAAATTACTTTGGCTCATTGCATGCACTCTCAAGCTTGAACAACCTGCTTATCTTTTTGATCTTTTGTCAATCAGACACACACGTCAACCACTCAGATCCTTGCACTCTGGTTCCCAGCTTCATCAGCCCGTTTCTTCAGGCTTGTTTACAAGTCGCTCTTTTTCGCACCAGACTCCACGTCTGTAGAATTCACTTCCTTCTAACTTGCGCTCATCGCCTTCTCTCATGAACTTCCGCAAACTTTTGAAAACTCACTTATACCATAAACACCCCCAGTCATAATCTCTTACAAACCTTGAGTGCCTCTGAAGCAATCTTGAATTGATAACTGTGCGCTATAAAAATCTTAATAATAATAATTTAAGATATGGGATTGTAAAAGTACAGATGCTTTTGATTGATTGTTTGTTCATGATTATTTCACTAATTGATGCATCAACCGAGTGGAAGACTTGAACTGCTAGTTTGATACGCTGTTCTGCTACTTTCTTATGAGACATACCAAGAAATACAAAAAAGCGATGAATGATTTGCATGTAGCATGCATTTGGGTCTTAAATATCATTTAAACATTTGTTTTTTAACAATTTTTAAAAACCATGGTAAAAGTTTATAAAACTGAAAAATTACCAATTATTAAATAAGGAATTATATAGTTTTTAAATTATCTATTAAAAGCTTATACAAATCTACATAATGGAAAGAGAAGAGATTATTCAAAATTTTCTTCAAAGCTTTTCTTAAGACACTTTTCAATTTTCAAATAAATTGCTAATATAAGTTTTGTACTTGAAAAAAAATTTTTAAAATTGTCTTTCGTATTTCATACAATTTTAAATTTTCATTTAAAAAAGCATATTATTCTCTCATAAAAAGCATTTTTAAAAACTAAAACGTCGAAACTTCAAAATGGAAAAGGTTATAAAACTGTTCAAATCAAAAGAGGATTAGTTGAGTTTAGTCTTTAAAAGTATGTGGTAATATTCCTATAACATTGGACCTATGATGAAAAAATCATACAGATTTTTTTTAGAAAAGATTTTCATGTGATTTAAAAATGTATAAAAATGCATCAGCTGCAAGAATTTCAATGAAATCAATTTCGAAAAATGTCTCGTTATTACTTTTTTTTCATAACATTACTGCAATCAATACAGTTAGAGATTTCCCACACATCCAATGACAAAAAAAATAATGAATTCAATATTATCAAAAATAAATTTGTGAAATCCAGTTAAAAAACCTTCATTATAGATTAATTCATTTGTTTGAAAGCATTCTATCGAATCTCATTCTTACCGATTGAGTGTTTTCCAATTGATAATTTTGTTGTTGACTCCAAGAGCTGAAGGATAATTATGCAGGTCGACATAGTTTGGGTAGTAAAACTTCACCACTTCTGCTATCAAAACTGTTTTGTTTAAAAGATAGAAATTAGCTTAAAAGTTTATATAGGTTTAGTGAATCGATCAATTGAACATGAATCTATTAAATAAAATGTTTGTTAAAAATATATGCGATTTTGGAAAATTTTTTCGAAGGAAATTCTTAGCACGAAAATCTAAAAAGTAAACTAAAAATTTAAATAGAAGGTTTCTAATTTCAACTATAATGAAAAATAGTTTTATAAAAAATCATAAGACAATTATTTCAGTGGAAAATGTTAATGAAATTTTGTGACTGATGTTGACTCATTAAAAGTTGTTATGACAGTCACAAATGAGTTCTTATATTTTTAAAACTTGGAGTTTTGCTTCGAAAATTCACTCTTAAACTAACCCCCATCAGAAAAATCTCGTTTGAGGTCTTTTTTTGGACGAGAAAAAGGAATTTTGTCTACCCAAGCGAATAAATCATCTATCAACTCTTCATTCATGCTTGGAAATGTTGTTCAACTGTCTAAGCAAATGGAAATTCACGAGTTTTGACAATCAATTTATTTAGTTAAACATTACTTCAATTTCAACTATTAGTTGTTTGCAGAAGTTTTCATCGGAAAAATATAAATACATAATTTCATCAATTTTTTGAAAAAATAATTTAAAATCAATGAAAAATTATTTCAAGAAATAACTTACTGAAAAGTTGTTGTGTTGTTTTCGAGATTTGGTTACTATGGAAACTGACGATTATTTTGCGTAGCCACAAAGCGTTTAAAAATTAACTTTTAAAAATTTCCAAAGTAAAAAACTATTTAAGTAGATAAATTATGTTTGATAAAAAATTAAAATGCAAATTATAAAAACTTT
The DNA here is from genome assembly GCA_964035795.1 of Pterobdella sp. o SKG-2022. Taxonomy (NCBI): domain Eukaryota; kingdom Metazoa; phylum Annelida; class Clitellata; order Hirudinida; family Piscicolidae; genus Pterobdella; species Pterobdella occidentalis. The sequence continues at coordinate 21,503,899 of OZ038322.1, forward strand.
TGTAGTTCAAATCCAAGTTTTTAATTTGTTCAAAAGATGGCGTTCACAAAGCTTAAAAGCGAAAATACATTTTATTTAAAAAGTCTTGAAAACTATAAGCGTAAAATTTTATTATATTCTTGCAAAGTTTTTACTAAAAATGTTGAAAAATCTTTTTATAAAATTTAAAAGAAAACATACATCATGACGAAACTTTTAATTAAATTTGCAATTCAAACATCCTATTAACGCTCTTATAAATGAATAACTTCTCACTAACAGTTAAGTTCTCTTTCAAGTTTTAATTAGCACACTTCGTGCTTCAAAATTCAACTAACTCATTCTTTTAATGCTACACAATTGTTTTGAAGCATTTCTCAAAATATTTGAAGACACAAACATAATCAAATGAAAATATTTGTTAGGACAAATAAACTCTACAATATACCTTTGTGCGTGTAGAAAAAAAGTAATTTAATAATCTAATAATATATCGGTAAAACAATTTTTAAAAAATTTTCGTATGAAAACGCATTTTTATTTTTTCATGTTGTTTTTGCATTTTTTGCGTCTTTCATCTTTTTCTCGTTTTTCAAACCGCCTTTTTTGAACTTTCTCCATTATTTTTAGTCGCTGTTATTTTTCTTCTACTTATCTATATTCAATCTAAAGCACCAAAAAAATTTTTTGTCTTCAGAGCCAATATTTGAAATAAAGAAATTATAATGGGAGTTTTAGTGCCGAAATAACTTTTTAATTAAAAACTCAGCTTCAATTTAGAACCAAGCTTGTTTTCTTTTTACAAACGTATGAAATATCATTAAAATTCAGAGCCATTTTTTGATAAATATTTTAAAAAGTGTTAACAGAAGAGTTTGAATCTGGTCATATAGTATTTTAATTCAATAAATTTAACTTTCGTTTGACGGCTTAATATCCATAATTTCTATAGTTTCTAAGCTAAAAATATTCAATAAAAAAAACGAAAACTTGGAAATGAAGTTTGAAATATTCATAAAATTTTATTCCAAATATCTCAGTCACTTCCTTACTCATAAGTTATCCGATCAACTTTTATCCAATGTATAAAATTCTCGGAAGCCACACGTTTAAAAGATATCCACGTTAAGAAGCAAATATATATTTCATTTTATTCCCAAGTTCTAGTTATTGTTTCTTATCATTAATCTCTGCAGGAAAGAAAATAATTTGTTTTGTTGTCTCATTTCATCAAATAAATTCACTTCAATATTTTTTCAATATATCCATTGATTTCTCAACTGGTATGCCATTTTTAAAGAGTTCATTTATCCATACATCCATATGAAAGAAGTCTGAGTAGAAATTAAATAAAAGTATATGGAGCCTAATAATGACTCTCAGTTTGTATGTGGATATGATAGGCGAGATACTGGAACCTTAGGGTGTAGTAAAAGATAGGGCATTTATAAATATTTCTGCAGTCTACATTAATGTTCAAAATTCAGAAAATATTTTTGATTTTATTTGAATTAAGTTAAAATAAGAAGGAAGAAGAAAGCGTTTGAAAAAAGAATGGTGGTGAGATACTTATTGTTTTCCATTGTTTTTTAGATTTTTTCAATATTCTAGAATAGTGATGCCATTCAACATTATTTTAGTGTTTGTTCAACAAGTTATTCATATAATTTTCAACTTTGTATCTAGTTTCGCCCGTTTTCCTCACCAAGAAGCGAGTGGAAAAATGAAAGTTGTCATTATCTTTTTTCATAGTTTTTCAATTTTTCTTCTTTATTAAAGTTTCTTTTAGTCATTTTATTAAATTTCCTGCTTAAAAAACCAATTCATGATTAAGCTTTTCTATATCATTATTTGAGATGGCATTTTCATATTTAATTTTTCAATTCAAATTTTGTCAATTAATTTTAGAAGTCGATTAAATTTCTCAACTTTTCATATCATTCAGTTGTTTAAGATTGTTGTCTATAATCCATAACCACTTAGCTCTTTTGACGATTTGTTAAACGTTCTTTTGGTTTTTTATGAATTTTTTCTTATTAATTTATGACTATACAAAAAAAATCCTCCAAAATCTTTTTACTCTTCCATGATAACAAACACAAAAACAGTTTTGAAAACACATAAAAAAATTTATCGTAAAAAGCCATCTTAAAAGAATTGATATCAAACGCATTTTACCTTCTATTGTCTCATTTTGTAAGAAATATGCTGTGTTTTCAAGGTTATTTTCATTTTGAATAACATTAATTTTTCTTATAAATTTTCAAATCTAAGATTTCGAATTGAATTTTTTATTATAAAGATAACAATAACAAAAAAACTAGTGACAAAAATTGCTAGCTTACTATCAGGTTATAAGGATTAAATTCATTGCGAATTACAGTGTGCCAAAGTACGTCTCAAAGTATTGTGATATTTAATAGTTTTTTTTATGTGAGAATGATACCAAAAAAAAATCAAAAACTTTTTTTTTGATGTCAACAAGTGTGGAATATTTAAGAATGATTTAATATAATAGTTATATACATATTAATATTTTATATATCAATTTTAATATATTAGATTTATTGAATCAAAGTTTATTTGAGTTTTTATAACAAATCTTCATGTAAATATGTGTACACATTATTTTATTTCAGTGTATTAGACATTTTTATGACTATCAGTTTTTTACTAGTTACCTTCTGCCATTGATTGTAAAGAAGTTTTTATGGAAAAACTGTAGCCCTTTTGAGTTTTTCCATCGTTCATCGTCCTTATAATTCAAATTTTGTGGGGTTAGACGCAAATACAAATTGTGTAACAAATGCTAATTGTTGACCCAACACGGCATCGAACTCGGTACTTTTGGATAATTAGTCTAACACTCTACCACGGGCTATACACGGGCCAAATGTTTATTTATTAAAGAAATATTCTGTTGGAATTTTTCATTAGATTAAAATGTACAGTGCACCCCAACTTTATCCCACTATTTAAATTCTTTGAATAGCTGAAAACACTAACACACTTTTTTCGACTTGAAAATACGGATGAAACTTTTGTGCGAAAGTTTTCAAGGTTTACAAAAACTCCTTGGCAGGTAAGAAAGAAAGTGCTGCTGATGGTGGTTATTCAATTAGTGTTCAATGTAAGCAGCCGTGAACTACCCTCTCACAAATTCCACAGTCCAAACGATGGAGACTACAAGAGTTTCAGCGATAAGGAAAGCCTAATGAAAGATCGACTTGAGAGATATGTGAATGGCATGGACTCCAACGAAAATGACATTTTTGGCGGGTTTCTTCGTCGTTTTAATGCACAAAATATCAAAAGATATGATTACTTGAAAAAGTAGGAAATTTAAAAATTATTGAATTTTAAAACGTCAGTATTTTTTATTTTATCATTGTATATAATTGCGATTGATTTCTGAGAAATTCAATAGATTGGGTTCATTAAAAAAGTTTCAATTTTAAGACACTTGAAAATGGAACTTTTCACGTTTATTTAATGTTATATTGAGGAAATTTTACTCCCGAAATGTTTGCATGGTTTTGAAAATAAACTTTTAATTAATTCAGAAAATGGAATAAATTTTCTTATAATTGATAAAAAAAATTAGAAATAAACTTTGATAATGATTTGAAGACGTCATGAAGAAAAACTATTTGGAAAGGTCTTGCAAGAGAATTACGACACAATCATCGAACCCAAAGGTGAAAGCCTTGAGAACTTATAAATTATACTTTTCCTTATTGTCTACCAATAGTTCAGCGTTTTAAAAATTTTAAATATTGATTGAAGATATTTTAGTAGAGTTAAAATAAATTTAACGATTTTCGGCTTAACTTTTAGAATAATTGAAGGTTGTTTCAAGATGTTTCAAGATATATTGTTCAAATTTAATGGTGGTCGATTTTTTCTTCAACATGTACCTTCGTCATTATTTTCTAACTTGATTTAGCAGAAATTATTTCGAAAATTTCCATCTAAACATTTTCAGAGTAAACTTTTAATAATTTCGATAAAAAAATTTTTTAAAAACCTGTCATCTAAATAAAAAGGGCGTCGTTACAAAATTAATCTAATACACTACCTCGCTAGATCACGCTCATACTCAAATTCAGTATCACCTGTTTGATTGTGTTTCCAAGTTTTTCTGATACCAGAATATAAAATTTCACTAAAAAATTTTTCTTAAAAAATTTGCACACAAATTGGTTGAAGAAGGCTTAAAGATTACAGTTTTGATGAATTAAAAACGTTAACCTTCAATATAAAGTATTTTATACCTATCAATGCCAAACTTTCTTTTGATAGTTATAAAAAATTAATTTATACTGAAAATTTCAACTAGTTCCTCAAATATCCAAACGCAACATGGGCTACAAGTCGGAACAAGAGATGAGAGATGCCTTCGGTAATGGAATGGTTGACATTATTCTCATGATGAATAAAAGTGGACGCCCTCTTCACAACAGCAAAGGAAGATTCCGTTGAAAATGTAACAACTTGAAAAATTCATTGTTCAAAAGTTTTTGAATGTTTTGATAAGAAAAGCTCTCAAACTGCTAATTTAATTCTTGATTTTTTGAAGTTTTCAATATCAAGCTCGTCATGAAAGTTGAACATTTTTTGCGAGTGAATTATGGGAACATGTTTAAATAAGTATCACTTTGTTTTAATTGAATTTATAATAAAAAAGCTTTCAATCAACAGAGTTTAATCATGACAACTCCTGGCGAACAAATCTTAATGAAAGAAAATCCAACTAACGTGACACTATATTTTATTCAAGTTTAACACGTTTAAAATAAAATTCTCACAATATTTTGTCACAATTTTGGTGTAAAAATGAATTAAACACATATTAAAAAAATTATTTGATAAAATGATTTCAAAAAGAAAATCAATTACAGATTATTCTAATTTTAAAAATTTTCTATTTTTTCCATTCATTCAAACTTTTCTATTGTTTAAAAGTAAAAGCCTTTTTCAGATTATCGGTTTTTGTTGAATGGTGTCAATTTTAACATAATCACAAATAGTGTACAAAACTAATAGATTTGAAAAAATTATATTTTTGCACAAGCTACTCACTGCACAATGTTTCTAGCGGTTAATATGATGGGTTACAAACCAGTATCAACATTACTATGCTTTCATATCAGGATGACAGAATAGCTTAAATCAAAAAGAGGTGTACAAACACAAAGTATTTTTTAATCTGAATCACGAAGCTTCTCGTAGGCCTAACATTTTTTACCAAGTCATTATCATTTGATAATGTAAGTTAGGTTTACGAAAAGCTTCGTGATTCAGATAATATTTATATCAAGAATATATAGTATTATTTTGCTTTGAGTAACCGTGCCATAAAACACCAAATATATTCAAGGTGAGGTACTTGGGATATTTTCAACAACATAATGAATTTTCTAGAAAACTATATAAAAATTACTTTCATTCACAAGTTTTTAGAGTATTTTTCACAGAAATATGTCGAAACACCTTCTAATATTTTACTTTAGACACCCCCTGTGTTGCCATCCAGTGTCAACATACATGTATTTTTATCTGAGAATTTATTTTTGTTCTTGTTTATGGTCATTTCAATAATTTCACTGCTTTCTTTCTTTTTTATATTTTGAGACTTTGGCATGATTTCTTCTTCAGTAGTGCTGTGGCATTCAAACAACTTTTTAAATGATTTTCGAAACTGGCTACTCATTCTACAGTAGATGAAAAAGTTCATTGGGTAAGTCAAAAGTATTGAGAAGTTCAAAAACATAGCTATAGTGTCTATCCCTTCTTTAGGAAGTAAATATTTAGCCGTAATGTAAAGAAGAAGAAAAATAGCCAAAGGAATCTCCACTAAGAGAAAAACTGCCACCACAACCACCAGCATCAGTGTTGTGCGGTTGTTCTCTTTCAGCCTGTTGCCTTCCATTCTCATGTTCTGCTTCAGTAGTTGCCTTTTCCTCCGACCAGCCTTTCTCATCGCCCTCACCAAAACCGTATTAAACAAACTTAGCAAAATGCAAGGAATCAAATTCACAAAAATAACTCTACACAACAGATACATTTGTAAAAGAGCATCTTCATAATTTGGAAAAAGGGGTTTATCATCGCATGCAATAATTGATATATTTGATAATTTAGAAGTGACATTTACTGAATAAAATTCAAGTTGGAAATAATTGTATGAATGGAAAATCAACGAGAATAAATAAACACCTAATACAGTTTGAATACTTTTACGCATTGTGCACAGAGATTTAGCCGTAGTTGGTCGACAAACCATCAAATACCTTTGAGCAGCGAGGCAAACTGTAAGCCAAATAGATGCCGTATGAGCTGCGGTTGGCAGATAATCTATCAAAAAATGATAAAGCTTGCACCAGCTGTAGGGAATCCAGTCATGGTAGTTGTTTGTGGTGTAAAAAGTGAGATAGATTGGCAAAGGAAATATGCCTGCTAGTGTGTCCGACACAGCCATTGCCACAAGAAATACATTAGTCGGAGTTCTAAGATTTTTACGACATAAGATTGCACACACCAGACTATTTGTAGCAATGACACAAAATATCACCAAGGGAGAAAGGTATCCGAACAATAAGGTGACCCAAGGATTGCGGTCAAACTCATGAGGCTCATGGAATGTGAGGTTGCTGTGTGGATCCATTTCACAGGGTTATTTTGTGAAGTGAAGACTTAACATTGAAAAGGTTGAAGTGTATTCTTTGGCATTTTTTCGTTAGTTTTCAGATCATTTGTACTCTGCAAAAATATTTCTTTCAAATAAAAAATGAATTAAAAAGTTTTAATTTAAAAATTGAATTAAAAATAATTTGTATTATTTAGGACTAATTGCCGATTAGATCAAAAGTGACGAATGTTTTTTGCAAAGGTTAACGAACTCGCTCTTATTTTTGAAACATACATATATTTTCAACATTTTGAAATTTTAAAAACTTTTCAAAACATTTACACAAGACAATAACTCTAAATCTTTGAAAAAATCTTTTCTTCAAGATAGTCTTGTTTATTGAAATTATGATATGGAAACATTATATATATATATTTTTTTTTTTCATAATTTATAACGTTGTGAAGACAATAGATCACTTCAAATTTTTGTATCTTCAAACGTGAATCGGCAGAAAACTTAGTTCATAATTCGATGACGGTAAATTGAATAATTTTTTTAAATGAATAATTTTGTTTTCAATCATTAATAAATAACAACCTTTTTTTAGTTGATGTATAGGAAACCTTAAGACATGAGATAGTTTTATGAGTAGCAACTTGATAAATTTATTAAAAAAAAACATAAAAGAAGCATTAATTTTTGATGATAGACACATATTTTTAGAGTATTTTATGAACTAAGTCTCTGCATAACCATTTGAAGTTTAATTTTTTTTAAATTTCACTTTTATTTTTGAATTTCAATCATTTTAAAATAATGACACCAGTAATACTTTTTTTGTAGTTCAAGTTAATTAATAAAATCAGATTGACTTTTCGATATTTTCTTTTTTATATGCTTTCTGAGTCGGTATTTCTATTTGAATCGTTAAGAATTCATAAAAACTTTATTTTGAAATTTTTGAAAATAGAGACTCAAACTTTTTACTTTTTATTCAAAATGAATTCAACTTTTTAAAGCCTCAAAAAGGTTTTTAGCTGAAATTGATTTTTTTCGTTTTTTTGTCAGATTAGAGAATGGCCTTTTTTTATTTTTTGTTGAATGAACATCTTTGGAGTCTAATGAAAAACATAAACATCAAAAAACTGAAAAAGCAAATTAAAATATTAAAAAATTTTGAGAAAAATATTAAATAGTTTAGATTTATTTCATCATCTTTGAAAAATGAAAATTTTCATCTCAAAACTAACATGAGCTACCTGACAATGAACTTGTATTCAAACCTAAAATTCACATTTTTTATATTGTTTGTAATTGTTAAACGTAACTGAATATCATATATATTTGAATAAAAACATTTTTAGGAGTTTATTTCATTCCACGAAGCTTTCCAAAAATGAACTTACATTATCAAGTAAAAATAAGAATAAAAAATAACAGATTATAAATTTATTTTTTGATCTGTGCAAATGTTGCTTAGATACCATAATGTTTTCAAAAAAAATTTGGAAGCTGAAAAACTTGGATTATGAAAAAATTTTTTTTCGATAAATTCGTCATTATAACTGAAACATACAAATGTTAAAAACTACAAACGAATTAAAGATCGCCACGGAAACTAGTGACAAGAAAAATTGATTTTAACTCAAGTGATTTTCCAGTGAGTATAAAAAATTAAAATCTATTCAAAGTCAAATTTAAGAAAAGCTTCTTCAATGAAGATTGCTAGAAACATAAATTGAAACTTTTTTTCAAAACTTTTCAATTTAGAAAAAATATATATCAAAAAAATCTAAACCTTTGTAAAAAATATTGGAAAATATTTGAAGATACCATCAAGAAAGCGAATCTACTGGCAAAAGAATATTTCATCTTATTATTTTGCATAGTTTTTTAAACACTTTAAACTCGTTCATTACACTCTTTTTTATTTCTGCTTCCCCACCTACACTGAATCTGTGGCCCAATATTTCACCAAAATCTTTATACCCGAAACTTTTCTTATCTTAAAGTCAAATAAACTACCTTTGCGACGACCATATGAATTCACATTTTTTATCTCAAAATATTTATCATTCATTTGTTGTTCATTATTAAAACTTGGAATTAGATGGGACAATTGGAATATAATAGTATTTTTTCCTCGATTGAAATACACAATCTGGAGGACCTTTGCAAGTTCAGGTTAAATTCTAACACATGAATTTGTTTCGAAACATTTGAAGCATTTTTAGAGAACATATTATCTGGTACAGCTGAAAAAATATCTTATATAGCTTACAAAAATTTTTCATCAAAAATCTACAGAATTATAATCATTATAGACTTTTTATTATTTATATAGAAAAATAATTTTCAAATGACATATGAATCATTTCAAATGCTTAGATAAAGTATTACGAGCAAACTGGTAAAAAACTTGAATAAATTAGTGATTGCTTCTTATTTGTAAATCGAATTAAGATTTTCTATCGGATTTTAATTTTGAAGTTGAACTTATTCTATTTAATCAGTCTCGTGCATTGCGCTTTTTCAAAATTATGTGTCTCAGCTTTTATCCCATTCCTTATATGCATAATAAAATCATTTCAAGTTTTTAATTCTGCCAATGACGTTAAATTAATCTGTACAGGCAAGGATAGTTGTGACCAGGTTGCCTTAGAGTCGTATGCATGAGATGTCAAACTCAACATCCAAATTTAAACTAAGGTTTTTCAATTCAAATTCACTTTGTTTTATTTATTTATTTATTGACCCACCCTTTTTAACAAATTTCATAGGTGCTTTCTGATCCGAATTTTTCGCGAACTTGAGTATTTAGTAGTTTTGAGATACATTAAAGTTTGAAAAAATCTAGTGAGTACAACCTTATCATAAATCTTTGAGCCATTAAATGGAGTATTATCAAGATGAAGACAGGATTTTTCAAAAACTCTGTTCAATCTTCATATTTTAAATACTACTAACAACGGGCAAGCTTTTTTTATTTATTATCCTACTTCAACTTACTCAAATCTTCACTTTTACCCAACTTCATTATTTTTTTCCAGTATTGTTTTTTCCACTAAAAAACTGGAAATACTTAAAAAAAGTGGTTTTTAAATAAATTTTTTTAAAACCTTTTTTTAAGCTATATTTGAAAACTAGAAAGCTTACTACTTTCATTACTATGAATAAATACATTATTTTATTGAATTGAAACTTTAGAAATAGTGCATGAACCCTAGAATAATGAATTTACTATGACTTGATTCATTTCCCATTGTAATCGGTCATTGTATTAAGTGAAGAATGAATCTGAAAATTGTTATAACAAGCTCTAGAGCTAACTGAACCATATGAAAAATCAAAATTTTGAATTAAACAACAATTACTATATTTAAGAAAGTTTTTTACCATTTTTCAAAAATAAACTTAAATCTCATTTCTTTTAATTCACAAACCCTTCTGCTTGACGGATTTGTTAACTAAAACTTTGGTTCTTATATTTTTTTATTTCCCCATTTGTTGCTACCATTTGCTGTTGAACACAAAAGTTTTTATTCTGATTTTTCAAAAATAAATCAAATCAAAATTAATTTCATGAATCTTAACTATACGCTCGTTTCAATTAATTTCATATTAAAACTTTTGTTCTCATCGTGATTTATGACTTCATGCTGAAATACTCACATGTAAAAACTTCTGTTAAATAAAAAAAATCCATAAAAAAGAAATTTAAATTGAAATCATAAAAAGACTGAAAAGTTATTTATATAGTTAGATATTTTTGCATCAGTTTTCATTAATTTCAAGTTTGGGTGCTTAGAAAAAATGAAGAGAAAATCTAAAGTAATAAGGATACAAAATATAATTTTTTCAAAATTTCCTGAAGATTACATTTATTTTCTAATTGAAAATTGGCAAAAAATTTATTTCAAATAACCACGTTTAAATAAAAAACCAATAAGTATAGAAAATAAATTCATGACTGCCAAACCACCATTACTTTCCTGCATTGAAAGTTCATTAAAAAATAAAAATTTGTTAATTTATCAACTTTCCAATTTTCGCTTCGTGATAAAATGTTTAAATTTTAAAAGCATGGGCAACTATTTAGAATGAGTATATAAATCTTCTTGGATATTCTTGAAGATCATCGAAACAAATTTAGCATAAAAAAGATTGAGAAAATTTTTCAAGAGAGTACTTGATTGTAATTTTTTGAAAAATTTTCACTTTCACTTGTTATGCACTTGAGCGCGAAACAATTCAACAAAAACACAAGTTTGAAATATTTTTTTATTTAGAAACATTTGAAGTTGATAAATTATTTTTTATAAATATTTTAAAAAAACTCATAGAATATTATCAGTAGGCAAAAAATGAAAAAATTCAAAAGACAATACTTCAATTAGTAAAATCAAATCAGTGTCCAAAAAAGGTAACTAATTCAATCAGCCCGATCAAACCTCCAATATTTATTTCGAATCAGTGCCATAATAACATCAACATTAGTTTTTATTTAGGAATTTATCTTTTGTTCAACTATTCACATATTTTATTGATTTTGCACCACTCAACCCCACACCTCAGATAAACTGTGGTTGAAATCTCTGCACCAATCATATCCCAGTTGTCAAAATCATTCAACTGATAACTTGCTTCATTATTGAACAAAAAAAAATTTCAATATGAAATAAATACAGTTAAATATTTCTATTTAAAAGAATTCCAAACAACTGAAACCTCTCAACAAAAATAAATTAAAAATGATGAAAATATCCAGCTAAGTTATTAAGCCAAATGGAATTTTAATATAGATAAAATCTGATACAGTTTTTCGGTTGTAAATTGACTCATTTAAAGTGAAATAGCCGTAAATAAGGCTAGAAACATTTGAAAAGAAACCGCAAATATACTTCATAAAAATCAAATTTACTTTGCATTCCTTTCTAAAGATGATTTCAAAAACTTTCAAATTGAAAGTTAGGAAAAATAGATTAATTTTTGTAATGAAAAATTCAGTTTCCTGTCTTGGGCTTAAAATTTAAATGTCGATAAATAAAAAAAAACTCTACATACGATTTTTCTTCATTCCTATTTAAATAAACAGAAAAAACAATGCTTATACGATTCAATACAATAATCTGATGTGTTTACCCATATGTATTAAACTTCAATTAGCCAAACATTACTCAACCTTATTGCTTGGTGGCCCTATTTTGGTGTATCAGTCACTAGCGCACAAAACATTCCGAAACACGAAGCTACAGAAGACTAATTTTTTTTAATGAATATAGTAGTAAAATGAAAAAACTTAAAACCAATTCATGAATTATTCTTTTTATCATGATTATTTCTAAAATTAATCAAAGAAAACTCAGAAATGTTCAAAAGTTTGCTTGTGCTTCCTTTACAACGTCAACAGACGTTTTGAGATATTAATTAGACTAAAATTTTATTTACTGGAAACAGCACAAAAGTTTTTGATAAAAAAAACAAAGTTATTTGCAAATATAACCACATTATCAAGTGCTAATAAAACACGGCAAAAGAAAAGTTTGCATTTTCGATCGATACGCCTTTGTGTTTTTAGGCCGTCAACTGATGAGTTATCGCTAAAAGTAAGCTAATTTAAATAGGATGCCCAGAAACTGTAAGTTTTTTAAAGTGTGGTTAAACATAAGATCATAAGTAGAATGATTACTGAGCGGGGCCTTGAAAATTTTAAGTTAAAACATATTTTTATCAAGTAATGAATGTAGATAAGATTTTGCATCGCTAAATCTTTTATATAAAAATTTTCGTTTAATGAGTGAATTAAAAGGCAAAATAAGTTTTATTTTGTGAAAAAGAAACTCAGTTATGGTTTCATAAATAATAGGAACCATTTAGTCAATTATTGTTTGATCAAGCAAAAATGCTTGAATAATGCAATTGCAAAAAAAACAAGGCTTTTATTAAATGAAGCTTTTAATTTTCCAAAGCTTGTACAATGAAAAAAATTAATGTAGAAATAATTCAAAATTGTTGAAATTTTCCATCAATTGTAAACATTAAATTGAATATCAAAGTTTAACAATTTCCTGAGAGCGTATTTTGTTTATTTACAACAAAATTAACACCACAATTTAATGTAGAATGAATTCATAATTCTTTTCATGTTTAATTTATATTCATCAAAGTAATTTAAATTTTGAAGCTGAGTTTCAATGCCCTTTAAACGCTTGAAAAAGCGCTGAAAGCGCAAATATGTAGAGATGAGTTGGCAATCATTTTTGAATTTCTTTCTAAAGTCACTAAATTTTTTTTTGCCACTGCTACAGACAAAATCTTTTGAGAAATGTTTTTTTTTTGTATTGCATCAAAATAGAATTAATAAAGAGATAGTTTTTGTTTTTTCTAAAATGGTTGAAATACTTCGTCATCATCACTGCATAGGTCATACTGATGAGTAGAACACGTTTAGCAAGTTGATTGATGTTTTACGCCACTTCATTATCCTCAAATTTGCCTGAGTTACAATTAATCAAAAAATTGATTTTCTACGCAAGTACAAGTAATATATTCTCCTATTTCCATAATTATCTTAGCGATGATTTTTCATGATGTATGTTCGGTCTGCGGTAGTTCTAGTGTAACTCACAAATTTAGACTATTTTCAACAGATTTCCATAAGTTTGAACTTATAAGGTTCTTTGTGAGCAATGGCAATCTAAGGATAAGCTTGTATCTAGAAATTTCGTTTTCTTGAATTTTTTAAATTATGAGCATAACATGTTCAATGAGTTTTTTTCTTTAAAAAAAAAATTATAAATTATTTTCGAGTAGAATAATTAATCAAAACATATTTTTATGATAAGGCTAAACCTATACAAAATTATAACTGTTTTTGCTCAAAAAATGTACTAAAGTTTCTCTAATAAATCGACGTTAAAAAATTGTTGAAGATTGTTTATAAGTACATTGAGATGTTGGTAAAAAGTTAAGAAGTTAAACAAAAATATGTTTAACGTAAAAAGTAAAACTTGGAAGTTTTCCTAAATAAAAATTTAAGATTGTTTTGACATTTGAATAAACAAAAAAATTTCCAAAACATTTAAAAAAAACCTTTAATTATGAATTTCACGTGAAAAATGTGGTCATTATACTTTTATTTCACAAAAACCTCCGATTTCGATGTTTAGTTAAACCTTGCGATAGCTTTTTCAAAAAAAGCATCAAGAGCCAAATGTACTACAAAAATTTGAAAATACGTTTTAAAATTGTCCGAAAAAAGCATCATGTAATGAATCAAATTTTTTTGGTTGTTTATGGCTTGAGAGCCAGTACAGAGAGTCAACTGCATAATAGGGAACTTGTTCGATTTACGCTTTGATGCAAATAGCATGTTTATTTGAGAGGGACCCAACGCCATTAATGTCTTTATATCTAGAAGTTACTAAAAATTTTTAATCAGTTTTAAAAGCCATTAAAAAAAAATCCAAAATTAAAAAACAACTTAATTTAATACCTCAAAAGTGTATTATAACATGTTAACCCTGGCTACGTCTAAACAAATCTTTTGAAATCGATGTTTACAGATGGTCTAATGAATCAACTGCTTCAACAATAAAACAGTTTTCCTTAGTAACTTCCAAGTTTAATTATTAAGAATTGTTTTTCTGAACTTTTAAGATCAGGGTTTTATTTATGAACGCTGATGAACGATGGAGCTTCATACTAATTTCAGTTGCGATGCTTTGAGATCGAAGTAGCTGATAAACTTGCTATTTGCGTTTTGAAGCGTTTTTTGAAAATGCACGAAACATTTTTCAAATTTATCACTATAACAAAGAAAAAGTGTAGAACTAAAATATTTACACCGGAGTTTTTAATATTATCTACCCGAAAAAAATGAAAAAGCCAGAGTGCTAGTTCGCCAACACATTATAATGCCTAATGGAAAATAAGTTTTTATATTTTTCAGTTTTTAAATTATATTCAACTACTTTTTGAAGAATAGTTTTGAAATTGTATGGTTTTGTGCAAAGCATAGAATGATGGAAATGCTGAAGTTTACTTGGTGAAACTAGTAAATCCAGCCCAGATTGAAAAGGCAAAGACTTGCAAGTTTTCACATGAAAGGTCTTTAATAAAAGATTTATGAGCAATTGTTGTTTAGTTCTACTTTCGAATTGATTGGACTTTTGAATCTTAAGCGCTGCAGTACTCATTAACTTTACAACTTGCCAATAAAATTGAAACTTAATTGCATTCTTGAACATAAATCTTCAGCGCCATTTATGAAAATTAATTGACACTACCAGGCAAATTTCATTAAAAGAAGACACGAAAAAGAAAGTTAATTATGCCTAAATAATAAATTTTTTTCAAGACTTATAAATAAAAAAGGTTTGAATTATAAATTATGGGGAAGGATTGATAATTGACTACTCGTATGAAACAAGCTGTCGACTAAACAGAACAATTGATTGAACATCCTACGCATCTCAAATTTGAGCAAGTATGCTTGCGCTAAATTTAAACCAACTTGAATTTAACACTAAAATTCATTGATAGTATAATCTTAATTTAAATGAATCATCTGCTTAAATACATAAACTCCAATAAAAAAAAGTTGACTTGACTCTGTTAACTTTACTCAACCAAATTAATCCATTCTACACTTTTTGAACGTATTTTCACATTTTAACCTGGAACACTAAAAAACTCACACAAATAAAACTTTTATAACTTGCGCATACGATGTAAGGAAGTGCGGTGGACGCTTGGGCACTCGTCTCAATTGATTGCCTCTTAGAAAGCGGTGAAAAATAGTCAATAATTAATAAGATACTAGATTATTTATGTCAGAAATTTTTTCAAGGTGCATGGAATGTATAAAAGAGTCATAAGATTAAGAATAGAAATAACTTGAAAGAGTTTATCAATAAGATTGATGCGGAAATCTTTTTGAAAATTTGTACAAATACATTTTATCAGCGTGAATATTTTTCATTTAAAAAGTTTAATATCTAAAAATTAAAAAAATAGTCAAACTGACCTTTCAAACGCGGTTTTAAATTGACGTGAAAATCGCCACGTCAGTCTTAGAAATGATAAAAATATTAATTTTGAAAGAAGTATTTGAAAAAATGAAATTTGCGATTCTAAATATATAGTTTTTCTCATAAAAACTTTTTTAAAAATAGAATATATCATGAATATAAAAATTTTTCTTTCAAGACTTAGTAGCCACATAACCTCAGTTTAATAATTCGAAATTACATAAGATTATTCGTTTCAAAAATTAAAGTATGATATAAAAATACAAGAAAACACAAAAAACATGGAAATTCTGGTCTTGAGGGGGAAATTCTCTGTTGTGGCTCAAATCTATATCTCCGTTGAGTGTTTTTTATTTGATAAGTTGGTAATTTTAAATGGGATTTTTTTGGATTGCACATTGCTTTGGAATGAATTCAAACTTTTTTTTTATTTTTGATATCATGCCAAATGCCTCGTTTTTACATTGGGTCAATAAAAGTTTTCTGATTCAAAAAGAATTTTCAAATTTAATTACTTCAATTACTTTTCGGCACTATTTTTTTTTTGTTATAGATTTAGTTCAGTCAAATTTAATCTATGAAAAAATTGAAAAACATAAAACTAAATCTTTATTTAGAAATAAAAAATCAAAAAACTAAAGTCCAAAAATTAAAATTTTTGTTGAAACCAAAAATGGATATATTAAAGTATTGGAAAATGTAATGATTCGTTGTAGTTAAAATAAGTATTCAAAACCATTTTTAAAGTTAATAATATTTTACGAAAAATTTCATGAATATAACCCTCATTATTATGGTAATTGAAAAAATCAAAATAAGTCAAGTCATTTGAGAAATTTTTTAAGCCTTTCCGTTCCAATATTTTTGATAAGACGTGACATCTTTAAATAACCTTTCTAGAACTGAGATCATTTCAATTTTGCATTTTTTGCCGAAAATGTTTTCTTCTATTGAACAAAAGTTAAACTAAAAATTTTTTCAAATAAACTCTTTTTCTGCTCATAAATGTACTTGCAATCATTAAAATATAAAAATCATTTCTTTTCGAAAAATACGTATGTTTAGACTTTGGTCACCATTAAGATTTTGTTGTTGCAACAAGAAATTAATCGTGACTAACCTTTAGAAATGAGGCAACATCACTTTAATTCTTAGGAAAACTCAACAACGAATTGCATTTACTTCATTTCGTCTCTGTATAATATTGTTTCAAAAAATTAGCATAAGCGTGCATCCTGCATATATCTTAACTTCCAGGCAAAATACATATTGTCTGTTTCACTCAAGCAGTGTTTTCTTCTAATATCACCCTATTTACTTTCGTAGATCAATTTAATTTTAAATAATAATAACCTCAAAGAATTGAAATTGAGTATGATGAACGCATGAAAGTGATGAAAGTCTAAACAATTATTAAATATTATTTGCATAATGAGAAAAATATTATATAAAAAATATTTCATTGAAAAAATTTTAAAATATATGTTGGAAACTGAAAACATCTGAAGATGAAATAAAATTTCTCCAGAACTCTTTCACTCAAGGACTTCACTATTATCAAAACATCCGAAACAAAGCTTCAATAAGACAATATTAAAAACAAAAAATAGTCGGGAACAATAAAAAAATTTAAAAATATCATCAATAGTCAAAAACATAGATCTTTCTAAACATATCGTATTTTATTTTTTATTTTTAAATAGATTTGAGAAGTTTTCAAATGAATTTATTAAATAAAAGCTGAAATCTGAATCTCAGAATATTTCCATATCATAGCTTCATAATTAGCTTTGTTATTGTCATTAGACAGTAGCATTAGCTTTTTTCATGGCTTTGATTTTTCAATAGATGCATCAAAAAATTTCCCACATTCAATGTTTTGTTGAGAAACATTGGATATTAAGATATAGTAAAAATGAATCAAAACTAATGGAAACTTTATAATTATTGATAAACTTAATGAGGCAATAAACAATACAACCAACAATAATCAACTTTATGGGTTTATTTGGCGTTATTATAGAAATTAAAAAAAAATAAAACAAAACGAGCCCAAAATACAGAGCCAATAATTATCTTATCACCTTCAAAAAAAGTAAATTAATAATCCAACAAAAACAAAAAACACCGACGACTCTAGCTGTAGTCAAATTAAACGAAAAATGGGAAATCTCAGCGTTTCGAAAAAAGAAATTTTGAATAAAATAAAGCTAATAATGGAAGCATCATATTATTAGATAAATCACCGAGATGATGGGCAAAGAAATAACGAAACGATACTATCAGTAAAAGAATGGTATGCTGCAATATATACAAGTCAATAATCATAACAACTGAAAAAATGAATTCCCTCATAAAAGCAAACTTCCGAATAATAAATATGATATGCTGGCATATTCTAGGTCATATCCTATACCTGAATAACCAAGTAGCAGCCAATACCACAAAAAATGGATGAGACAAGGATCTATGGAAACTGGAGAAACCTGAACACCTATAAGCCAAGATCCTCCACGTATTGAACATCAACTATTTTAAATGAACATTTTAGTATAATGATAGCGACCAAAAGGTCGTTGAGCATGTTTTTAATTCTTCGATCTTTGTCTTGAGATAGTTTTATTAAGTTGATTCTTGTAGGACAGATGTTACGCATCGACAATGTTACGGTTGGCTTGGGGGTTGTTAAAAAAAAAATGAAATTTTGCAAAAGTTTTAATTATTTGGAGTTTTGTAAAAATTTCTAAAAAATTGTTAGATCAGAAATCTCTCTGTAGTTTGACAAGGCTCAAGGTTGGATATTTAAGAGACTTCAATTAGCCAATAAATAAGCAAAATCAATTGAAAGCAAAACTTGTCGTGAGGAGAACTAGCATCATCAAACACTTGAAAAGGCTTCGTTGTCTAATGAACCTTGGTATTTGTAGCTAGTGTGAAAAAGAATCATTTGAACGGTCATTAAATGAGAATGGAAATGCATTGGGAAGAGACGCATTAATAATTTTAAAATTGATTGAAAAAAAATGAAAAAGAGACTAGAGAATTCCGGCATGGCGTGAGTATAAATATTTTATAAGTCTGTTAATTAAAAATCAGACATCAGCAATCAGTGCATAAAAAATTAAGTAGAGAAACTTTATTTTGTTAAAAAATGCCAAGCTATATTAGCTTATATGAAATCTTATAACTGGAAAATAAACCGATGGCACTTCAAAAAATAAGTATTCTTATAATTCTCTTTATACAACTCTTTATTTAAGGTAGAAATTTTTAATTTCTTGTTTTGTTTGCGTGGTTTATGGTTATTATTCAAGCTGATGATTATTATTTTTTCATTGCTTTAGTTATTATTGATTTTGAGTTTTCACTACTACTACTTGTTTTTTGATTATAAGAATGTCTAATTATGATTATTGAAGGTGTTTCTATTATTTTAATTTTTCAGTTCAAAAATGGTTAAAGGTTTTGGTTTTTTTGTTGTTTAAGTTTCTAAAAACACCTTGATTAGCATTTTTCTAAAAATACAAGTGCTGGTTTTTTGTATTAACAACAAAAGTCTTGTGAAGTATAAATTAGCCTAAATTGAACTAAGTTAATTCAAACACTTTTTATTAACTGGAAAACACCTACCTGATGATGATTTCCGTAGCAAAAGTTTTTTCAAATCAGAAAGGTCGGTTAATGTTGATCAAATTTCTCGTGTATTTGAAGAAAGAATAAGATTGGTTGTTGAGGTGTCTAGTTGGAAAAGTTTTTTTTGGATGAAATAACCGGTTTTTTATTATTCTGACTCTATTTTGTTTTTGGTCGACTTTTCTATACCTTTCATTATACATTCGGTGAGTTTTTGATAGTACATGAAAACTTCACATGATCGCAGCTTTTGCAGTTTTAAAGGTCTTTCGTTTGGCTTGAGCTTCGTGAATTCTTGCTTTTGCCTTTTTATGTGCTTGATAGTTGCTGATAGTACGTAAGAAACCATGTAGCAATGGACAGTGGTTGAACAACGATAGGAATTTGTGTTAATTAGAATAAAAATATCCAATTTTTTTGATATTATCATTATTATCTTGTCATCTTTATTTATACTGAGCTTTATAAAAACGCAGTTATTTTGGCACAAAATTGTATCTAAACTATTTTCCTAAACAACGTTATTATGATTTTTTTTAGTTGTCTAGGAACATTTTTTTAGTTTAAAATTCTGTTCAAAAATGAAAAATTGAGACTTGAGGAAACAACTTTAATTCATCCAGGTTATTAATTTGTTTTATGAAAAGGAAGTTTTTGAATATAATTTTATACAAAAAATTTCCGCCAACTTTAAGTAATGAACTTTTCCCAAAAGTTGTTGTGTGTATTTTTATTTCATGAATGCTAATATTCCTCTCAATAAAAAGTTTTTTAATGTTTTTGATTAAGAATAATGTATTTTTTGCAAAAACTACCCATTTATTTGAATGTAGTTTTATTAATATTAAAAAAAAACTAATTAAAATGTAGTAGCGGGAAATTTTGAAAAAGTAAAAAATAAAGTAAATGAAAAACTACAAAGTTCAAAAACATGACTGCCAAAAAAGATTTGAAAAAACTCTAAATAAACTTTTAAGAGTTAGTTTGAAAGGGTCACAATCTAGAAACATTCTTCAAAACTAATTTTGAAAAAGCCCGAAAATAAAAAAAAACAAAATCAATAAAATAAGTCTTACTAGCGCAAAAAGCCCATAAGCTAATAACTTAATATAAATGAAATAAAACATGAGATTGAAAAAAGTTAAAAGCTTCATAATGTTTTAAATCAACAAAAAAAAACTCAAAAAAAATTAGAAAAAATTAAGAATAAAAAAACTATAAAAAAAGCTAAGAACATCAACTCGATCGTTTGATGAGATGAGAGAGAACATGAGAGAACACATGTCAAGCAGCAAAATCAAAACAGTCACAAGAATAAAAATATTTCAATGAGAATTTTAACAGAAATGCATTTATCAAAATACAATGAATGACTGAAAGTAATAAAATCAACTTTAGATATAATTACGGGACAGAAAATGCATAATCAAAATAATTAATAATTACCTAGATATGAGACATAATTTAGAATAAAAAACAAAAATAGAAAAAAACTATTTTTTATTTACCAAACTCAACTTTGAAAGCAATAGTATCATATGTATTTTAATCATAGTTTCTAAAAACATTAAAATGAATTCAGAATGAAAAATGAAAATTCAAAATCAATTATAACCTTCAAAATGGATCTTGGAAATTTAAAAGTAGAAAGCAAGCAGTGATAAATTGAAACAACTACTGGTGTTTTCTTAGCATTTTATTGCGAAAAAATAAAAAATGAGTGTTATAACAATCTATCAACTTCTTTTCAACAAACTTCTAAAAATTGACCCAAGCTTGAGATCACTGACGGGTTTTGGCCTATATTTTCGAATTTTTTGAAGACATCTAAACCATTGAAAATTTTTTTAATTATTAAAATAAGTAAATTTATAGATATTTTTTCACAGAAAAATAAAGTTTTGATAAGTCAAACCTAGTTTTAATTGTTTTTATTTGTATTTTTCCATCATAACTCCCATGTATATCCTCTATCATAATAATAAAACATACCTATTTGAAGTAATTTTTAGAATAAATTCCAACACATCTAAAATGATAATTCTTTTCTAAATGAGTAGGCCAAAAATTTTTTTATTTGACGTTTATAATCCACAAAAACAAACAAAAACTACATTTATTGCCACTGAAATATCATTATTAAACTCAAAATTTTTTTGAATTATTCAAAATAATTGGGAATAAACGCAAAAACAACTCAAATTTAAAATCTTTTATCTTGTTATATAAATCTTTGATTGATTGATTGATTTTTTTTTCTCAAAGTTTGAACTTTTTCACGATGTTTACAGTAATGTGATGCAATGTACTTCAGAATTTTAGAAACATCAAATGTTTTTATCTAATTTCGTACAGTAATTTCAAACTTCTAATTTACATGCCATCAATTTTTTTTAATTAAATTTTTATAATTTTTTAACTTAAACAATGGAGTTTTTTCAATAATTTTTCAAGTCATTCGTCATTCGAAAAATTCAAACTAGAAACGTGCTTGACAGAGTGTGCTTCAGTTCAGTTTTGGTGTAATTTAGAACTCGTTTAATCTTCAATTTGATTTTTTTTCAAGTCATGTCTGTTGTTTGAGGGTGTCAACGCTAATAAGTCTAATAAAATAATCAAACAACAAAAGTATGACTTTTACTCAAAAATGAAAAGTTATACATATTTAAAAATTTTAACAAAAAATTTTAGGAGTTAAGAAATTTATTGATGTTGATAGATTTTTATTGAATGTGACGTGGATGAAACTCCACATCAACTATTTTCTCAAATCTGAATAATGACCTTATAAACTTTATTATAAGAATGGTCAACATAGAAAATTTCAAGATCCCTTGATATTTGTTAAACTAATACTCTAATATATGAACAAATTATAGAATTTCAATTTATTTTTTCAAAAAGTTTTTTCTTGCCATTTTCCAAAATCTTTTACGTTCATAACCCTTATGACAAGCTGTTACACAAACTTGGACTTTAAATGGCAAACCTACGCCTTCCAATACAAGTCATCGACTTGGGGACATATAAATTGGTTGAGTCCAAAAATTTTTTCCGCTTTCCAATTATTTTGAAAATAAGTATCAGGTCTTTTGATTTATATTTTGGACCTATTTTTAGCCTACATTCAAATATTAGCATTAAAATTCCATATACAACCTTATCCCTAACTTTGAGTCAATGTGAATTTTTCAACACTGGAGTTTTATGGCCAAACTTCCTTGTGTCTATAATTAACCTGACTGTAGTATTGATGAGAAACTATGCTCTACAAAGCTGCTTTTCAGGTAACCAACGAAAAGTGATTTTCGATAATCTACTCTGCTCATAATTAGAGCTACAACAAGGGTTCTCAAAGACTTATAAATGAATCATTTCTTAATAATCTTTTTTAGCCAAAAGTAAATATTGCAAATTATTTGAACACAGAAGGTAATTTTATTAAGTACTCGATAATCTTACTTTGTTAAAGAAAAGCTTTGTACTTGATAAAAATACCTTTTGTGTTCAAATAATTTGCAACATTTCTCAATTTTTCTTAATTATCTGCTTGACGACTAAAAAAACTGTTTTCAACATCTTAAATGTGAGTTCATGCTCAAATTTCTACCCATGAAAAAACCAGGGTTCTTAACACTTTTTAAAGGTAAAATAAAAGTATCGAATATCCTAATCTGCTTGGTTGGTAGTTTATTCACTTTTCTCAAAAAAAACCGTATAGCTTCAGTTTGGATCTATTGAGTTTCAGACTATTTGATTCCATCCAGGCTGCCATCTCATCGACACAGTCAGTCATTCTGATCTGCTATTGCTCAGTTTCTCCAGAGACACATCTAAAATCCAAATGAGTACATTCCACATATTGATGAAACCTTTAACTGTGGTTAACTCCAAATGTTTCTAGAACCTTCGATAACAGATTAAATAAAAGCGGGCTGATTACAAAATTTTGTGGCACACTAGTATGAAGAAGAAATGAATTAATCCTAAAGCTATTAATAACTGTAATATTATCAATAATATAATAAAACCTATTATTTGAATAGCTCTTATACCAATCTAAAACTAAATCCTTGAAATCAAATTTTGAAAACAGCCTATTACTAAATATTATGATTAACTAGGTCAAAGACTGAGAAGAGATCCAACAACATCAAAACCTACCTTCATCAGCTGCTTTTAAGATATCTATGTGGATTTTAATCCATGAAAATGAATATAAAAAAAAGTTTAAATAAAAAACATTGAGATTAGGAAATTATAAATTGATTAAAAGTTCCTTGCTGGCATGGAAATCAAACTTTTCTGTATTACACTATACATCATCTATAAATTCTTGAGATGTTGTCAGAAGCGCTAAGGTAGAAAACAGATTCATGAAACGTCAAAAGAAATTCTTCTTGAAAGCCGTTGGATGGTAACAAATCTCGCTCGTTTTTGAAGTGAAGAAGACTTGAAGTACTCTAGTTTAAGTTTATCATGCAAAATATGAAACGTTTTAATAATTCACCTATCAATTTCATGCCTGTTTCACAGATCACATGGAAGTATTATTGTATTCAGAATCCTTTGACGCCGCAAAAACATCAGTGCTAATGCAAGATATTTATTTTTTATTTTTCGAAAATATTGTTTGTACCTCGAAGCCTGATATGTGAACGCAACTTAACTTATTTGTACTTGAAACCAGGAATCTTTTTCGTGATTGAATTAACCTTAAAAAGCATTGGGCTTGAATTAGACACAAGGATTCACAGGTTTATTAACGCACGAAGCTTTTCAATTTTGTGTGAAGCCATTAGCAAGGGAATTTGAAAGCTTTGTGCTTCTATAAACTTTTAAACCATTTTGTTTGCTTTCATCATCTTTTTCTTAGGCTAATGCTGTTTTTCGATATTCATTTTGAATAAAAATAGCTGTTTTCATGTGTTAATTTTCAAACTATAAAACTTTATCAAAATAAACTTGTTTCACTACAAATTAAAACCAATATAGTTGGAAGACTCAATCTCACCACAAGTCATTAACAGAAGGTTATTGTCATACCAATACCTGAGATGGTCATGTACGAGGAAGCATATGAATAAATTTCATATTTAGGGTGGACACACCTGCTTAATTTCACGTTTTTTTTCTATTTTTTAAAAGTATTGAAAAATCAAGTAGAAATTTTAAACAAATAAATTTTGGAGTTTAATTTTTTTCTTCAGTTATATCCATCTTTGAGCGTTTCGTTATTGATATTTATTGAGAGGTCTGTTCTAGTAGAATTGTTTTAATAGTTTAATATTGGAAAACTTATTTTCTAAAATAAATTGATGAAAAGCTTTTAAATTTTTCATCGATTCTCAAAAAGAAGAAGAATACTTTAAATTACGTTCAAATAAATTTATTGAAACACTCGATTTTTGGATAATTTTGTATAAACTGTTTTTGGTAGTTTTATTAAATAATAAAAACAAAAATAAAATTCATAAAAAACATGTATAAAACCTTGAAAAATAAAATTCATTAATCTATTTATTTATTGTAAAAACGAAACTTATTTATACAAAGGGAATATTATCATAGACTATTCTATCCCCATTGTATAAACTTCATTAAAGTAGGCTTACTTGCATTCACGAATGAATCAATTATAAATATGATTAACGAACCTTGCAAGTGCTTGTGCTGATATTCAAACATTGTTTTTGTCGGCTGTTTCAGAAGCCGCATTTGGAACATTCTCAAAATACTGTGCTCGAAAAAATAAATTAGCACTTTTGTAGATAATAGCTGGATACTGACCATAATTTACTGTAACGAAACTTATTTATTCGTTTTAAAAATTCAAACTCAGAAGTTTTTGTATCATAAATAGATTGCTTATTTATTATTCCTTATTATTCGCCAAGTATATCAATTAAAACATGGAAATACTCGTCGTAAATAGTCTAGTTATTGCTTTGAAATCATCACAAAACCTTTTACTTTTGTGAGCGCTATTTTCCTTGTTCAAAAACTTTACAATTTCAATGAAAGCAAC
Organism: Pterobdella sp. o SKG-2022; assembly: GCA_964035795.1. Taxonomy (NCBI): domain Eukaryota; kingdom Metazoa; phylum Annelida; class Clitellata; order Hirudinida; family Piscicolidae; genus Pterobdella; species Pterobdella occidentalis. The sequence continues at coordinate 21,529,205 of OZ038322.1, forward strand.
ATAACTAATAAATGAATATATTTTCTGTTTCACCAAAAAGATTTTATAATAAAAATAGTTTTTTCTACAACAGTAAGTTATACATACAAAAACAGGCGTAATCTTTCAAGCAACTTTAGAAGGGATTTTTCAAACGACCTCAATTCAAAGGATTTAATTTTAGACAAAAAAACACAGAAATTAAACTTTTTCAAAAACATAAAAGTTTCTTCTAAAATATATAATGATATTACTATGGTCATTGATGCTCGCATACTATTAACCGCCAGATAAACGTAAAAACAATGTTAACAAGAAAAAATGAAACGTGTAAAAAGTAATGCAATAAAGAAAATTCTTAATGAGCGTTTAAATATTGTTTATACATCTTTAACACAACGATTCTCCAGAGTTTTTTCCCATCACTCACCTCGATAATGAAAAAATTATTTTAAAATCCATTTGTCATAATTTTTGTTAGTTTTATTTTAAAATTTAATATTTTTATGAAATAGTTTAGCCAGACATTTTTTATTTTTATGTGAATATTTTCATACAAATGAAATCATCTATTTACATTAAAATTTTTCAAAAAGTCAAAAAGTATAACTACTGCATTTGATATTTGAGATTATTTTTAACGGAGCATTAAAAATACTTGATCGCATTGCCAGCATTTGATATGAGTTTTTTAATATCCATATTTTCTTTAGATATCTTCTCAAAGTGCACAGTCACCTGGAACGTAATTAAAAACTTTGTGATAAAAGGTGCACATTCCCATATGAGCAAGACAACTTATAAGCATGCGTGACATACATTCATAATAATATTTTTGATAAATAAATAAAAAATTTTATGTGAGTTATTTATAGATTATGGTTTATTTATGAAAAGTCGTTACTTAAGTTACATATTTTATACAGCTCACACCCGCGAGACTGCAGCTATGACACCACAAGGGATCTCTTGTGAATATATTACAAATAACAATTCAGTCACATCTTGTTAACGACTTTACTGAAATATTCTTGTATTTTTAGCTTGAACCACAATTTTAAATAAAATGTTATATAAAGAAACATCTATAGCCTTTCATTTATCTAGCCTGGTGGAATCTAAAAAGGCAGTTAAACTGAACGAGATTTTAAAAAGAAAATATTTCTAAAGATTTCATGTTAGACCAATAAGCTAAACAGACTGAGCATTGGTCTTACTTTTATTTCATGGAATAGTTAATGTTTGAATATGGTGGGTAATATCATTTTAAAAGACTATAGCCCCAAGGTTGGCAAGAATAAGAGGGTTTATAAATGTTGAAGTACCCAAATTTTGCGAGAAAAACTTTATTCCTTTGAAACACAAATCTTTCAAACTTTAATCTATTGAATTGTTAAGTTTGTAATTTGAAAAATTGGAATTTTTCTTCAATAATTTGAATTTTTCACTTTATTTTTCCTTTTTGTGCTGTTTTCAATAAACTTTTCGGATTTTTTGCTTTACATAGCAAGAAGATAAATTGTGAACATCAACAATTTTATCTTATGCAACAACAAAAATTACAAAGATAAACACTTCATGTAACAATAAAGAAAAAGATAAGCAATTTCTGGTTTCAATTGTGATGATGTGGAAGTCCCATTAAAGTAAAAAGATGAAGACAAGAAGTTGTTCAAATTTTGTTTAAAATTAACATTTGATTGCTCAAAATATTTTATTTGAAGTTTCATCTATACATATTTTTTTGTTTATTATCACAGATTTAATTAATTTTATACATTCATAAAATCAACTCAGTTTTCTAAATTTCATTTATATAAGTATTATTATGGTTGCTTTTGTTTCAATTAGCAGACATTTTTTTCATATAATCTTAGTTAACTGTTTTTTTTATTTAGTTATACTTGCATTACTTTTTTTTAAATTGTCATATCTAAGAAAACTCACAGTACATTAAATTGCATTCAAAGTTTATAATACTCAGTGGTCTAGAAACTCCTGAAGTTGATGCCACTATTATCATACTCGTCATTGATTTGATTTGAACTTTATAGTGTTTTTAGTTTAAAATTGAAATCCCAAAAAGAAATCACTCAAAAATCAAAAACTGATATTTGGTTAATTTCTAACTGAACAGCAAGCTATCATTATTCATTGTTGAGTATAAAAATATCAGTCGACGATGTATGCGAAATGAAAATCCTCTTGAAAATCGTGAGGAAATAACGTTCCAGAAGTTGAATATATAAATTCAAATAGATTCTTCTGGAAAGTTTTGCTTTTGAAATATTTTTCTAACGTTTTAAAAACTTTTCAACATTATGGAAAGAATAAAATTTAAAATCTTTGTTTAAAAACAAAGCTTTTGTTTTATCAAAATTTTTTTTCGCAAAATTAAAATTTTCTCAACTTGCATTATTCTTCTTTCATAATTTATATTCTCCCGTTATTTTATTTTTTTGAGAAGTTTTGACGCTTTGAAATTTCAGTTTTCAATTTAAACATTCTTTATTAAAATATAATAGAGTATTGAGGATAAGTGTATGTGCTCAAATGACGTATGATAGTTTCAAAAGAGCACATATCTCACGCCCGATATCTCTGACACTTGTAGTTATAAATAGCCTCGAGATTGTCATCGTTACAAAACGATTAGAAAAATAGCTATACATTAATGAGGGGGATAAAGTGAGAAAAAAAAATTAACCAATATTTAAAATAAATGTATTTAATAAACTTCATCATATAAATATATACTCTTTTAAAAAATCCTTACATTTTATTGAAAAAATTGATTTTTAGATCGATTTAATGATAAATATATAGAAAAATAGATTGATAGATGGATGAATGAAAAAATTATGTGTGAATAAATAGTTGGATATATCCAAGAATGGACAAATAAAAAAATGATGTATGGATGGATGGAAGAATGAATAAATGAGTATATGACTTGAATCTTTTTAAAAAAATTTTTAAAGAAATCTATAAAGTGCATAAAATAAAGTTGAAAAAAAATTAAATTTTGAAATTGCTTCAAGTACTTTTTCAATCACAGTATTTGCTCTAGTATAAAGAATTTTTTCTTTAATACAAAAAATCTCTTATTTTAAAATTTAGATTCAAAGCTTTATTGGAAGATTCGTCTTAATTAAAAAAAAACTATGGTTTTATTTTCAAATAAAGTTTGATGCTCAAACTTATTTACAGATCTAGCAATGTTTTGATTGAATATTCAATTTTCTAGCTTTGAAAATAAAATTTTGTGGAATTCTGATGTCGCCTGCAGTGTACCTTTCAAAACGGACTCTTCAAATTGATATTCAGTTGAAAATTATTTACTATTATTGTTTTTAATATTATTTTTATTATTTTTATTATCATTATTATTACTATTATTATCATTATTATCATTTATATTTTTATTATTATTCTTAATTCATCTATTACACTCACCGTTTGCATGCTAGGTTTGCTAAAAAGGCGCACAAATATAAATTTTTAAATTTTTCTCCAAATTAACCTAGATTTTATTCCATTAATGCATTAACTATTCATATCATTGAAATCAAAATAAAATTAAATTCATTTTCTATTATTATTGTGGTGATCTTGCAGATATAACTGAATAACTAGCCTATAAATACTTGGAAGATAACATGAAAAACCTCATGTAGTGAAATTGTTTTGCACAATTATATTTAGTTAAAAGCTTTTCATTTTTGTTTTTAATAAATTCTAGATTCAAAAGTTTTACTAAACTAATGATTAACTTGTTCAAACCACGCCCCCTTCGGCTTTGCAACCAATCAAAAAAGTTTAGAAACTTTCTATTCGCTAATTATAACTTTCCAACCATGCTAGATTACAATACAGATAAGACTATATGAGAAGTGATTAGTATTACACGGTAATTCATAATTGTTCCTATATTCAATAGGTCTTAATGATCATAGATTCCTTTTCTTCTTGCGCACTTCAACATAAACCACTTGTAACTTCAAAGATTTCCTAATTTCACCACTTTCCTAAACGATTCCAAACAGATATTTGTATTGAATCTTGTGAGTGATTTCAATGTTTATAACTTGAAAGTTGTTCAAACAGATCAGCAAGCGTTGGATTGCTCATGTTTATCCCCCAAAGGTGTGTCAGTTTTAAAAGGTTTCTTTGAAGTATTTAAAAAACACATTTATTTTTTCATTGCATTAGCCATCTGAAGTTTGTTCATCAGCTTAATGTCAAAATTTAATCTTTTTCATATAAATTGATTTTAGCATTTAAGAATTCAATTTGAAAGATTTGCAGTTTAAATGAAAAAAGAAAGAATGAAATTTGAGTAATTTTTTCTATAACTTTCATTTGATAAAAAATTATCAATACATCGGTTTAAAAAAGATCATTTATTAAATTTTGTTAATCTATTTATAGCTTCAAAAATATAATTTTTAATTTTCTTATTTGAGAACAAAAAAAGTTTCAAGCATCCTATTGAAAATAATTTATTCGACAAACAATCACTAATTAGTTCTTAAAATTTTAATCACTAAAAAATCTCGTTGCAAAGTGGCTAATACTCACATTCAAAAACAAAACGTATCTCTATGTAGTTACAATACTCCTTAAATCAACAAATATCCTCGTTTAAAACTCTTCTTATTTCACTTGAACTTAAAATCTATACGTTTGATCATTTTCAAATAATATACAAAATTTCAAATATGAGTTTTTCTTGTATCAGTAGGTATTTGAAACGTCAATTTTAATTATGAACCCGAATAAAGATTTTTTCTATAAAACATAAAAACTAATTCAAAGCGAAGTCTCACGACAAGGTTCAGAAAAGATTCAACATGAATATTAGATTTATTTAATCAAACTGTTTCTTAAAAGATAAATGCCTGTCACAATATAACATTGTATCTGTCACTCACTATAAGTTTTTTTTATCACAGGTGATAAATATTGTAGAAGCAATTTTTGTGGGTTGTTTGCTTCCATTTATTTTGCTTTATGGCTAGCCACAAATTGAAACACTTCATCGCAATAGTTTCAGTACATTATCCGCTCATAGATCATATTTAATCTTTATTTGAATAAAATTAAATAATTTTATTTCAGTTGTTTTTGAAAATTCTAACACATCTTTAGACTTTCATAAAATAGTTATACTTGGAAGTATGGAATGTAAAGTTCTATCGATGTTTGACATGAAATGTAACTCGTATGATGGAGTATCGCCTTGTTATGCATTTTCACAAGAAGCTCGTTTTCCAGATTATTCGCAAGATACTTCAAATCAGAAGCCAATAAGCCATTATTTTGACCAGAACCTTCAAAGCCAATCCTTCGGGACCTTAGAAACTCAACCATTTTGTTCATATAAAAATGCTGTTCCATCAAACGAGTTCAAAAAATACGCTAAAACAAACCAGTTAAACAGCATTAATTTCAACAACGTTTATGAACACAGTGATCAATCAAGCGATCTTCCATTTTATCTGCAACAACCTAACGCCTTTTATGATCTTACATGCACTCTTGATTCATATTCTTCTATTTACTACCCCTCATTTAATCAGTCTACCTCAAACCATGCTTCTTATCAGAGTATGCCCGTCGAGCATTCCATGAATTTGCTCTCTGTCCACACACCCTATACAAAGGTTAAAGAACCTTTCGATAAAAATTCATATTTTTTCAAACACGAAAACTCATTGTCTTCTTGTTTCAAACCAACCGCTCCTAAAGGCGTCATTTCATCCAATCAATTTTACGATGCTAGACCTAGAAGATCCGCCAACGCGAGAGAAAGAGGGCGTACTTTGAGTTTGAACAGTGCTTTTCAAAACTTACAATCAGCAATTCCAACTGATCCGCCAGACAGAAAACTATCTAAAATTGAAACAATCCGTTTAGCAACAACATACATCGCTCATTTGCATACCCTACTGCACGCCGAAGAAGACGAGTTGAATATGATGCCATGTGTCAGAATGAGAAGTTCACTCACACGTCTTTTGAAGAAAGGCCGCTTGGCGGGCTTGGACGTGGCAAGAGACGGAAACGTTCTTGGAAAACTATTGAGAGGAGAAAACTCCTATGTAGAAGATGGGCCTACAATTATATGCACTTTTTGCCTTTCAATGTCTAAAATGAAGAAATAAGATTGATTCGTTTGTAATGCATTTTTGCCAATCTTGCAACAAGAAAAAACACTAAATTTTTTGGTCATTTTAGAATCTTTTAAAAATCAAAAAACAAGTTTCATTGTAAGTTGAAAAGTTGAAAAAACAGTCTGTTTTTAGCACAATCTTATGATATTGAATGCTTATATTTATCAACAATGTTGAGAACTTATAAGCAATTGTTAGTTTCAACTTTAGATAAATCCAATTGAATACAATATACTGCTTGATGAGTACAATTGAAAAACATTTATAATCATATTTTGAAATATGATTTATTCAATTTTCCTGTTTTATATGAAATGACTTTGACAATGCCTTATAATAAGTTATTACTTACCAAAATTCTCAGCTTGAAAAAATTTTTTTTGAAAAATCATTTGATTTTAAATTTTTAGAGTTTTTTTCCAACTTAAAAATTTTAAAATATGCCTCAGTTTTCTATCCGTTTAGCATAAATGATAGAAATACCAGAAACAAGCATATCAGTTTAAAACATTGAAAAGCTATTAATATAGATAAATATGCACACGTCCCCACATTAGTGGCAATACTTAACTGCGGTGATTCATGAAGAATTATTTTTAAATAAAAAATATTGCCTAAGCTTAAATTCTAAAAGCAATTTATTTGTTCAATGTTTCTTGAACTCACTTACTGAAACGAAGATGGGCAGGGCTTTAATCAAAAACCACTTGAAAGACTACTAAATTTTTCGAAAGCAAACGAGGTAAACCATTCGAGAAAATAAAAAACTAATTATCCGAGGTTGAATAAAATTTTGAATATTTTTATCAAAAAATTTTTTAAAACTCAATTTGTGATTTTTTGGTTTAATAAATTGAACTAATCAGCTTTGGGAAAAAAATATTTAAATACGGTAGTTTATACGCTCTTATAATAGTTTTTTCATTAATTTCGTCATTTGAGCATTTAAGAAAATTTTTTTTTCATACGCTGAAATTTTTTAATGCTATTTCTTGTAACATATCAATTCAACATGGATTGCTCACTATTTGCTGTCGTTTCATCGTGTATTTCACCCTTTGCAAAAGGTGTTTCCTTTCTCAGAAGAATTCAATGCTTATTTAGTATTAATAACACAAAAACACTATTCGCCATTTTGAAATATTTCATATAGATTTTGTGGTATCCCAAAAAAATTTTTTTGACGAAGTATTTTTCAATATTTTTAAACTTTGAAAAAATGATTCATATATATAAATTCAATTTGTAATTTGGTGTTTCAAATAAATACATGATTACGTTCTGTTTTAAACTTTTAAAAATTAATTCAATCAAAAAATGGTAGTAGAGTTATTTTAATTATAAGATTGTTTTAATAGTCTAATAATGAATATTTTAAATTCAATATAACGGTTTTTACTATCGGTATGTATATTTCCTCATTAACTATTTATTGCCAGGTGTTTTTAAAAAAATCTTGAAGAAATAACAAAAATTTTAACAGTCTTCTCATTTAAAATTTCTTAGAAAAAAAATTTTTTGTAAATATTTTAGAAAAAAGAAGTTCAAAAGAACATTCGAAATAAAAAAACGAAAAATAATCTAAAAAAACATTATTAAACGATTTTTGTCGAATGTTTAGGAGAACTAGTGAACTTGTTGGAGAACTTGGTTATATTCATCAAGATTCTGTGAGTAAATGGAGAAAATATGAATTTATATATGAGTAAATGATGAAATAAATTAATCAATATAAAAAAATATAAAAAACACTGAACAAGAAAACAATAGATAAAAAATAAGTAAAAATGCAAGAATAAACAAGAGAATAATTTAAATATTTGATTATTGGTCTGTTTTCTCCATTGAAACAATCAACCGAACCATTAAATAGATGAACTTTCTAAATATTTCGCAGTCATCCAATTAAACACTGAATTTTTTTCAAGACTTTATTCTTCGCAAATAAAATGACAAAAGTAATATTTATGAGGCTAATTGATTTTTTTACAAGTGTAAAAAAATCTACTGAAAACGTTCAAAAAGTTCAGAAACTTTAAAATGAGATTTTTTCATGAAAACTCTTCTACTTAAACTTCACTTTTTTAGCTTTTTTAGAAACTTGAAAAAAAATGAATTATTTTTTCATTTACAAAATCTTTACGAAGATGAAAATTTTCAAAGATTATACAAAATGTATTCAAAATTTTTCAAAGAAAATATTTTCGGAAAAGTTAAAGTTGTGATTTTTCATTAATTTTAAGAAATGAGAATAATTCGTCTAAAAGCTCTCCTTCACTTTCTAAGAAAATATTTACTTAAGCTCAAAAAGCTATTCTTCTCTCCACCTTTGACCTCTGCTTGTCAGCAACCACCAAACAAAAATCCTCAACGAGACCATCAATTAAAATTCTTTTCAGCATTTGGTGATTCTTTTCTATACTTTTTGAAATATTCAGGATAATTCATTATAGGAAATTCAAAGTTAGAATTTTTTCGGTTTATTATATTTAATCAGTTTAAATTGATAATAACAGTAATAGCAATAATAATAAAAGAATAGGACCGAGTTATGTATTAAACTGATCTTATTTTGAGACTTTTAATCATGCTTCAAAACCATTTTTAAAAATGCTAGTTTTCCTTTTTATGAAATTCAAGGGAAATCTTGAAATAAACCTTGATTTCATGAAGATTCTTCGATAAGTTGAAAACATTGAAGATATAGTAGAAAAATTAAAATAATGAAATTTTTTGCAATTTCAAAAAGCAAAAGTCTATAAAGTACTTTAAATTTTTTTTTATGAAGGAATTTTCTGTTTGTCGAAACTTTCCATAAAGAAACAATTGCGACTGCTTTAGTTGGACGGCCATATTAGAACAATCAAAGAAGAGTAATATTTAATAGAACCTCGAAAAAGTAATAAATTGAATTTATTTGGAATTATAAAAAACTGAAAAAATAAAACGTTACAAAAAACGAAAATCACTTGGAATTATGAAAGCTATGATCTAGCAACAACTATGGCATGTGGACATAGAGATGGAACTGACAAAATAAACAGTATAAATTCAAACAACTTGGCCAATTGAAAAATATTTTTTTAGAAACATCGTATGTTTCTTCAATAGCTTGGTTTTCATGCAGTATTTGAAATTATGAAGAACTTTTTCATATCACCTTTGTTTAAGAAATAAGCTGGAATTTTCGCTAAATGAAACCTTATCATAATTTGTAAGCTAATAAATTCTGATAAAGTTTCACTTATCGGAAAGTTTAGCTGATTTTTTTAATAATTAAGATTGTTCCGCATTAATGCTCGGGAAAGAGATATACACACAATAGGATTGAGCAGTACTTCTACTGGAAAATAGGCAAATATTTTATTGTGGATGCTATGAAAGGTTGTTATGAGCATTTCCTTGAGAGCCAGCAAAAAAGAACTTCATAATTTTTTGGAATATTCCCATACATACAGATCGGTCTACTTAAGCAAATTGTCTCAATATAGTAATAAAAGACAAAAAATGTGCTATTTGGTTAATATTTGTGCTTAAATAGATCAAAATGCACCAGCAGAAACTTTTGGAAAAATATTGAAAATCTAGAAGTTCAAATCACTAAAATGTGACACTTCAAAACAATCATCCTTCCAGAAGCCTTTAGGATTGGTTGAAACGGGAACAGAAGAGTATTTCAAAAAAAGTAACAAAAAGGTCTTTTCAAAAAAGTGAAAAAAATCGCACTGAATAGCGCAGCAAATGTTTGAAGAAAAGATCTTTCAGTATGGTCAGAACCAAATTAACGCTGGTAAATAAATAAATTTATGTATATGTTTATATTTATGAGATAAAACTTGAAACAAAAAAATGACTTCCTATGTATTTCATCTTAAATTACTGGTAGCAACCCAATGAAAGCTTTTACAGAAAGAAATTTAAATAAAGAATAATATTAGTAACAAAAATAATAATACTGAAACAAACTTCAATAATTATAATCGAGGATCTTATAGACATTTAAAAGATGAAAAATAGCGATAAAATTTTAATTATTCGAAAAAATTAATTTAAAAAATTATTTTTTTCATTTCAAAGCTTTTTAACACGACTGTTAAAATAAAAATGGCTTAAAAAATCAATTTAAACAATTGTTTTTCTCCTTCAATAGCACCAGACCAAGCTTTTTTAATGCTACAACATAAAAATAACGGTTTTTGTTATCAAAAAACCGTTTTTTAGATTTAATTTTGAAACTTCATAGAAAATAAATAACGCATTATTATTAGAAAGTGGAATAATGGTGTGAAAAAACAATTAACGGGTTGAAGTTATTATTATCACTATGACCCCAAGACATATTAGTGTGTGCATGCCTGAAGCAAGCAATTAAGCTTGTTAGCCTAACAAATTAATTGTGCAACATATGTGGAAGCAAAAATTGAATAAAAAAAAACTGAAATTAGAAAATAATACATGAAACAGAACTTTTCATTTTTTAAATTTTAGAAGTATAAACATATTCATAAATACATGTGTATGTGGAATTTTATAACTCAATCTACTGCGAAAAGCCTAAAGAGTTATTTGTTTAATTTCTCAAGTCTTTTTTGGTCTATAACATGCCAAATCATTTTTATGTTATGTAGGGCTAACTATTTTTTCAAAAGTATAAATAACTTGGAAAATATTAATTGTTATTGCTGAATATTCATCAATGTTGTTTTTATGCAATATTTTTACACAAATAATCTTTAATATGCAGCGAATGAAATGAGTTGAAGTACTTAGATTTCTAATAAAATTGTTTTTCTGTCAGTTTCAACGATTTAAAAACTGAAGAAAGCACTTTTTTTAAAAACTTTTATCTCAAAATCTTTTCTTATTTGCTTAATGACGTCGCTTGAACACAGCGAAAATTAAATTTTTTGAGTTAATCTACTGAAATAAACTCTCGAAAGTGAGTAATCTTTTCAAACTCAAAATAACGTGAAATAGGTTCATCCAAATTACCATAGAGGTTAGCTCCCTTCCCTCACCTTCTTTTTGTTACAAAGTTGAATAGTTTAAAACTTCAAATTTATTTTCAAAAAGTTTTTTTCAGTTACATTCAGCGTGCGTATCAGGACAATGTTTAGTTTAAATCTCACTTCCGCCTCCAATTTTTCCCTCAAAATACTAAAGCAAAATTTCGAATTTATAAATTTTTGTTTTTGAAATAGAAAAGAAAAAATTTTCAACATAAAAGTGTCCAAATCCACAAGTTCTTTTGTGGTGGTTTTAGGGTCAAAAAGACAGAAGCTTATCAGCTCTGCGCAATTAAATTATACTTTTGAATCATTTCAAATTATTCAAGCATATTTCCCAATCATTTTTTCAAATTTAATTGCTAAAGATTTTATCCCAGTACACTCAAGCCAATAAATTTTGCTGCAGGGTTGTTGGGATTGCTCCAGACTTCTGTTAATTTTATGCTTATGATTATTTCATGAAAAAGTGCTTCTTTTAACAAATGAAAGTTATTCTCAACAGCATCGCAGAGCTTAAACGAAGAATTATCAATGTCAGAAGAAATAGTTTAAAACGAGTCCAAGACATAATTTTTTGAAAGCGATAATCAAATAAATTATCTTCCAGAACTTCTCGCAGCAGGTTTTTACGATTTTTTAGAATATTTCAGCAAATTTTTTTGGATTTATTATATTTTTTTGGAAGTCAAAATCTTTTATGTGGTTAAGTTCTATAGTAAACTGTGAAAAAATAAATTTTAAACATGAAAGCGATAAACGAAGTATAAAAAAAGCTTCTTTTATCGCTAAAAATTCTTCATTTGTATTGATATTAAAAAAGGTTCAAACGTATTTGCGGGGTAACCATGACGGCATTTTGAAGTGGATTGAACCTAACTACCATTTTGAAAACTTTATGTGAAGAAGCAAAGATGTTCAAACCATAAATTTAATACATTATCAGTTAGACCATCTGTTGAATCTATTTGGAAACTGAATATTTTATTTTAAAACTCATCCTTGTGATTGAAGCAAACATATAAATGCCAATATATTGTTGATTTTGTTTTGTAATGATAGGTGGCGTTTTATAGTTGCAGCTTAGTCAAGACTTTAAGAGTAATTTTGATGGGCATATATTCGATGATTGGATTCCAATGTTCTTCTGTGTTTGGTGCATGACATGGTTGGGAACCTTCGAAATTCTTTTGGAACGCATATCCCACAATCCTAGAAAAGGGTTTCTCAAAAAGTTATTCTTTTTGTTTTTTCACAAAACAAAACTGCATTAGCAAGTTAATTTCAATTTAGCCTTGCCTTTGTCGTCAACTATTTTTTTCGGTTATTTTTTCACGTTTTTGTTTGATACATCAGATTCTCTTTATCAGTTAACTTTCTAGAGATTTTCTTTTGCTTTGTTTTTGTAGTTGTGATTGACTTAATTTTTTTTAAATTTTAGTTTTTCTCAATTTATTTCTAAGCGTCATACCAATAAATAAACAAACATGAATTTACTCAAAACTCAACTATTTTAAAAAATAAAATTTCAAATTATACAAACCAATCTAATGTAGAATGAAATTTAGAACTGACATGGCATTAATGATATTATTTTTTTTACATGAAGGTACGATTTTCATTTTGATGTCTCTTTGATCCTTTTAAATTTAAGATTTGCATTCTACCAATGGCAAGAAATACTAAATTATCTTTTCAGTCCACTGTCTGAGGGTTCCAACCACGGATAGGTATTTTTGAATTTTAATTAAAAAATAAAATACTCAATTAAATGTATAATTTTTAAGAAAACCCGGGAAAGGTAACTATTTTGTTAAATATAAAACTTAGACAAAATTTACATTTGAAAATTTTTTTGAATTTGATAAAGCATCATCTTTGTAGGTCCCACACAGTACCAGGAACCAGTTGATGTCTTTGAGTAAGTCCTTTATGTTTTGTTTTCATACACATTCTCATTCTTGCAGTTAGTTCATGAATTTCCTTTGTTTGTCTGCATTATTTAAATGTTTGTTTGCAATAAACTATAAAATAATACTGTATAAAGAAATAATCTTTCTATTTCAGTCACGAATCTTATGGTATGAAAGTGTTTTTTTTACATTTTACTGTAGTTTCTTGGTAATATCAAACTAATTTTGCCAAATTTCAAGAAGTCTTCATTTAATATAATAGTTTTTTTAAAGATGTCACACTGGCTATTAAAAGTTTTCAGTAAATTTATTGAAATAGCAAAAAAAGTAATAATTTTCGATAAGCTTAGCATTATCTTTATAATCTACGTGAATTTTTTACAAAATTAGTTCTTTAAGCCATATAATAAAAAAAAGTGGTTAATATACAAAGAGATCAAGCTTCATTCAAAATATTTTGTTAATATTCTAGGCAACAAGTGTCGAAATTGATGTTGTTAAGTTGATTTCTTTCATATTTTCAGTGATTTAGTTTTCGAAACCTTTACATCAAACTAAGAGATTTCTAATACATTTATTAAAAACAAAGAAACTATGACTTCTGATAAGTTTTGCCTTATCATAAAACTTCAGCATCAACGTTTATATAGCAATTTAACCATAAAATATGAATATAAACCGTGAGTTTTTAACTAATTTTATTTCATTCTCAATGCTATTATTTCAGTGTTAATTTTTAACATAAAAAAAAACTATATCATGTATAGGTATTATAAGCTATAATCAATCTGCAGAGGGAGAAGTGACAACAAAAACATGGATAGCACCGCTTATCGTTTCCTTTCTTCTATTTTTCCTTTTATATAACATGTGAGTGACTAAAACTCAATTAATCAATCACATTTTTCTGTATATTCTAAGTGATTTTTAACTCACCAGTTTTAACTATTCATATCATCTTCCACGTTCAAGTCATGAAACAGGTGAAAGAATCTAACGCGGCCTTGAACTAGCTTGTTAGTTTAGCTGTTCAAAAAACTGCAATTAGCTACTGTGGTAGTGATATTTAGTTTTTAGTTTTTTAAAACCCTCTATATCTATCTCAACCGAGCAACTTCCTACCTTTCACGTGCAGATCCCTTTCAAGTGCAGTTATAATGCATAGTATTGGGCCCCTACCTAGTTTTTATGATTCATGCTGTACGGTATTTATTCCGTAATTTTATTTTTTATCAAACAAATTTTTCAAGCACTTAATTCTTTTTCATCTGAATCCTAGGTCTATAGATCAGATTTATAATTTTTTATTCCTTGTTAAGAATCTTTTAGACTTATAGAACGTCCGTTATTAAAACTTTCAACATTAGCACCAAAACTTAGGTTTTAGTTGTTTTAATAATCATATCAATTTAGATACTTTTTTATCAAACCTAGTTATTTAACTGTTATATTAAAGGTATAATAAACGATTATTGATCATATCTCGCTATTTAGGCAAAGCTTACGACCTGCGTGGAAGACGGCAAAAGATAAATTCTGGCGCAAAATTGGTATGCTGTGGTCTACGGTTTTGAGAGCGGGAGGTACATCTAATGAAACCTGTAGACTTATCTGAGTGTGTCTGATATGGGGAGAAAAAGTTACGCATTATTGATGCTCATGTTAGGTGGGCTGGCACTAGTTTGTAAAAAAAGTGAAATAAATGGGCTTCAAGGAGTGACAATTCAAATATTTTTGTAGATTGATGCTAGATTAGAACAATCTTTAGGACAGATAACATTCAGCTTTGAAATTCTTTGAGAAAAATTAGTTGAGAAATTTTAAAATAAAAAAGCATATTGGGTGAACATATTTTTAGCTAAAAGATTGTTGAAGAAAGTATTTTACAAAATTTGATAAAATGCCGATTCTAAATGTAGTTAATGCTAGTATTTGATGTTTTTGATCTCATTACAAACATTATGGTTGGAGACATCTCGAAATAACTTTGATGAAATCAGCTAGCATTATTTCCTTTGTCATTACCTTGTTTTTTGTTGTAGTTGTTGTGAATATTGGCACTGTCGTTATTATTAGTTTGTGTTTTTGTAGTTATTTCAAGTGTTTTGTGCCTTAAATTTTTATTTTCTGGATTATTTTCATTGATTTCATAATTTTACTATAAATGGAATAATAATGATAGCAATAATAATAAAACAGGTGTATCAAAGAATCAGAGGGAGATGAAAAAAGAGACAGTGAAGATCATAATGACAAAAGAAAATTTAGTGTAATTCAAGATCGCAGAAAATCTAGAAAAGAAGATTCAAAAAGGGTGGAAGTCATAGTGCAAGAGAACCCCATTGAAGCTGCTTCTGTAGAGAATTTTGAGAATTTCGAAAGAAGCGAAAAAAGCACAAGACTGGAGAAGAGTATGAAATCAAGAAAATCTTTTAAAATCGAAAAAAGAAAAAGAGGTTTGAGAAAAAATAAAGGTAGAAATAAAGAAAAGAAAAATAAAAAAACCAAAAAAAAATAATTTTTTAAATTATAAGTTCAATTATTCAAACATTGCTAAAAGATGGTTACTATGACACAAAGATTAAAAAAATTATTATTGGAATATAAAATTCGAATTCTATATAAAACAAAAAAGAAACGTATGTATGAAAAACTTGTAGGTTTTTATCTTATTTGATTGAAACAAAAAATGACCACTGATTCTAATTTAAAAAATCAATTTAAAAACATTATTTATAAGATAAAATTTCATTTATCGTTTATTTATTAATAAGTTTAATATAGAATAATTTGGAAAAAAACAAAAATCGATGAAGCAAAAAAAATAGAACTTATGAGCTGGTAAAAAGAAGCGAAGTACCAATAAAAAAGTCGACACCAAGGTGAATCTCTGCAGGGAGATTTCTTAAGCCCCGTTATATTCACCGTTTATTTAGAAGCAGCCCTAAAACAAGTCAATAACGATCTACCCATTCGACTTAGGATAAAGTTAATTTATGTTGATGACGTTGACTGTCTTCATCAATGAGCAAGATGCCAAAACATGTAAAAGTACTATTTGCCACATAATTCAAGATTTCACAATTAATCCTATAAAACAAAATTCAAAATCATAAATAAAACTAACACAAAATAACCCACAAGTATTAATGGGCACTAACCAATAGCTGGATTTAGGAATTATAAATCGATTTCCATGAGAATATTTTTTCATCGTCACCTTGAAAAACTTAGGAAGGTTTATATCAATCTTTAGTTTTGATTAGTCAAACTTTACATCTTATTCGGTAGTATTTTGAACATATTCAATGTGGCGATGTTTTAAAAAATGACACAAAGTAGCAAAAAATTTATTTAATCGACAGAGCACCTACAAAAAAAATATATAATGTACAACATAACATCAAGTCAGGAGAGCGCAATATTGCGCTGTATAAAATATCCAAATGTGGAAGAAGCTTTAACACATATAAAACCAAAGTTTTTAAGCGTAGTCAATTCTTTAAATTTGGTAACATTTCAACTTTTTTGGCCAATCTTAATGAAAACACATTAGTTATAATGATAAAGTGTGTTGAAGAAAATGGATTTATCCCAAGTTTCAACCTTTAGAATAAAGCTTGATTTTATATTGGGACTTTCAAATACTGAATCAGAGTTCGTAAATCTAAATGATGATGCTTAGTAACGTTACAAACTTTAATATCACACTGATGAGATTTTAAAATAAACATGCACTGAGTCAATGAACTGGCGTTGAATTGAGATGAAAGTCATAAAAAACAAAATTCATTTGATATATTCGTATTAAGCTTACAGCAAATGTTAATTATGGCTACAGTGTTATTTGAAAAAAATGAATACATAGTTTTATAGAACATTTAACTCATACCGCTCTGTTATAACTAACATTAACATACCATGTTTCTGATACACTTAGTGGAAAAAATATATTTTTGTTGGAACAATTTCTAAGCGTAAATATCTATGAACATATTATGAACTTTTCAGAATTTTTTATAGACATTTTTAACTTGGAGCTTTAAAGAGTATGGCTGAAATTGAACAAAGATCTCAATCTGGTTTAAAAAAGCTATTAATACTAAAGATTAAATGCCGTTTGATGAAATTCCACAGCATAATATGAAATAATTATTTCAAAATTTTTTTCATAACAAATAAAAAATTTAAAAAATGCATGATAAGTATTATTAAGTGGAAAAATCAAAACAAAACGTTGAAAAGAATACAAACAGGCGATAGTCTATTATGAAGTATTCAAAAGAACAATGACAAAAAGCATTAATGGATGGATGCAATTCAAACAAGAATGATTTCTATGGTAAGCTCCGCGTTGTTTCCACACAGACGTCTCCTGCCAGTCCAACTTGGCTTGTTGATGTTGTTGGTGGCGCTGTTGTTTATGTTTTGGTTGCTTACTGTCTTCGTTGTAAACTTTGTTAGCATCTGAGTTATAGTGAAAATCGTTTGTTAATGATGATTTATAAGAAAAAAAAACTAGAAAAATTTTTAAAGATGATTTTAAAAACACTATTTCTAATAAATGTTTGATGAATATTCAAAACACCTATCAATAAGCAGCAAATTCAAAATTAATCCACTCTATTTTGTGTATTTAATAAAAATTCTCTATTATTTTTGTTTATATGCCTTTACCCCAAGAGTTTTTGCGAGGGAGCAAGGGGGAAGTGAAATGAAGCGTAGACGGAGGGCCAGGCTTGAACCCATACAGAGCTTGTAGTTTCACCAAGTACGAAACCCCTCCTCTCAGACCATTTATGGTCAAACTTGTTTCATCCTGGAATTTTCAAATAGTTTTTTATAGCTGTTATTGAAAATTGTTTCATGAAAAAATCAATGAAAAAATTGAATTATTGTCACATCACACTGAAAACAAACACAAAGGTTAATTAACAACGAAGTTTTTGGTGAGATGAACTTACATTATCAAATACTTGGTTTTTAAGTCCTAAAAAAAAGCTTTTTTGTTAATCAACTATTGTCTATGTTCTTAGTTACCTAATTTATAAATGTCGTTTAATTAAAAGATAAAAAAACTTACAGCTTTGAGAACTTTTGTTTGAGACTGAGTATTAGCTTCTCTACTTTTTTCAACCCAAGTAATTCTGTAACCAGTAGCTGTAGACGTTGTTGAACCAAGTGGTTGTGAAGAAAATGGATATGATGAAAGTGGCTTGTCAGATTGTACAGAAGAATGTTTTGTTGCGTGATGGTTAAAAGAACGGTGATTTGATGAAGGGTGGTGGTGGTGTTTGTGCTTGTGTTGGCCCCATGAAAGAGTTACGTTGATACTGTTGTTTTCGATGTGAAATGTGTGGTGGATTTGCAGTGGTGGCTCTGAAGTCCATGTGTCTACAATTTTCAAACCGATTTATCAGTTATAACATAATAAATAATAGTTATAAAAAAAGATTAAAATGTGTTTATATAACTAAAAATTTTCCTTTTTAAAAAAATTTTTGGAAATTTATTCGAGCATAAAAATTGTGAAAACCATCATGAGGGCAATCAGGCTTAACGTCTCCTATCACTTCTACATCGTTACAGGCTGGAGTTTTGAACATCAGCTGTTTCAAGCTTCCAACCTCCTTTATTCTTCGTGCACTTTTGCCTTGTTTAGAAATTTCTTTATGTCTTCTGAATGCTTGTATTTTTACCACATATTTGCAACCAAACTTCAAATCATGAATCACCAATTGGGTTCTCTGCAATAATTTTTTTTAATGTAAAAATTTCAAAACTAACATCTTTTTTTTTAGTTTTGCCAATTTCGTCTTCAAACGAGTTTTAAATTATATAAAATTTTTCAGCCTTTCAACTTGTTATTGAGTTTTACATGGAATTTTTAAAACAAAAAGAAACACTTGTTAAATAAATATATAGTTTTTAAAATATCAGTTAAATATCTTGCTTTCTACACGAACACTAGCAAATTCAATGCCCGAAGTCATTATAGCACAACTATTGATAAAGGGTGTACCCTTAGAAACTCACCTTAGTGGATGCAGTCCGAGTGTGGGACAGGCCTCCCACGTCGTTTGAGTGATCAGCTATACACGCCTCTGCGAACCACTGCACTCTTATCACTGCCACCACTTCATTGTAAAAATAAGATGTTTTTAGAGGTAGATGATTACTTATGTTTATGGTGGATTTATGTGCTGTGTTAATGCAGTGTTGTTTAAGACAGGCTTTTTGAAACTAATAAATTATTGTTATTACATATTTTAATCAAATGAATAGAATTATTTTTGGAAATTAGCTTTTTAAAGTTGAAATAAACAAAAATTAGCGTAGCTCTAATAGAATTTATAGCTATCCGAAGCATAAAGGTTATTAAAACCAATTTATTAACAAGAATTTATAGATATTTGGGAAAGAATATAAATAAGTTAAAAACAATGTATTTTGAAAGTGAAATCAAAATTTCTGTTTATTTTTCATTCAATTTGTTGGAATATTTTTTTAACAAAGAATTCTTAGGTTCGAAACCTATAAAAATCAGTACAATGAAATACAGATTAGAAAACGAATCTGACAATTAGTCTAATGCATTATAAAAACTTTTCAATTACATTCTTCAATTAAGTCTTTAATTAGACTTGCGCGTCACCTGTAGCAGCCGTCCAAGATACATTTGCTGTAAGGTTTCCATTTGTGTAAACAGCTGAAGATACCTTGAGGTTGGAGAGGGGTGAAGTGTGGCGATGGTGATGATGATGGTTTTCTGGCTTATCTGCAAAATAATGTTTATGTTTTGCCGTTGAAAATGTGTTTTACGAAGCTTTTGGTATTTTATTATCCCAATTTGTAGACTTATGCTTAGAAAATACGTAAAAATTTAAATTTCAATTTTTAATGAATACCTTAGTTACTTGGGAGTTTTATTAACATTTTACCTAGGTTTAGAGCATAAATTCATTTGAATGTAACCAGCAACATGAGAATACGTCTAAAGTTTTCACTCAAAAAGTTTATTTACATCTTCACACGTTCAGAGAGTGAAAAACAAACTTAAAAGAAAACAATTGTTTCAATAGCCATCCATCTAAGCCCCATTCAATCATTTCTGCCTCTGTAATTCTTCTTTTTCTCACTTTTTTACAACTTTTTCATATTCAAAAAATATATAGTATTTTATATAATATACATAGCTTAGCTTTTAGTTGTTTTATCACTTCTGCCTTCACTCAAGCACTCATCAATCAATCATCCAAATGCGCCCTTCAAGACTCCTATTTAGCCCCTGCACTCAAAGGTTTTTGATTAATTTTTTACGTTTATATTTGCTCTAAAACAATTGACTAAAAGGATAACGCCGAAAAAATATTTTTCAAGTTCAGAATGAATTTTTTCTGTATCTATCATTCCAAAAATGACAAAATTTTCATTAAACTGTTACAAATGACAGATCTTTTTCTTGATGTTTAACATTTCAAATAATTTCCTTTTGACTAAACCATAAATACTTTTATCTAATGATCACATTGCCAAAGCACTCACTCAATAAATGTCAAGAAGCACTCGTGCTCGCACAGAAGCGACTAGCCAGTAGAATCAGAGGCATAGCTTATTTGCAGGGTTCACCCATAATTCAGAATAAAAATTTAGGCTTTTTTTAGCAATTAGGGCAAATTTCATATTCAAAAAAATTTTTCGTAAACTAATTAAAAGCACTTAGACCACACAAAATGTTATTAAACAAAACAATAGCTTATTAAAAAGTTCGCAAACTTAAGATAACATTAATAATCTCAAGAGAATTTCATGAATAGTTCAAAAAAAATAAAAAGCTTACCACTGTCTGGACTAAGTGGATAAGTTTTGATTTGGAGAGGAACCTTGGCGCTTTTCAACTTCAGCATTCCGTATTGGCAGATAGCTTGCACCTGTAAATGGTTTTATTGTTTTTTTTTACATTAAAAATCGTTTGAGTCATTTGAAATTTTAAATAAAATAACTATATAAAAATTTTTCAAATTTAAAAAAAACTTTAACTAGTAGTCAACAATTTTCTTCAAACTTCAAATAGTAAAATATATTTTCCTAAGCTTAATGTTCAAAATTTTTAAAATGAAGTTTTTTCCTTTTACTCTATACAATAGGCAGTTTCATGACGAAAACGGAAAAAATGATTAAGTCTGAAAGCTCCCAAAGACCTTTATTCAGTTCAAATGGCTTGGATAAAAGATTTCTTCATTAGCAATGAAATGCCGTTTCAAATACTCGTTTCGAAAATATCATTTTAAATTTGCATTATTCGAGGCATGCCTGATAATAACTACTCGTTTGAAAAATTGGCTTCTTTTTTTAAGCTGCTTATATAATTATGTTGACCAGCTATTTGTAATGTAAAACACATATAGGTTGAAATGCTAAAATATTCAAAAGTCTGCCTTTTGAATTTTTAATTTGTATTTGGAATTCATTTATATTTGAAGAAAAATTGCTCATTTGAATCTATTGATTGACTTTAAAAGCTTGAAAAAAAACCCCTAAATCCTGTTTTAAATAAAAACAATTCCTGTATAATGTATTAGGTTATAGCGGGCTTTACTTAGTAGATAGAGAAATGGTAGTTAATACACCTTTTAGTTGAAACAAAAACAAAGAAAACACTGTAATTTGAGATGACGCTTAGAAGATTACGTGTGTATGTGTTAGAGACCATGTGCTACGAGGAAATCACTGCTGTTTTTGAGATATGGTGTTTATTCAACTGGGAGTCTATTGTATTTTTTGTTCATTTATTATTATTGAATAACTACATATAATAAATATTTTTCGATATTTATTTCCTATGTTTTGTAATAATTATTATCCTAAAAGATTGGGTGAATGCGTGAACTTTATTTCGGCGCACACAATGTATGTGTTTTTGTGCGCCTGTGAGAAATGAATATAGATGAGAATGAAATTAGCATTTTGATCAACAAATTACGCGCATCAGCTTCTCACCGTCAACGACATCCTGTCTCTCGTCGGGATGTGCATATTGCTAACTTTTTGAACTTATTTATTTTTTCCATTATTCAGCTTGGAAATATGTCTTTCAGAGTTTTTGATATTTCTATTTAGTTTTTTGTTTTATTTTGATTTATTTTAGTTATTTTTCAATACTATTTGATGAATGATTTTTTAGATATTTCGATGCGTCAAAAAATTTCCTCACCTTACAACTTTTTTTTAATACTCGCAGTTTTGTCATTGCAAAATTTTTATCGAAAACACTACAAAATAAAACAAAATTTCAAATATCACTCTATGAAAATATTTTATTCAAAAGCATTTTTACCAAAGAGGTTAATATTTGTAAACGGCTTTGTCAATCATGATTAGAAATACGTAGAAAAACAAAGAAACCTTAAAAAGCATAAATATTTATTTCATTTTATAAAAATATATTTTTGGAAATAGGAATTTTATGACTGAATTTATAATTTTAAGTTTAGGATAAATTTGAAATATTTTTAATGAATTCAAGGGAAATGAAATTTTCCAAAATTTTTCGTTTTTACTTTTGCTTTTTGATATTAATGTATGACAGAATAAATGAAAATTTATATTGACAGATGAAATTTTTGTGAATATATTTGCATATATTTGATAATTCTTCATGAATAAGATGAAATAAATCAACGGAAAGCAAGGTTAATAAAATTTCAAATAACTTTTCAATTTTCCAATTAATGTTATTTCGTTAGAAAAATTTCTTTGAATTTAATTTTCAAAATTTTGAAATGTATCAAATTCTGAGTGCGTACTAATTGAAATGAGATCATTTTTTTGTGGCAATGTGAAACCATGCGAGAAATTAAATAAATGTTGTCTTGACTCTCATCTCCCTAACACAACAAAAATTTTTTCTCTTAATTTATCATTTCTCTCCAACTTATCCGAATTTTTGTCAGTTATTTCAAAGTTTTTTTTACACTTTTCCATATATTTATTGCTTTATTACAAACTTTTTTAATCCAATTTTTAATCATTATATTATTCTCATAAATTCTATCCATATCTCTATAATATTACTTTGAAGCTTTTTCATTCATCCTCTATTTCATTCTTTTCCATCATTTTATTCGTTTTCACACCATCAATCACCGTGCAGGCATCACCGTTATAAAATCCATCATAATCGTGTTTACAACTTGATCCGCTAGAATTATTCCATGCATAAAATACATTGTCTTTTATACAATCTCTATCTCCCATTCAAAAGAACTATCAATCATACTTATGGTATCACTATTTATATTAGTATAAAGCACAAATTTTTTGGCTGTTTCAAACAATAGAGCTAATTTATTGCTGTTTCACAAACCTCTTGTACATATAATGAAACAACCCACTTTATCTAAGCCAACCCATTCAATAAAAATCTGTTTCTTTTAGAAACAAATACAATTCCTTATTTTGTATATAAAGTTACATAAAATAAAAACGGAGAGTTTTCTTTTTAAAATTGGCCTTTTCTTCTTGTTCTAATGTATAAAATTTAATTTTTTATTTGTACAAAACTTTCTTACTTGCACAAAATAGTTGGACGAAGGGTATAGGTTAGGCAGAATGAAGGTTGTGACATCACCTGAAACAACTTGTTTAGACTCTTTGCCTGATGACCCTTGTCTTGACCTCGGTCTATGGCTCCAAAAAATCTTAAATATATGAAAATAATTTCGCAACTCAAATAAATTTGATCATATTTAAACTGTAATATTTATATTTATTTAATGTGGATGGCACCTTATAGCGACTGACTGGCAGGTCGGAGTTGAGAGGAGGGGACCAGCTGATGGTCACTGCCACTCTATCGCCATTGATGCGAGCCTCTGTGTCTGTCAAGTTATTAACCCCACCGGGTCTTTTGGGCTCTGTTGGTGTTTGTAGCAATTTTTAAAAATTTTTCTCATGTGCTAAAACTCTTTTGGCTTGATTTTTAATCAAAAAGCTACTTGTAAATGCAGAAACGTAATTTTCGATCACAATTATTCAAAGTTTTGTCCTAATGAAAGATTCAGTTAATCTTTTTAGAAAAATATTATAATAGTTACATCGTGATTGTTTGAGTTCAAAAAAATGAATAAGCATTTAGGTGCTTTTAAACACAGCTTTTTTAAATTTTTCTGGTCAAGTTTTTAAATCAAAAAATCAAGTTTGCCCATCTAGGTCGAGAGATAGCGCAAATGGCGCTTTTCAAATGCATAGAAAAAAGTTCATGAAAAAAAAATTTTAAAAACAAGTTCAATAAAATAAAAGTTAATTCAAATTTCAGAGAAATGTTCAAATTGAATTAAAGGTGGTTCGAAGTAGTAGGAGTTTGGTGTGGGACGTTTGAATGAAGCATGGAAACTTTTTTGCTTGATGATCCTTTCATGGGGTGATTGTTTGACCACAAGCTTTGAAAAATCATTTTCAAATTTAACTTTTACAAACGTGGATGTTTTTCAAATTTTACATGTCTTTTTCATTTATAAAACTTTTGGGCTGATATTCTATGCAAAGATTGTAGTTTTAATTTAAAATTGTTTTCGATTTTTTTCTATTTTCAAAATTATTTTGACAAAATTGGTAAAAGTTTATAAATTTTTTTATGTGTTTGTCGATTTATAGACTTAACCATATGCTTCTTCCCATATTTAATTTTTTTTTCTTGAAAATATAATTTTTTAATTTAAAAAAAGAAATTCACACTTCTAAAATTCCTTTATATTTTTAATCAAGAGTTACAAAATTTATGTGTAAAGATTTAGACTACATTCTGGCACAGAATTTTTAAATAATTGAAAACTTTAACAAGAAAATGAATGTTTTGTAATTTCTCTTCGTTCTTTTTTCAACTTTCAACTATCATTTTGTTTATTTTTGTGCAAAAATTAACAGACATTTGCAAAACTTTTTTTTTTAAATCAAACCGGAATCAAATTTTTATGTTACGAAGATCTCAAAGCTGAAATATCGGAGTTGCATGGGAGCCTTGCGGCCAAACATGTCTGAAGTTACCTCATTCAAAACAATCAGAAAAACTTTTACAATCAGTTTAACTCGTATAAAAGAGAAATAATTTGAATTTGTTGTTTTTTTTTAATAAAATATTAAATTCTGTTGGAACCAGCTTTTTCAAAACCCTCAAAAAATATTTTTTTATTTCCTGAATCTCTCCCACTCCAGTCTTATTCATTTTCTCTGTTTCTATAGCTTTAATTCATTTTTTTCAAATTGTATTTCAAGCTAGTTGTGAGCATTAAAATTGGAGGCAAAATGTAATCAAATCTTATGTTCTCAGCATTGGACTATTGAAAATTGAAAGTTTTGCGAATTCCATATGAAATGCACTAATGTGGAACCTCGTAAAAACGATGTTTTTCAGAGATTTCTCAACGGTAAATGTTTTTTTTAATCTCTAAAAATTTTTTTTTGAAAATATTTTTATTTATTCTTCAAGATATATGAATAGTTGAATATTAAAGTATAAAACCTAGTTTCAGAATGGTCCCATATAATTTTATGAAGTAGTAAAGCAAAAAAATTATTTTTCGAAAATACAATACAATACAATAACGAATATAATTATAGTGGCATTAACTCCAAGGGTTTCTAGGCCACTCAATATTTATACGAAAATTAAAAAATTAAAAATTAAAAAAAAATCAAAATTAAAAAAAAACTAAGAACCAAACAATACATAAATATTCATACACCATAAGATCTCGAAAAAAGATAAGATTTAAGGTTTTTTCCAAAAGAGTGTTTTGAAACAGAAAATCTGAGTTTTTCGGGGAGGTTGTTCCACTGGGTAGGGCCGGTTACATAAAAAATTTTCTTCCCTATGGTCTTAAGTTTAGATTTATCTGGAACAACCTTCATAAAATTAGCAGATCTCAGTTTCTGCTTACCCGGAATGCTTAATAGCATCTCAAGGTTTTTTGACAAGTAGGCTGGAGCTTCATTGTGCAGACATTCGAACATCAGCAACAGAACCTTATAGTCAATCCTCTCATCAATTTTAAGCCAGTGCAGATCTCTCAAAACAGGACTTAAGTGATCATATTTTCTGGTGCCTGTAATGAGCCTGGTTGCTGTGTTGATCAGAGATTGGAGTCTGTTTTTCTGGTATTTAGGGAGCTTTGCAAGGATAATATTCCCATATTCAGTACGGCTCAATACCAGAGCTGTTGCTAACGTCTTCAAAGACTCTTTACTCAACAAATCCTTGATTGATTTCATTTGCCTCAAGAAGATGAAACCACTCGTTAATAACATGTTGTTATGAGTTTTCATAGAGAGGTCCCTATCCAACCACACACCAAGAGTCTCAACATTTTTGGAAGGAATAATGCTATCTGCTCACTGAACGATTCGGAATTTTATGAATGCTTCTGCCATTGAAAAACCAAATAGCTTCAGTCTTTGAAAGATTCAACTTCAAGTGATTAGCTTACATCCAACCTGCAATACCATCTATACACTCAGATAAACAAACCTGCAGATCAAGTGTCTTTTCATATCTTCAATGGCCATAAATTTGAGTGTTATCTGCAAATTGATGGAAACTGAAGTTATGCCTCATGACTAACTTTTCCAAATCACCAGTAAAAAAAATGAACAGCAATGGTCCAAGAACGAAACCTTGTGGGACACCAACAGATGAGTGCATCATACATGTTTCACTTTCACAACAACTGATAATAAAAGTTCTATTAGTTAGATAGCTAGTGAACCACATAAGCACAATATCCCCAAAGCCAAAAGACTTTTCCAGCTTTGTCAGCAAAATATCTCGGTCCACCAGATCAAAAGCTGACGATAGATTCAGTAGAACCAAGAGAAATAACTCACCGTTGTCTGCTGCTTTCAAAATGTCTGAATAGATTTTTGAAACGGCAGAAAAAATAAAAAGATTTTTTAAAATGAAAAACTATAGTTAATTTTCAGGGTATTTTCATTTTTGTGTTGTCAGTCACTTTTGTCAAAAAAATTACTTTACTTTTCGTAAATAATAGTTAGACCTTTACAAATGCCATGGCTCAATTAGCAATAATTAACCCTCTAACTCTCTAAAATTTTCTCTAAGAATGCATCTCAAGCTCAATTATGACCAAATAAATGAATTTCTGCCAAGTTTCGGGCGATTAGAAAGGTTAACAGATTATTGGGTACTGGGCGATAACTCATGCTGAACAACTTATAATTAAGTATTCTTATAAATACATCATCGAGATTGGAAATTCTGAAAAATTATTCAACACTGAGTAAGGATACAAATAAATTCTGAAAACTAGGAAAAAATATAGCGTTTATATGAATAGATAAACAAATAACATAAGAAATAATAACTGAAGAGATAAAATTGAAAGATTACAAACGTTGATAAGTAGTAAAGATTGAATCAAAGCTACTGGAGCAAGTTCTTCAAAGCCATACAATTGGGATACTATTATGTAGGCATTTATCTTCAACAAATTCATCATGAAACATGGAAATATTTTCTATGCTACAGATGAACTTTTCCAAAAGATAGTTTTTGAAGAATATTTGTATCTGAAGATTGCTCACTTTTGAAGTTTCCCAAATAAAGTTATCTAGATATCTCTCAC
>OZ038322.1:21561917-21663823 GCA_964035795.1 Pterobdella sp. o SKG-2022
CCAACAAATAAAAGCTTCAGAACTTCTGAAAAATTTGTGAAATCGTTTTAACCCCAAAAATCAATCACTTGCGAAAGTTGACGAGAAATCATTGTGTTTGACTTTATCAGTTTAATTTTGCCTTTGAAAAGCTCTACATTGAAAGACCCATATATAAAAGTATGAAGTGTGCTTGAATGGTATCCAGTGAAAAATGCATTATAACAATCAAAGCTTATTCATATTTATTTATCTGAACAATCATTAGGCTTCGCACTTATCCAGGGGTTCAAAAAATAATATCACAAGCAAAAGATGAAAATGTAATGATATAATACTCATACTTTTTATTTATTTGCAAGTAGCTGTAGCTATGCTTCTGGTAATTGATAATTTTTAAAAGCTGACTCAACATTGTGAACTTTCAGTCATTTGTGTAAAAAAGTGTTTACAAACTGCTTTCAAAGACTTTTGAAAGTTTAAAGCTTTTGGACTTCATCTAAAAACACGTTTCGCCATAAAATAAGCGATTAACGGCTTTGAAATATTTTCCGCATATAAATAAAGCCAGTAACTATTGGGTTTAAAAAATTTTTTATTACCGAAGACTCGCCAGAATCAATTAAACTCTTTAGAATCGTTTAAACTCGTGAATATATATAACTCATGTAGTTTTATAGCTTGAAAATTTCAATCTATGTTCTAACAAGGATTAAAACTTTCAATGATTACTAGCCCGTTTTAACCGTAAGGCTTTTAATATTTGCGAGTCCTTGAAAAGCTGGTTTTAATTTAGCGAAAAGTGGTCTTATCAACCATTATCAAAAAGTTGCATTTGTATGTGCTTAAAAAAAATTCATTTTAAAAATATTTCTCCACAAAACAGAAATTTAAATAATTTTAAAATCATAATCGCTTAATTTAATTTCAAAAAATAATTCGAAATTGACTTTTAAAACTAACAATGAAAAGTTTAAAATATATATAAAAAACCTTTGTAATATTTCTCAATGTGGATGCCTAAAAATGCTATAAATTATTGTTATTTCAATAGCTACCTAGTTTCACCATGTGACAATTTTAGTTAAACTAAAATAATATAAACAGTGAAAACTCATGTATATATAAATCCTTATAATTCAGCAGCATGTATTGAACATATTTATTGGATGATGTACAATACCTACCTGTGGTATTCTCATTAGTAACCATGTTTCAATAGTATAAATATATTCTCGACTTGGTTGAAATTAATATGGATTCGAACGTTTGAATTTTTTAAAATTATAATTACTGCAATAAAAAGTATAAGCGTTCAAAGTCCCAAAAAACCAATATAAACCACAAAAGTCTAAAATAAAATTCAATGGAAGAAATATGAACAAAACATAAATGGTCATAACCTTCAAATTAAAAACCAATGAAGCTATTCATAAAAAGTTTCTTGAAAAAATTAAAAATATTTCTTAGATATACCATACATTTCGAGTAAATACACAAATTAAAGTATAAATGTAATATATACATGTGTTATAGGTACAGAATTAGTGATTACACATATATACATAACAATTACATATGTAGTTATTAGTATATATACAATTTACATCTGCACTTATAATGTGTAAGCAAGGGTCAATTGAACCTGGGTCGATTGGGACCACGCAGTCATGAGGCTTTCATCCAGGTCTGGCCCCACACTCCAACGTACCTCCACTACGTACATGATGCACTCTGAGACGTTCTTCTGCAGTGGTTTTGTGTTGGTGGTGTCTCAAGAAGGATAGTATTGATGGGGTTTTTAGTTTTTAGCTAATACAAGGAGTTTGTGGGATTGGTGTTATGTTTAAGAAGCATATTGTATTTATTTTGTTGTTTGTATTGGATTCTTGTGTGTTGCATGCTTTAACTTGAACTGGTATAAGTTTACTTTAAGGGTGTGACCTTGTTTGAAGTTATAGCATGTTTTTTATTATATTCAATTGTATCGTATTGTCTTGTTTTCATCACTCAGTATTTTCTGCGTTGCAATAGATATAAATAAAGATTTTTATGGAACAGATAAAGTCCAGATGAATGAAATTATATTAATATTTATAAATTTTGATAGGATGTTGTGAAATCGGCAAAATTTATAGTTTCAAATAGTTTTCAGTAATCATTCTTGAGGAATTCATGTGGTATGTAGCTAATCAATAATTTAAAGACTCTATGCATCACTAATGACATCTTCAACTACATATAGGATATCAAATCACTACTTGAACAAAACCTTTGAAACAGAATTCCATCTTAGTTCTACCGATGATGATGGCGACGATGACGACGACGATGATGCTACTGATGATGATCCTCGGCGTCTTTCTTTTATTTCAGGAGGGTTTGGAATGTCTGGAAATCCTGTGTTTGCATTGTTTTTTGTATCAAATTTTCAGGCTGTTTCTTCAATGTATTTTGCGTCTGATTGTTTTGTGTTTGCTATGAATGGTGAAATTTTCATTGTGAGTTTAGGATTCAATGCATCTCAACAATTCTTTTCATTTAAATTTTATTTTTTTTTTTTTTTTAAATTATTTCTTAAAAACAAGGATATTTTTCTAAAAAGTTACTTTTCGCTTATTCAAAATTTGTCTTATTTTTCCTTTTTGAGAGCTCTCAAA
Source organism: Pterobdella sp. o SKG-2022 (assembly GCA_964035795.1). NCBI lineage: Eukaryota > Metazoa > Annelida > Clitellata > Hirudinida > Piscicolidae > Pterobdella > Pterobdella occidentalis. The sequence continues at coordinate 21,564,557 of OZ038322.1, forward strand.
GAGTAATTAATTAAATCACATGGCAACTTAATGGCTTTTTCTTCTGAATGTCAATACATAGATGTGCATATAATCAAACCACACAGACTAATTATTTTTTTAATGAAATAAACTCAACATAAAATATACTTTAGAATTAATAGTAGCTGATTTCTGGTTTGTAATTAGATGTAATGGAACATAGCGAGAGAATAAAGGCTTTAAAATTGGTGGGAGAGAAGTTAATTAAAATCGTTTAGACATTCTGAGTCTAATTCAAAACGACGGCCAAACAATCTGCAGCCGCAATGATGAAGTAATTACTTAATTACTTTCCTTCTTCTTTCAACAAATCTCCCATCACCACCACCATCATCATCATCTCACTCTTACACTATCGTCTTCATCTTCATCTTTATCATCTTGTTCTTGGTTTTTCAGTTTTGTTTTTAATTATTCTGCTTTTTTTTCCATCAAAACTATATTTCTTACCTTTTTTTTATTATCTTTCTTATCGAATGTTTTTTCCAATTTATTAACTCATTTTATCCTCAGCTCATACGATAGCTTCAATAGAAAGATATTTTCGGCAAAAAAGAATATTTTTACAACTACTCTAGTTATTTACGAACAGTCTTGTGCTAATTACAAGGTTGTGTTTAGGAAATTGAAACTTTGAAAACTAATGCACATCTCATTTTCGTGAAGACCTCATAGTTGTTCAAGCATTTGTAACAAAATGCCTCTGGTTTTAAAAGTACCGACTAATAAATACAATTTTAACTCATAAAACTAGTAATGAAAACTGTTTAAGGTTAGTTTAAATAAAAAATAAATTGCTGGAAATTTGAAAGAAGAGTTTCAAATTATTTTAGCGCATGAGATTTCGAGCAAATAAAAAGGCTATTAAAACAATGAATCAATTATGACACTAGGTTGAGTTCAAGTTTTATAGGAAAAGATATGGCTTTTATCAGGAAAATCTTGCTATGTTTTTAAACGTTAACCACATGTGGAGTAATATAAAAATCGCTGTTTATATCCTAATTATTCTTAGCATACACTTTCTATAGGCTGGATCTATAAAAAATTTCGAATATTTAATATTTATTAAACTTAATGAATATTCAAATCAAAAACGAAATGAATTCGAGTTTTTTTTTATATAATAAAATTCAATAATTTTTGATATTTTAAATCTTTTTTAAAAATTAACTAAAATGGGTGTACGTTTAGATGCTTGTGTGTGTGCGTGTGAACGTAAATGCATATTTGTAATTGTTCCGCTATCCTTTTGATTAAATGTTTCTTTGTTTCGCATATTTACACACACACACACACACACACACACAAACACACACACACACACACACACACACACACAAAACACGAGAAAACAACTTTCATCGTAATTCAGAAAACTAAAAAAAAAATAAAAACAAATCCATAAAAAAAATACTCCAAATACATAAAAGTAAAATTTATTTTTTAGAAGTTTCACTAAGAAGAGTCATGTTTGAAATTTGGAAATATAATTTAATTTTGCTTGCGTCCAGAAGGTCCAGTCATGCGACAGATGCAACGAAAAAGATGTTGCAAGAAACTGATGTTTGCCTTGAGAAATTTGAAACCATTTCAAACTCAATAATAGGATTAGAAAAGTTTTGAACAAATCGTAACAAAAAATAGAAAGTTTTTTGGCTGGAAAATCTTTAAAAAATGTTGAATATGAATTGTGAAACAATGGCTTACTAATGGTTTTTAGCAATGAGTTCAAGCTTGAATATTTGAGCTCGAGTGCTCGCAAGTTCAATTTAGCAAATTTTTTGAAGTGATTCTTTAAAAATGTTGAAAAATAACTAAAATTTTTTACAAATTTTTTACGTACATGAAAACAAACACCTTCACGTACAGCAGCAAACACACAAGAAAACAATGAAACCCTTCCTTCCTTATGCAAATATGTTTCAAAACGGAAATATTTTGCTCTCAAACTCCTATTCATAGTTTAACCTATTTTTTACTAAATTTTTGTCATATTTTGAAAAACTCATCTCATATTCTCATTCTCTTTCAACACCTTTAACAAACTTTTTTCCACTTTAAAAAGACATTTTTTCTGAACTAATTTTCTTTGACATTTTTTTTATTTTAAGAGTTTTCCTAAACATTCTTTACAATTAAATTTTTCCAAAGTTAAACTTTCAAAATATCCATTAAACCTTCGACTTCTACAGTAGTTTTTTTTAATTTGCAAAATTTTATTGTGTAATGGATCTGATATATGCTGATCCATATGCCAATAATACCATGCGTGCAATCTTTAAAATATGCTACTACATTATATTTATTAATCAATAAACAATTATATATTCCTGAATTTGAAGTTCAAAAAACAACTCGATCAAATGATCTGAATGTCAAATCGACTTTTTGAATTCAGCATAACTCATCAAAAAGTGATAAGTCTCACCATCAAACATGTTGGTGGCCTTCAAACAGGTCCATCCACAGCCCGTGGAGCAGCATTTCAACACACCACTGCACTCACTGTCCACTTCACATTCTCGATGGCATTCTGTTACTCCCACCTTGTTTAATAAAGGAATGCGTTTGAGGACGTGTGGGTGGATTAAAGGGTGGAGGATGAATAGTGGGTAGATTAATAGATAGGTGGCTAAATGAATAAATGGATAAATAATAAGATGGATAGATAACAAAAAGATGGATGAATGAATAGCTAAAGGATCGAATGCATATATAGATGAGTAAATTCTAATGGATGAAAGACTTGATGAAAGGAGGAGAGTGACACGTAAGATGTTTTAAATAGCCTCAAAATCTTGAACATACTTCTCTTTCTGGAGGACACCGGCCTGATTTGAAAGTCTTGGCATGTTTTAAAAACTGACAACTCTCGATGCAAGCCTGAAAGGGTTTGAAGCATATTTTTATATAGAAGAATAAAGTGCCCATAAAACATTACTTTGAAATTAACTTAATCTTGACGCATTTAAATTACTCAAGTGAACAAGCATTTTATCTTTCGACATAATTTTAAATATTTATAAATATTCTTGATTTTTACCAAATTTTTAGTTTGAAAAATAATATTTTCTATGTCTAACAAAGTTCTTATGAGTTTATAAGTGGAACTATAAATTTTAGTTACCGCCTATCTATGTTCAAGCCATTTTTAAACTCTTGCTACTTCATTTTTCTAACAGATCCATCAAACTCTTCATCTTTACGTTCATTTTTATGAGCTGCAACTTATTTTTTGGATTAAATGTTCACTATTTCTTTCAACATTTTGTTTCATTGAATTTTATTCTTGAAAAATAATTTATAGCTCATTTTGAATAAATTGTCTAAATTTCATTTTAAAATTTTTATAGAAGTTAATGTTTGCTTACATCTTCCATGTGACTGCCACGCATTAAATTATTTATGTAACTTTTCAAATATTCATTCGTCCAGTTTCCTTCTTTTTTTTTCCTTCATCATCTCTCACGTCGCTATCTTTCTTATACGTGACCAATACGTCTACCACACAATCTTTTTGCATTTTCTATGCATTTTTAATTTTTTTCGCTTAAATTTTTTTCAATCTTTTTTTGGCAATTTAGTATGTTGGTTCTAGGAAAACAAATATTTTGAGATTTATTTTGTATCTCTCGGTTATATACAATGCCTCTATACCTTGCTAGATTTAGTTTTCATTATCTTTCTTTGGCGACTTTTGCTTAATTAATCCAGTAACATCCGAAGTCTTGATACGTTAAATTAATTAGAGGTTTGCATAATCAACAAGTACGATTTATCTGTTTTCTTTGAAACTGCTTAATCCCACTAGATCTACCCAAATAAAGCCATTATCCTTTCAGAAAAACTCCCAATTACTGCTGTTTTAAAAACTTACTGAAACAAGTTATGATACTATTAGAAAACATAACAAGCAAATAAGATACCAATTTTTCAAGATATTTTGGTCGTTTGGAAGAAATAACAAAGAGAAAGTGATATTGTTATCTTTTGTGAGCATTAGGTCACACCTGGCAAATCTCTTCAATCCCTCTAAGATCACTATCAGCACCACAATCTCTTATTACGTTTGTGCGGTTTCACTTCATATTGAAAATTTAATGTTTTTTCAAATCCCTTTTTCGGTTTCTTTGATAAAACTTGAAGCAAACTCAGTGTATATTGAAAACATGAAACCGAGTTTTAAATAACTATTTTTTCAAACCTTAAATTTTTTTTTTCGAAGTGTCAAATGTTTTTAATTTACGCACTAAAAGCTCTGATTAGGCTTAAGCTCGCCGGAGCGCTGACTTGAAGAAGATGAATAGTGGGTAATGATCTGTATTTCTAGTGATCTTTTAATTATTTTCTTTCTGCAAACTTCTGAAAGTTTTTTAAAAAAATTTGAATTTTTTTTTAAATTTGAAAAATTGAAAAAAAGGTATATTTATAAGAACAGTAGTGACGTTTGAGCTTCTAAATATTCCTCATATTTTTCAAAATTGAATGAACGTTTGCCCAACAAGTTTTCAATAGTAATTTGATTTATAGTTGTACTCAAATTTGAACACTTTTTAATTAAAAATATCCAAAATTTGTGTGAGGTGCGAACACCACGGAAGCTTTTTGAAAATCATTCGAGTCATGTTACAAAGCAGTTTATAACTTGGTGTGTGAATTCTTCGGAAATACTGTATCTTGTTTCCTATATTTTTCTTGTTTCTCAATTCACTAAATAATAATTCGGAGTAATATTATAAGTAGTGAAAATGATAATATATCAACAAATTCAATAATTCAACTCTACTTCTTTTCGATTTGCTGGTTACAACTTTATGAAGAACTTACCACAAACGCCTTCAAAACGTTTTATAATTTTTCATTTTTAAATAATTAAAGTTTTTTTTGCTTTTTAGCTTCAAATTTTCATTTTCGCTTTTTCCAGACCAAATTAATTTCACTAAAATAAATTTTTCCAATTAATTTTTTTGTAACTATTTTTCATCTTAAAATTCGATGAATATACATAAAAAAATCATCATTTTGCGACATTTGAGAACTAAAATAGCTTATTAACCTATATTATTCAAAAAAAATTTTTAATAAATGACATAAATTCTTGGACAAACCCATAACTTATTTTAACACTAATGAATTCATAATGATTGAACACTAACGAAGCCATAATTCCATTTAAGACTTAGAAATTACAATAAGCACTTAACACCTCTAAAACTACTATAACCGTGAACTAATTTGCAGCTTTTACAAGCATCAAAGCCGTTTAAAAGCGAGTTACGAAAGAATTTCTCAAGGGAAGGCCCAAAACTTGTTGAGTTAATAAGAGTATCAACACACAATATATTTAGCCAAGCAATCAAGCTTTTAACAAAGAGAAATGGAAGTAGTTATGTAAAAGTTATTGAGAAAAAAAAATGCGATAAAAAATAACAAGCCATTAAAAATGTTTTTGATATTCACCAAAAGATGAAAAGTTTAAATGACAAATCTTTTCTATTATTTTCGTTGTAGTTGAAATTTATAATGTAGAAACCATTAAAAACAAAATATAAAATTTTGTTTTAGTTTAACTCAACTGCAAGGAAAATAACTCATATCTACATAAAACAAAAGTAATTTCATTATTTGTTGAAACCAGCAAACTACAGGCTTGAGGATTTGTTTGTATCGCATCGGCTGACCATTTCTCATGGTAGTTTGAACTTTAAAAACCATTAAACTAATTAAAGCTTTTATGAAAATTTCCTAAATCATGTTTATTGCTTTTGAAATTCAATTTCAAACCTATAAAAAATAGATGACATTCCAAACTGATGCTCATGACTATTTATTCAACCGTTACGGAAACATTCGGTCAAATAGGTAAAATATCTAAAATGAAAATGTTCCATTACATTCAATAACACCATTTAATTATCACTCGTTATATATAACAGTAATAAGAGACGAATATGAAACTAAAAAATGCAATAATAAAAACCCTCTATATAATGGATTGGTAAAAACCAATTTATAATGTAACAACGTCGATGGTTTAAAATATTATAATTGGGTTTACCAGAAACGAAAATCTTTATATTTGTATAATTCCTAAATTATTAAAGTAAAAAAATTAAAACCTAGGAGATTTGAGCAAATAAACATTCATTTATAATTTTTTTTTACTTGGTAACTATTCACAATTTTTATCTCGAGCCTTGCTTATAATTTATTGAGTATAATTATTGTAACAACTATTTTTTTATTTATTATAATTATTTATTTATTATTAATTATATATTATATTTTTGTTATAGTCATATTTTTTCTGTTATAATCAGGATTAAGATTTGACTGGTTTGAGTTATTTCATGGTTTGTCTCACTACCTCTTCTACACTTTTTTCAAAATCATATGGTTAAAATTGACTACCATACTCTCACCATTTTTGTTTCAACTAGCTACACTGGCTACAATACTTCTATAAATATCAGGTAAATTATCTTTTTTCAAAGCTTTCGATTTCAAACACGGTTTCTCTGCCAGTATACACTCTTTTCTATTCAAATGTCCATACCCCCTCAGAGCTCCACAGTTGATCATCAAATGCTCTTTTTAGCAATTGGGTTTAAAACTCCCATAACCATTAGACTATTTTTTATGAGTTCATTTTTTCATTAACAATTTTCGCAAATATCTCAAATTTCCCTTTATCACAGCTTCCATCAATCTTAATATTCCCTTATTTAAACTTTTCTATAACAATTCTTCTTTTGACTGCGTTAAATTGAATGTATATAATGATATTAATAATATTTTCTTTTTTCAAAATTAGTTTGTTAAATAAAAATATTTAGAAAATAATTTTTTTAATTAGCTGTATACATTTTAAGACTACCTCCAATAAAAAGCTCAAAACCATTAAACTTAACTAATCACAGAAAACTCAATAAAGGTCTTATCAAGTCTTATTTATTACATGAGTGTTTTCAGGTAAATTCTCTTTCATTTGAAAAAATACTAATTTTAGTATTTTTTTTGTAAAGTTATACTTTTTCATCCGAATCACGTCTAATGTTAATATAGTAATTCTTATTTCACCATTACATTTGATTTAGTTATTTTTGTAACGTCCATACAGTGGGAACTGTTGATTTTGGTGAAAAGTTGGCAAAAGGATTGTAATACAAATGATTTAGTAGTGATAATTTGTTTTTATAACTTGATAACTATCAATAAATAATCCCAAGATTAAAAAGCGAAACAATGGGCGATTACTCTGATTGAAAAAAGCTTTTTTAAATATTTTTTTTCAATGAAAAGTAAATCTGATTAAAAATTCAATTTTAGGTTCATAAAACGCTCATTATAAAGTTAATGTAATCTTCTTGTTTTTACAAATATTAAAAACAAATCTTTGCATTGAGTCTGCATTTTTAGTGAGATTTACTACTTTTTTCTTTCAAAATTGAACAAAAAATTTAATTATATTTAACTTATTATAAAATGCATAAATACAGTTTAGTAAAATTTTGCAAATAAAAGTTAAATAATATATTAATTTTTAAATATTCCTTATTCAAATATAACTGTAGACAGTTTTCAAATCAAGATAATGCTATAAGATAATTTGAATGTTACATTTCCATAGAAGCTCACAGCTTATAAAACTTCAAATAGCTTCACAAAAACATCAATGGTTGATTTAGATTTTTCAAATAAAAAGTTTTTTCTATCTGAGACAATTAATTAAAAACCCCAATAATTGAAATTCAATTTCTATGAAAAGTTTGGCACCCTTATGAAATTGCAGTCGAATGATACAAAAGGCCAGGTGAGAATTTTTTGAGAATCGATCAAACGTTTTTAGAAAATCTATTAAGAAATCAGTGAAAATATAAAATTTTTTTTTTTTATTTTGAATTATACTAAAACTCAAAAAGATTATGTCCATATAATAATTTTCATGTGCAAAAAAGGTTTGTTTTTATAGGTGAAATTGTAGCTACTTCATTCAACTTTTCGAAGAAATATCAGAACAATGAGTTAATTATATGGGTAGATTGTGAATACACCTACAATATGTATTGAGGCTGGTTCATACTGTTGCGAAAGATTGACTAGCAGAAATGGAGAACCTTTGAGAACTTAGAAATATTTAGTACTTTCATTGATATTTTTATATTTCGATCAAGCAGCCAGATTAGAAATGACTTAAATAATTTTTTTTAGTTTTTTTTTATTAAAATCAAAAATTTGCTCATTAACTTTTCAATATTCAGTGATAATAATTGCATATCTAATGTTTGTGATGATTAGTGCCTACACAGAGATACTGGAACAAAAATGTATGGTAGCTTTTCGCACGTGCGTTTCAAGTCTACTTTTTTATAAAAAAAATCTTTATATTCTAATAGAGAAATAAATTTAGACTTTTTCTCAAATTTATTCAAACTAAAAGTTTGATGTCTTCATTTCATGTACTTTAGTTCATATTTTTAGCGTGGTCTCAGATGTCTCAGTTTTGAGTCACGATTTATTTTACAATAGTATATATTCAGTTACCATTTCAAATCAGTCTGTCAATTTTATCATTGATATTTTTTACATAATAAAACTACATGAAAGCACTATAATCATATGAAGGAAAATATTTACAGAAGGCGGCCTTGTGTTTAAAGCAAAAGCATATGATAAAACCATATATTATGGCAAATTGTCATTATGTTATGAAAGGAGATTTTTATACAAATCTATGTAATTTGTTCATCTTATTTGTCTTTTTCTGTTTTTCATGTTATTTTATGTTATGTTATTTAAATTTTATTCGCATTTAATATTTGTACCAGGTTGATTTCCATTTAAATTGTCTTTTGACCTGCTTTTCTTCTATATTTAAATCGAGAAAACGATGACATAACAATAAGGTGGGCATTCATTCAAATGAATTGATATGCTAAATCTATGAATATTCATCTATAAAGTCCTTATACCTTTGTGGAGGTGGGGTTGCTGTTTTGGTTGTTACACGATCCTTCACAGAATGTTGTCGATAGAGATGGTTGCGTGCATGGCAGCAGGCACTAGAATGGGGTTTGAATGGTTGTGGTGGAGCTTTTAAATCAAATAATAATGAATGGAAATAGGAAAAAGTCAAAAATGTTGTTTTATATTAGTAAAAAGTTTTTCATCCGTAAAGTTTAGTAGGGTTTTGAAGTTTCATGATGATTTGGTGGCAATGTAACTGTAATTTAATGAAAATAATTGATTATATATAATTAAAAAATCATATTTGGGGTCTATAAGATGTTGAGATGATGAGGGAATTTCGATATGAAATGCAAATTGAGCAGTATGATGTAATAAAAGCCTTTATTGAACTATATTAATACGTTTTTAGAGGGAAACAATAATATTTTACTTTGATATTTCAAAAGTATGTCTAATCAGTCAGTTTTTGAATATTTTATAGAATTATCTAAAAAAATAACAACATTTATGAATGTACTTTGAAAAAATAATAGAAATTTTAAAATTGCTCATTTAGTCTGCGTTCCCAAGCTGAGTATTTCCATTGATACAAGCTTACCAGTTCAAGAATGTGGAAAAAATGTACAAAGTTTTTTTAAGCTATTAGATATCCTCCAAACCAGAGATTCAAGATTGATTCGAAGAATGAAATAACTGGTTTTACAATTTTTGGGTGCTTTGATCAAACATATAAAAATAATTTCTTGTGAGAAAAAACATTTTACTTAATAAGTTAAATTCACTACGATTGAACCTTAATATTTTTTGTGAATATTTGAAATTTTGTGCAGTTTTTTAGTCCGTGATAGAATTTTAGCGTTGAAGTTTACGATCCCAAAAACAATTTTTAAACATTTTTCAGCCTAAGTTGGGCTTTAAAACGGGTGAATATTTAAAGTTATTTATGAATAAAGAATGTTCCATAAACCTTATTAGCATCTACATCCCCTGCAAAACTGATTTTCACAGAATATTTTTTAAATTTCAAAATCAATAATATAATTTAAAAATAAGAATATCAATATCAAATAAAATTGGAAAAAGTCTCCAACCCAGGTGAAAAACCCGCATTAAAGCGCACATTTATGTTCTTTTGACAATGCAGAATTAGGAATCCAATGCTTTATTTATTATATCAAAGGTTTCAAAGAAATTTAAGTTTAATTTAAACTAACCATATAAGATTTCTTTTCACGAAACCCATTGAATGTTTTTGTGCATCTTACTCTTATAATTATTGATTTCATGTATATATACCCAGAAATGATTGGAGCATTCTATCTCGTCTAATTTATCTCATCAAAACCATTGTGAGGCAAAATTAATTAACATATGTTTGTTCGGATTGAGATGCCAAACCAAACCTTAAAACAATTTTCAATCTTGCTATATTCATTTAAGTTAAAAAAGATTTTACCATGAAATATTTGAAAATATTTTTTAGTTGCTGTGTTTAACACATTCATTCTGAATATACATTTTTTCGTTATTTCTTCTCATTAGCTTTCCTAATGTATTGAATTAATTTGATACATTTACCGCATTTGATTATCTTTTATTATTTCTTCCATCTATCTATTCATTCATGTGACTTTAATCTGTTGTCTACTAATCAATGAGCTCGTATGAAGTCTGAATAATTGACAAAGAAACTAATGCTTCTAATCTATCTTCCATTTATTTACCTTTTTTCTCTTTTTTGTATTATCTCAACGTGACATCAGACAGCCGGCCCATCGCTTAATTATTTCCCTTACAAGATTTGACATTGCTTCCACAGTATTTTGTTCTTTATTGTTTTATTTCTGCATTGATAAAAATTTTACAATACTTTATATGCTACTTTTCTTTAAACTTCACTTGAATATAAAATAACGCAGGGTTTTTTGAAATTTTTTTTTCGTTTCATTTTTCAACATTCACAACACACAACTGATGAATAATTTAATTTTTTGATGTATTTCCGGAACAGAAGTTCCAACCCTTGTTTCGAAACAATAGTTTCAAATGACAAAAAATAATTAAAAGTCTATGAAGAAAATGAAACAGGTTCAAAATAAAAAAAATTAAATTTCTAAAAAAGTGAATTTTTTAAAAAGTATTTGTTTAGAATGAATTAAAAACATAAATTCAAAAGATATTAAAAAGTTTTAATTTTCGAAACGAGTTCCATAAGTGAAGTTTAACAAACTATTACACTATTTCCCTTTTTGTTGATCTAGTAGTTTTATTTTCTATATTTCAATTGTTTTTTTAATTAAATATGGAACTTATTCATTTATGAAAAACGAAAAAACTTCAGCATAATTTTATATCTCGAAGCACTCAAAAAATTCTTTTTATAGAATAATGATGTGCTCAGTAAAAATATAGACATACAAACTTTTAAATAAAACCTTTATAGAAATCCAAAATTCTTTTTATAAATAGAAATAAGAATAGAGAATAATTTAAATTTAAATTTTGCTGTATGTGAGATTATTTATGACGGGTATGCCCCATAAATCGCAAGTGGTCATAAAAAGTTTTGTAAGCTTGAGCTTAGACGTTTAACAATGCTGATATTTTAAATGCTCAAATTTTGTTGAAAAAACAAAATAAAAAGTTTATTTTTATTCAAAAAAAAACTAAGTTTTTTAAAATTTAAATATATCTCATCATAAATGTCGATTGTATAGCCCTCATCGACCAGGTCAGACCATGGTATGTACTTGCACTGAATCATTTTTGATAATCATCTTTGAAATTCAACAGTAGGTGTAAAGACTTAATTTAGATTTTGGTGTCTTTTCTTAATTTGCAACAGATGATAGAAATTTATTGGAAAAAAAAAAGGATTTTTTTTTCTTTCTTCATGCCTTTTCCACAGAATTTTTTCTCCAATTTTATCTCAAATAAAAAGGTCTTGTTTCAGTTTATTTTTTAAAAGCCACTACCAGAAAAAAATTTTAAAAAAAGTTTATTTGGAAGTAAACTACGTCTTTTTTTGCCGACATCTTTGTGTCATAGAGGTAGATGTCTATGGTACCATTCACCATGGGCCTTGAGAGATGTTTTCGTCGTCTAGACTTGAGACGGTTCATTCATAACAGGGTTTATATTAAAAAAAAAAAAAACTACAAGTTTAATTTTTTAATTGTTTGATACTCGTAAAATAAATGAATTATAAGTATTTTACATAAAATTTTTACAGTTTTTGCTCTTACATAGCAAGATTCCCATGTTTTCCTGATATGAGAGTCAATAGTTAACATTATATTTTTCATTGATGTTACTATTTCAAAATATTCAGCATAAAAAATATAGAATTCAATACCAACACAGTCTGGAAAATGTTGAATCACAACACAAAAGGCTTCTAGATATTTATGGAAATTATAGAACTACCTCGTAAATTAATCTATATTCATATTCTCATTCGAGCAAATTGCCATATTTATACAGTAAATTTATAAATATTTTTGGAAAACGTAAAAAAACGAAACAGATGAAACTAATGAAACGAAGAAATTGTGTTGATAGAAAGTAGATAAAGTAACAGGATAAATTGATAAATGAGTGTGCATATATTTGTCCAAGTAGCGTGGTGATAGAGATGAATGATACAAATAATGAAATGACAAGCTGTTAATGGTGTTGTTATTATGAAATGCTTGTTTTTTAATGATCTTTCTTCGGGATGATTATTCATCAATAATAGTTGGTATGGCCTTTCGTGAGGCTATTCCCAAGAATGTGACGTATTTAATCATTAAATTCTATAATTTTTAACACTACTCTTAAAAAGTCTTATTATTCTTTATTAATATATTGCTTCAGTTCTTGTTTAGATATATCTTTATTTTGATTCAACTTGCACATTAGCGCTTCCAAAGTAATGCGGTGCAAAAGCAGTTGACAACGCTGATGGATGGATATTTTTAAATGACAAAAAATCATTAAAAAAGCACAAAAATAATGATAAAGCCTATAAAGCAGTGCTTTTTCAATAATAAATGTATAGCAATTTGTCAAAGGTGCGCTAATGAAAACATATAGGGTATAAAACAGTACAATGTGAGGGTGTTATGAACAGTGAAAGATAAATGGGCGAGCAATTAAATTAGTTTTAGAACCTCCGCCAACCATTTAATCACATAGCTTCGATTGTACAAATACTATTCAATTACTAATCGGACATTTTATTGAAAGATTAATATATGGCCTCTGCTTTATCTTTGATGCTTCATCGTCCGTCCGCATGCTAATCTTTCTTCATAGAAAAACTTTTATGGTGATTTTATATTTTCAAAACTTAGTTAGCGTTTTATTGAATGAAAGATTTTTCGGTAACTTGGAAATGTTAAAAAATTATAATTATAATCCTATTCTCTTTTATGACATAGATAATCAAAAAAACAGGGTAGTGTAGTAACTTAGCTTTAAAAATCCATAAACCTGCTCAAACCTTAAATTTCTGGGTTAATCGAAAGAGTTATACAGAGAACTACATCAGACTCGAGTTAGCTGGCCCTCACAAAACAGTTTTTCTGAGCGTGTTTTTCTTTGGTTTAGTCGTATTAATTCTCTTCATTAGTTTCTTGCTCATCTTATATTTTATTCATGCCTTTCTTCAAGCAGACAAGTTATGACAACAAGCTAATCTATATGATAGTAAACTAGTTTTTTTCGGTGTTTTTTCTCCATCGAAAATGTCAGTTTTATGAACATAATTTAAAAATTTTCAAAGTTTTGCAGTTTTGTTCAATATTATGTAAAAAAAAAATTTTTGATTTTTTAATTTTAAAAGACTAAAAATATTAAACAGGCACTTTTTTATTCATAATTTTGGTAATTTTTTTTATAAACAAGAATGGATGATATTTATTAACTTGACTAGATTTCAGTATAAAAAATGCGCTTTAAATTGGCTGTTCCCCATTAAAGCTCTGTTTTTATTTATCTCCTTTCTCATGCATTTGTTCACGCTTAACAAATAAAATAGTTTAAAAATCTCAATAAATAGAACTCATTCCTAAAATAGCCTTCATAACTTATGGTATAAAACCACATCATTCTACACCAAGATATTGAGATAACACACAATAAATATGGTTTGGAACTCAAGTACATAGAAATTCTACACCAAACACACTGATAGATTAAGGCATCTCACCATCACACACAAATACGTAGAGCTACCACACTATAACACACCACAGATGTGCATCAATCTGCTAGCCAGTCTTGCTGTCAAGTTGACAATTGAGCGATCTATTATGGAGCAAACATGCGTTTGTTTTAACCCATCCCATGTTTATTCAGCATTTATTAAATAATAAAATATTATTTGTTTTAATTTTTAGTTTAATCAGGCTATTGCATAAGCGTTTGAACTGGTCAGAGTAGATAGATAGATTGAATAAAAAACACATGTCGTTAAAAAAAACAAACGCAACTATGGCGGTAGTTGAATTTTTCAACAAAACTTTTTGTTATTACTGAGTTCCAACAGAACTATTTTTTCATGTAACGACCCAAAATTTTGATATGCTAAAATATAATCGTTAGATAATTAGCACAAAAGACAAAAATCCTAGTTTTATTTATTTTGTTTTATTGGATTCATTTAGGCATTTATCGAACATCTTCACTCTTGAAATATTTTCATTTTACCTTCTACAATCCCAAGTTTGGCTTGAAATGCATTTTAAAATCTCAAACGTTTGGAAAATAAGAAACCTTTTGAAAAATATAATCAAAAACCCTTAATGAGTTCGGTCTTTAAATGAAAAATAAATCAAAAAAAAACTAATAATTGAAATTCGTTTATTCAAAACCAACTTCAGTTGTCGAAAAACTTCATAACTTTGACTGCCTTTCCATTATAAACAGTTTAAGCCCTTCAAAAGTTTAAAAAAATTTTATATTCAAATTTTAATTGTCTCAAAACAAAGAAATTCAATGTAAATTTAAGTTTCTTTAAACTAAAAATAATTTCAGAAAACTTAATTGGCAAATTAAAAGCACAATATTTTTTGATAACTCAATCACTCAGCTCTTAACATTTTGATAACCACAATCTAGAAAAGACTTATGCTCAACAAGCCCCAAGCTCATATTCAAAAGGCTTTATTTTATCACTTTGCACTTCTTTCTTAAACGACCTAAACACCCAAAAGAATAAATAAAAGACCATTTATAATTTTTAATAAACCTCCAATAAAATTGGATTAAACGCATTTTTATGACATTTTAATAAAGTTTCTACTTTTTTTTATTATTCAAAATCTATAAGACATTCGATATGATAAAATCTTTTTTTGTTTGATAAAAAAAATCATTTGTTATCGAAAAACCAAGATTCAAAAGAAATCGTATAAAAATCAAATTATTCGGTCCATTTTTTACAATCAGATCTTTCCCCACCTTTCAGAATAAGTCTACATTTGCTCTTGATTAATATTTAAAAATAAAAAAATTTCTCATCATTAAAGCTCATCCAACTCTCGACTAAAGTTATCACCAAAAGGTTTTTACTGTTCATAAAGTTATCAACATCATCTCTCAGGCATGCTTCTGTGTGTAAGAGGTGCCACTTATTATGCTCACACCTTCATACGATTGTGAAGGAATTGTAAAGAAAAAAGCGTATTTGTGTTTTGAAATAAACTAATTATTTTTTCTGAATTAAATTGATAAATTTTGCTCAAACACCGATTTGAAAGAGACTGAAAATATAATGATTTTAATTTGATCACCTCCTTCAAAGGATACATTCAACAATCAAACAATATCTGAATCACCTCTTGTTTTATCAAAAAGTATCATCTTTCATATGGCTTATCTTATATATGAGGCTTTATAGCCGCTCCATTTTTCATCCTTTAAGTGCGAAAACATGAAACTTGATTTATTTGCAAAAGATTCCAAGTTTCAATTCGATGTTTGTTCAAGTTGATTTTAATACTATTTGTTTGGTCTTCTAATATGTATTTACTTATATTTTTTAATTATTTTGGAACTAATATTATTATCAAAGAATAGATTTTATACATTTTTTTCTTGTTTAAATAACCAAATGATGTTATTTTTAAAAAATAAATACCCTTTTGATTGAAAATATTAATGAAAACATAATCAAAAAATTTAAAACCTGAATTAAACTATTAATAATAGAAAGGTCATGAAAACTATTGAAACTTCACTTCATCGACAAATCAGGTATTTTGTCCAATAAACTATATAATAAAATAAGATCTATTCTCACTAACTGCAACCACGATCGTTAGTACATCATTAAAATTAATAGCTGTAATTAAACTAGAAATATGTATTAGAAAGAAACGATTAAGTCAACTTATTGAAGCCATTTTAAACCAGAATTAGTTAAATTAAAACTATTTTTAATATAAAATAAGTTAATAAGAGTCAAATGTTGCGATAAATATGCAATAAAAGTTAATTCTACTATGAAATTTAAGTTTATGAAAAATGCATAGAGCGGCTTCATTGTTATATACGTAATTCAATCCGCAGAAATAAAACTTTTTAATTTAATTCAGTAAAAAAAATTATTCTCAAACAAATAAAACAAAAATTTAATTCTCTGTTAGATACTTTTAGGTCAAAAAATATTTTTTTGAATTCTTACCATAGAAGTTTATCATAATTATTTATTTAAATCAGTTAAAAATTTTTTCAATATAATGATTTTAACAATCGTCGCTAGAAAAATTTCTAATAACCAACACTGCATGCAAAAGTAACGACACAAAAACCATTAACTTCGTAGGTTTCTCATCAAAACATCTTAAGATCAACTTCAAAAACGCATTATACAATGTCCATAAAGCTGAAAGCTGATATGCTTAGATGAAGATTTTACGATGTAACTTAACAACCTGTAGTGAGGTGGCTCACATCATCATGAGATCATCTTGCACTATAATAATGCTTCTTATTTATTTTAATGGAGGATTTTTTGAATGGTTTTAATGTCAATTTGTCGTTCCATGGTGTGTATTAATTAGTGGTTTTGAAAATTCTTATAAAGGGTTTTTATGTTGAAATCTTTTCAAAGAAAATAGTTCCATTCATCTCAAACAAATAAATTCATTATTTTTTAAATAAATTTTCCGGAGAGTCATTTAATTGTGATTTGAGGATGATAAAGCATAAAGGCATTGAAGAAATTGAATTGCTTTGAGAGGACATGAATAATGAACAATTGTTTCAGCTTATACTAGGTTTTATACAGAAGTTTCATGTTTAAGTCAATAATTGTTACGTAGTAAAAGTGCAGTATTTTTTAGTTTCAATTCAACAAGAGTTTTTTTCATAATGTCTAAATGATACATGTTTGAAAATTTGGATTTGTTTGAAAAATAATATGAAAAAATCAAGGGTGTTTCATATTTGGTCTTATCATTTTATTGAGTCTGAACATAAATTTAATTTGAATGAATTTTAAGCCAAAAAGCTTTAAAATTTACTTTGATGAAACGATTAAATTCATACGTTTATGAGCTAAATTATTTTTAAAATTTCCAATTTTCTCTCCATTATATTCAATAACTTCTACTGGCGGCTTTCTAGTTACGTCTTCTTATTTTCTCATCTTATTTGTGAAGGCGTATTAAAGTCTGATTTAAAAGAGGTTTATTACTGTTTTGGGAAGACATTTAAATTTATTGGTGAAATAGAATTTCAAATGCGTGTCAATAGATGGGATCCAAGGCGAGGGATGGTTGTTTTTAATAGTTCATATAGTGTAACATTATTTTTAATTATTTCGTATTTTTTCTTGGGCTAAAAAATAAAATAAAACATTTTATGTAGAAATTCAGTATATTTTTATTCCATGTAAGATCACTTAAAATCGTATTAGGATTGTGAAAACCAAATAAGTTGACGGCAAACATGATTTTGGCATTGTGAAACGAACAGAAATTCTCAATAATTTGAAAATAAAATATGTTCACCACAAACTTTTTATAGTGAACAGTAAGATTTTTTTCACATGATAACAAAAAATTCAAAAAAGTCAAATTGAGGTCAAAAGTGTAAATTAAAAATAATACAATTCGTACAAATTGAGGTCAAAAGTGACTTATCTAGGAGTAAAATGCGCCTCACTGCGGGCTGAATATCTTTCAACGCTTTGAATGTTTATAATTAGTCACATCAAGCATCAACAGATCTTAAAGCTTGTCGATTTATGTACAATCAGCCTTAGACATTACTTCAACTAATATATATTGAACTTCTAAGCCTCTGTAATTTTTTCTCTGTAATTAAATTCAAGACTTCGAAATTCCACGTACAGAGGCATTGAATTTCAGTAACAAAAATTGTTATAAAGTTTCTTTATCACAAGTGAAATTTTTTTTTGAACCGAAAAATATTCTGAAGTGCAAGTCATTACTAAATGATGTTAAAAAGCATGTAGGCGTAACCCTCAATCACAAACCTCTTGGCACTCTTCTTGTTGGTGGCATTCTGATAGGCTGGGAATCTTGCTGATGCCTTGTTCTTTCTGAATTTTTGACTGTTTGGTTTAATTTTAAGTTTGAGTTTAATACAAGAATTATTTTAAGCTAGAATTTTTTGAGTAATGTAGATTTTTGAAAAAAGCCTAAGATACTTATAAAATATGTTCCATTTAATATTTTCTGTTAATATTCTGTATTTTTTTGAACAAATCATCATATATCTATAGTTAATAAATTTTTTATTCCAATATGCTGTTTTAATGAGAGAAAAATGAGACATTTCAAAGTAACAAGCACAATTAAGGACAAAATGTAAATTAAAAACACACTTGAAAAATCTGTTGAATTGAAAATGTTGTTTTTGAATAAACGTTAAAAGAAAGTTTTAAACTTCAATTATCATAGTGTTAAAGTTGAAAAATTGGTTTCAAAATAAGCAAAAAGACTAAAAATGAAAATAAAGAAAAATTGAAAAGTTCATTTATTCAAAGTGGAATTTAATTTTGGGTTTTTTACTTTATTAAAAAAAAACGTTAAAAAATCAAAAAAAAAATTTTTATTTCCCTTTTTAATCCCTCACATAATCTTATTAAAAAACTTTGCACCTTAAAACAATTTCTCGAATTTTTCGACACCGCATATTTGGAAACATAAAATGAAGGTGATTTCTTTCAAATAACAACAAGAAACAAAAAAGCGTATATTAATATTCAGTGTTATATACATTTTAAAAAATGCTAGAATTGAGAATTTTTCAATAAAAATACTTTTATACAAATAGAAAAAACAATTAGCATAAAACAGCGGTGTTAAAGCGAGCATAAGATGTCTGCATAAACAAAATATCCTAGCAAATTTATTCATACAATCACCACAAACATAAACAATATCTAAATGAATATGTAAACACTTTTAGCCTATTATAATAAAAAAAAGCACTATCTATGTACCATTTACCCACACATAAATAACCGCATAATATCAAAAAAAAATTTATGTGAATTATCAAAACTATAACACTCATCTCGATTTATGCCAAAAACTTAAATAGAATTTGTAATGATAGCCCATAACCAATTCAGAATTTTGAGATATGTTAAATCAAAGGTCAAATAAACCCTAATTTTTTGAAAAGAACGTAAGTACTACGTAAAAGAAAATTCCATGAAATTGATAAAGGAATTGAAATTTTGGCAGATAGTTATTTGATACTTTTACAGAAGTTCTTCCATTGTAGTAAAAACAATTAGAGAAAACATTGATTCTCATGTGCCAAGGCTGAGAGTGTTTATGAATACGTTCAAATTCATTAGAGATGGAAATGTTTTGATATGTCTGCATAATGAATTTTTTGTCAAAAATACAACAACGTTTTCAATGTAGATTTTTAAAACATCCGTGCAGAGGAGATAATTTAAAAGTTAACACATAGAAGGGTCGTAATGATGCTATAAAAAATAAACAAATTTTTTGAAGGTTTATGGCGGAGGTTTTGGTAGCATTAGCTAAATAAGCGTGTATTCTGGTACAACGTAATCTAGCGTGAGACTCCGTTTGGTTGAATGACATCACCTCAGAAACAGAAAACGAATAGCAGAGATTGATAAGGAAAGAGTAAATAAAAAAGTGAAAAATGTCTGGGAAAGGTTTTAATATTGGAAATGAAAACTAGATTTGTTGGGAATTTTTTAATTTTAGAACATAACATCTACCTTTTAGTTTCCATCAGTTCTGAATTGAAAATTTGAAAAAGTATTAAATCAGTTGATTTCATGAAATTTGAGTTTTAGTTAGAATACTTGATTATATTTTCAAAAATTCTATAAAACTTATACCAAATAATTTTTTGCACCACATCAGTTATAGCAATCTTTTGGTGTTAGTGAGAGATTCCCAATTGTTTCTCAAAGAAAAATACTGAAAGCAAACAAAAAAAATTTCATTTTAAATAAAAAGAAATTAAATAGAATGTTCAGAAAATGATTCAAAATATTATTTATTTACGAAATGAAATTCAAAATATGATAGCTTAATGGAATATTAAGCTAAGCGTAGTTTTGAAAAAATTAAAATTGAGTACGTGTCTTTTTGGCGTTTTAGTTTTTAGTGTTTTCAATTTGAAGTATTCCAATTTTTTTGATTAAATTACTTCAAACTCATGTTTTTCATCGAATTAGTTTCCAATTAGACTTCAAATCCAATTTTTATGTTTGTTTGTCTACAAATCTCCATTTTTAAACAGTGTAATTTATTCTAAAGCCGATCAAACAAAATCAAAGCATAAAAC
Source organism: Pterobdella sp. o SKG-2022 (assembly GCA_964035795.1). Lineage (NCBI taxonomy): Eukaryota > Metazoa > Annelida > Clitellata > Hirudinida > Piscicolidae > Pterobdella > Pterobdella occidentalis. Next base: position 21,585,350 of record OZ038322.1, read on the forward strand.
AAAATTTATTCGAAAAACTCCGATTTTTGTTCTATTAACACTCAATTTTCTTCACAATGAGCTTCTATATCCAATTTGTCTCAACATCCTCTTTCATCTATTAGAAGAAATAGGTTTCAAAAATTTCATAAAAATATTTCATAAACGGAAAAACTTTAAAAAGTAATTTAAAGTTCCTAAAAGGCGTTTTTTCATCAGAAATCCGTTTTTCTATTGTGCCATATTTCAAAGAAAGTGCTGAAACTTGGGCTTTTTTTGGCGTGTTTCGGTTGCCGATTGAATAGTTTTTCTTGACAAATTTTGTAAGTTGATCGTGCTCAAGATTTCAATTACTGCTTTAAGCAAAAAAAAATTATTTTTGCATGAAGCGCCCTGGAGATTCTTAGTTTTCTGGTTAGAAATATATTCGTGTTCTGCTTGTCCCCGGAGCTTTTAAGCAGTGATATGTATTCAGATTGGCAAGTTTTGATGTGATTGCTTGTTTTCTAATTTACTCGTTTTCTGCAAGAATAACCACTCAAAAAATTTTCAGCAGTTGAAAAACATTTAAAATTGGAAAATTAAAAAAATAAATCAACTTTGAAACTTCTTTAAAACCCTGGAAAAATGATTAAAACAACATAATGGCGTACTAAAAGCGAAGGAATATTTGAAACGAAAATACTTTGAACTTTTAAACGTAACTTTATAAAATAGTTATCAGTAACTATCAGATATTCCTAAAAATAATTCTGAATGGAAAGCACAAAAAATCAACAAACACTGCAAATATGATCTGTGCTGGAAGTTAGCTCTTTCCATGGTGTATGAAATAGTTTTATGCTCAGTTGTGAACTATTCAGGTCAAAGTTGTTGCTTTTTCTTTACGACTTTTTCTGTCTCATTTTTTCGATTGCTTCATACAAGCTCTCAGTGTTTTTGTGTTTCATTACAACTTCAATTCTTTTAAACTTTCATTAGTTTCTCAGATTTTTAAACTTTGAAAAGTCAATTAAATGTTTATCAAAATTTTTGAGTGATAATATATTATTTTTTAAATTAATCGTTAACATATTTTCTTTTATAAACCACACCATTAGTTTTACCTCTCTAGACTTGAAACTCAAAAATAGAAATAGTTATTTTTAAGGTGACTAAAAATTTATTATTTTCTATTTAAAAAATTTGATTACTCATAAAAGAGAAAAAATGAATGTTGAAGAGAATTGAAAGAAATGTAATGTTAGTGTTATTAGTCGCAGTGCAATCGAGTGGAGCACGCTGATTGGCTTGACGTTAAGTCGTTTTGACGCAGTAAAACGCTTCATTTTTCCAGTTTTTATTTTCCCCTTGCAGTGTTTTAGTGCCAATTCACTTCACAAAGAAGCACAAAATTTAAATCTTTTGAATTAATCTTGAAAGAGTTTTATAATCCACTATTAAATTTAATTATTTTAGTTAAAATCAAATATTAAAACAGCTTTTTTATCAAAGAGCTTTAAAAGTATTTTATCAAAGAGCTTTAGAAGTATCTCAATGTTCTAATTTTTCATTTTCGTTCGCAAGAAACTGAAAAGATTGTGTAAGATAAATGGAGACTGCCGCAAAGGTGACACGAGGTAAAGTAGGAAATATTTCAAAATCAGGTCTGAAGTTGCATTCATCAACAATACAACACCTTATCCATTCATCTACGCTCAATAGGTCACTGGGTCACTATTACTTCTCATATCGCTTAATCTGCCTCTATACAACTGAAAATTATTAAAGATTGCTGTTGCGTAACAAGTTTGAAATTAAAAATTATTTGCGAAATATTTAACATATATTAAAATATTTGGAAGTTAAAATTTTTTCAGTTTTTGAACAAAACTTTGCTGTCATCCATGAAACTCCTTGAAAGAGCAAATAAAGAGATTTGCTAATGTTCGAAGCAAATGATAAATATAGAAATTCTCAAATTTCACATTCCTTTTTTCCAACATATATTTTTAACTTTCAATACATTATTCACAAACAAAAAAATTGAAACATACCTTCTTTACGTATCTGAGGCCGTAAAGAATGTTTGAATGGACGGCTTTTTAAAAAAGAATTTTTGCTAAATAATGGCTTTGGAAAGTGATATATTGGTGAAAGTCTTATTGAAATTAAGGGGTTTTCTAAATGCAGAATCAGAGGCGTTTGTGCGTTCAAAAATTGCATTCATCTTGAGCTCTAATTTAGCGCCTTTCCATTAATAATTATGAAAAGCAACCCACCAGTGGTATGTATTTTGTGTCTAAGAGCATTTTCAAACTTATTTACTTTGCTCATTTTTGAAAATATTTAAGAATTGCAATCATGTTAAAGAGCTATTTTTTGCATACCCTCTAGCATTAATTTTTCAAATGTTTTCGTTTAAGAACTTTGAAAACTTTCGTCGATCAATAATAGTTTTTGAGCGCACATTATTACTGTCACACAACTTTTTGAAACGAATTCTATTTGAATCATTTGAATTTTGAGCACAATTCTGCTTTCATTTATTTCAATCAATATCAAAATGAAACTGATCTGTTTTAATTTTCTACTTCTTTTCCCGCTAAAATACATGCAGCTCAAAACTCAAAAATACGACATTATTCATTAAGGAAACTTCGTAGCTCAAAAATTCAATAAACTTTTAAAAATTAAACTTAATGACACAACTTTTTTAAGTTTCCACCAAAGTTTGCGAAGAAGCTTACATAAACACACACGAGCACAAACAATCAAACAGACGGCCACAAGTCACGTTCCTACCGACCACTACAAACGCGCTTGAATTATTTTGAGAGAAATGTTTTTTCTACAAACTTCCCTTATTCAATGACCATTTTGTTTTCAATTTATATTTTATTCATATTTCTCAAATTTTTTCTCGGTGCTTTTGATTTAGAAAGTATTTTATACTGTAAGTCTATTATTTTTTAAATTTTGGAGCAACATTTCTTGTTTATTTCTTGTTTTTTAATCAAAACCCCATGAATTATATCGTTATATCAACAATCGGCTTGAAACTCGCATCAAACAACCGGCCTACATTCATTCAACTATGTTTGAGTGTGCATGCATTTATCAATGTCCTTCTTTATGACTCTTTCCCCACATTTTTTTCATTACTTTTTTGCTTTTATGTTTGTATAAAAGATTTATATAAATTCAATTAGTATTTTTTCCCTAAAACTAAAATTTAATTATGAAATTCAAAGCTTAAAATGCTATTTAGTTGAATTAAATTCATCAAACGAACTTGTTCGATAAGATTTTTTTGAGTTTTTTATTTATTTTGATATAAACGACTTTTTCTATTAATAAAACGCTTCGTGTTTCAAAGGTATTTTTCATAGCAATGTTTTGAACATTTGTATTTTGTTTTTTGACTTGTTCTTTTAAAAAACACTTCATAAAAAATGAGGAGAACCTCGTGGGAAACCGCTGAAAATTATCTTTTAAAATTATTTTGTAAAGCTATATTTCATAGTTCAAGAAAGTTTCAAAATCATTATGTTGAGAAGTTTTGTAGGAATTCTTCTTTTTACTGGAAAGCATGTGTTGAATCAAAGAAGAAAGGACATTTCAGGTTTAATAAAGCATTTATCTGCAGGATCGGTAGAATTAAGTTTAAATAAGTGTGTTAAATGCGAAAGTAAAGCGGGCTCGTGGCGAATTTAATTGCGGCAAAAGAAATACGTAAAATACATTAGAAAACACTTAAAATAAATCGCTTGCATTGAGCTCGAAAAAAAGTAGAGATTTCTCTGAAAGGATCTTGACAAAATCTTGTTTGAATGCACCTAGTTTTCAAAATCCATTTCGATAAAATAATTTTATTGCAAATTCTTTTGCAAGAATACAGACATTATTAGACTGAAAAACCTAATGGATGTATAGCTAATGAATTATTTCAGTTAGTTTTATATTTCAAAAAGCATTGGTCTTTCAGTTTTCTCTGAAATTACATAAGTTTGAAAAAGAAATATTGAAAATGAATGGAAATCTTTGCTAGCAAATATCACCAGAATGTGTGTGTTTGTCGAGTGGATTAAGTCTTCGAATGCTTCAAATATGTTCAAGTGTAAATATTTTGTATGCCTGATTCATTCACCTCATTTGTTAGTGTCTTGGAGTTTCTTGAAATTTTTTTCATTTGCCGACGCCAAAAGCATAAAAAGTGTTTAGTGTTGTGTTAGCTAAATGTGGAAAAAAGATTAGACCTATAATAGTTTTATGTGTTGTTTAACGCGTTTATTATGTGTGATGGTGGATTTAAAACATGAAAAATACATAACAGCATTTATTTGTAAGTTACTAAAACACGTTTTGAGCTTATGATTCAAACTTTAAAATAAAAACCTTAGTTTCACTTTTTTGATTTATAAATTCTTTAGATATCATTTATTCAAAATTTGAGCTTCGTCGGCGTCAAAACAGTCTTTAATCATATAAGACAAAAATGAAAATTTATATCTTTTGATTTCCGAGTAGATATCACTTTTAAAAAATACATTTAAATGATTTCACATTTTTAAAAAAAGAATTATGAGAAGCATTACCATCAATAAGACATTTGAAAGATTTGAGGGCTAATAAAGCAAAGATGCATCAAAAATGTATACATGTGCGATCGATCTGGTGCTCGCAACGAAATCAGCAAGTCTTAAAGCCGCAAGAAGCCATGATTAATGATCGCCTACAAATTATTTAATACTCGTGCAATTTGTAAGAATTTGCCAAATCTTCCTCGGTGTTTTGAGCTTTGCAAAAAGGTTTTATTTAAAGTTTTAACTTTTTTTGGCAAAATATGCGGTGGAAGACCATTAAGAATGAGTGGACGTTGTTGATGTGCATGAAAGAAAGAGGAAGAGTCGTTAAATGCATTTATCGGCGGTGCGATAATAAATAAAGGTAAGAATTTGTTGATGCGGATAAGTTCAACGAGTTTTGGAGTTTTTTAAAAGTTTTTGAATAACTAATTTTAATAATAATACTTATTAATATGGATGTTTTATCAGTTTGATAATTTCTATGGTGGAAGAAATATTTGTTTACAGTACTAATATAAGGGAATGCCGACTCAGTGCGCCTATGACTCGTACTTATTTGATCAAAAAATTCTGTATTTTTAGAAAATGAACATAAAAAAATTTTATTAAAGAAATAAATTGGTAATAAAATGAATTATACTTTTAGTAAAAAATACATCAAAGAAACTCAAAATAAAAGTTTGGCGATGAGTGACAGTTGTGAAAATGGAAGAATAAAAACGTCACAAAATGACACGATAGTGATGGGGAAACTTTTTCATTTCAATAAAAACTTTTGTGAAATATTCAAGACATAGTTTTTGAAGATTTCAGTGCGGAAAAATGATAATAAAATGTATTGTTTTCAAAGTATCATTCTGCGGAAATGATGCCAAATGTAATGAATGGGAAACTAAAAAAAAATTTCAACTTGAAATGAAGAGAAGTGAGACTTAGTAGGGGTATATAAGAGTTGAAACATTTTTGAAAAACTATTTCGTTCTCTTTCTCTTGATTAAGCGATCTTTAAATATTCAACGGTCTGTAATTAAACTTTTAAAAAAGTTCATTTTCTCCGTGATATTTCTATTTACTAATTTTTTTTATAACTAAAAATTTAATTTTTATTATCAATATTTTTCCATAATTACCAAACAAATGCATTCAGGCTTCAAAACTTAAAATGTTCGGCTCTTCTCGAAATTAATACAAAACTTGGAAAGGTTTCTAGAATAATGAGAAGGAATCGAAAGTATTGGCAATTCCATTTTGAAATCAGCATATTCCTTTTTGTCAAAAAATGCCCCTGAAATTGTATTATTCTTCATAAGCCATACAGAAGCTCAAAAGTAGAAAAAATCTCTAAGCACACGCACAAGCAAACCCATATCTTGCAACATCAGTTGCAGTTATAAATCAGCACTTGTCTAGCAACCATTATATCGGCTCTTTCTCGCTGGTGTCCAAATCTCTTTTATTTGCCAGTGATTTTATTTGGGTTTTATGCACTCATATTCTGGCATTGAATTTTTTTCTGGTTATGATTTTGTTTCAACTTTTTTTCGTTTTTTTTCAATTAGTTTCCAACAATAACCTTCGAGATAGCATCGTTTCTTTTTAGCTCAATATTTCTAAGCTTTTTATTCTTTTGTTGAAACCTTCAAGGCATTCTGCGATTTTTTTTTACATTCTTAAATGTTTAATATCCGCTTGCCTTACTCAATTACCTTCTAAACGTGTCAACACTTGTATATAAAAGACACACCAGAATAATAAACTTTATCTCACACATTTATTACATTTGTGATTATGTTTTACCCGCAGAGATTTTGAATTCAGCATACTTATAAAATTAATTTCACCATACTTATGTGAGAAAATTTTGACATTTGAATATTTCAAAAATGAAAATAGCTTATTTTTCTCATTTCAAATGTGGAATTACCTCATCAAAAAACAAAACGCCAAAAAAATTAGCTGAAAAAAAATTTTGAACATGAACTTGCAAAAAACGTAAAAATCTAATTATTCAAACAAAAAAATAGAAATGCAAACAGTAATTTACATAAACACACAAACATACATACGGAGTGATAAACGAGGCAATGCAACGATATCCCTTAAATGAACAGTCATTTTGCAAGTCACTAAACCCGATTCTAATAATGAAAAATGATAAAAACCCAAAAACAAAAATAACTAAAAGACATCAATTGATATAACATTAACAAACAATTTCGGTATTTATGAAGTTTTTTTCACCGTGGAAGAACTTAATGAGTTTTGTTGCAAAAAGTTTGATATGAATGAAACAGGCCATTTTAATAATTCCTGAAAATAAAAGAGAGTTTGAAAGTTTTTGCAAAACTATTTGAGCTGATGCGATTAGAGGTACGATTAAGGAAATATGTACATTTTATAAAAATTAAACTATTTCATTCACAGTGCTCAATTATGCAACTTATACTGGAAGACTTCAAAAAAGAAAATTAAACTAAGTTCCCCAAATGAATCAAATGAATGAATATTTGATGGAACAATTATAAATTTCCCTTTGGAAAAGTAAAATCAATCTTAGTTGAACAAACTCTTGAGAAAATTAAATATTAAATTAAACACCTTGCTGAAGCAAAAATGAATGAAAAAAAATGGGTAAAAATAATGTTTCAATCTAAACTATAGAAAGATGTCATTGCGGTAGCAAGATTTCCCAGTAGTAAAATGAAATGGTGTGAAGATCTCAATTAGGTTCTTGCAAAGCCAGAAAAGAACTTTTAATGAATTTACGGCTTTTTGATCTTTTTTTATATCTCTTTATCTAATTATTACAAATAAATTTATTTCTTTTCATGCATTGTATTCTTTCATTTTCAGAGGAATTTCTGTTTGTTTATGACGTTTTAAACAGAGAGAACTTGACTGTTACCAGTTCAATCAAAGTTTTAATCTATTTTTTGCATGTAGACTAAACAAAATGTTTTGAGAATATATAAAATAGCTGGAGAATCTAAATTTGAACATTTTAGCATAATTATGAGTTTAATGTTCGAAATGCAGGCGCGAAACTTTTCAATTATATGTTTCTTTGTCGCTGAAATCTCTAAAACCATGTGAGCTATACTTTTCTTAACACTGAGTTTTTTTGATGCTTTGACTTACAAAAAAATGTATGAAATAGATTTTATATAAGAAATGGTTCAAAATAAATTTTATTCTTCAAGACACATTTTTAGGAAGCTTTTTTTTCATTTAGAACAATTTCATGGCACTATAATAAGAAATAAAAGGTTCTAGAAAGTCATTAAATTGAAAAGCCTGGATTTTGAATAATTATAGATTAATAATGAGTCAAAATTTTCACAATAAGATATTATTTTAAAATTCACTCAAAACCAATATAAATTTTGAAACTACTTTTTCAGCAAAAATCGAGAAAAATCTAATGAAGATTGGATAAAAGTAATTAATCACTGGGGCGTTAAACAAAGAGTTTCAAAGTTTGATTGGTGAATACAACAACAAAAAAACTTCTCGCAACAGCTGCAATGCTTAAATTGACAAAATCGTGGTTTTGCAAGCTGATCGAGAGCAAAAATATACAATGACATAATCTTTCTTGTTTGGTAACAATAACAATACTTGAGAAAATTAGATTTCTTTCATATAAACAAATTTGAAAAAAATAAAAAGCTTTTAACAATTTTTTTGAAAGGTATATTCAGATTGTACTGAAAAACAAAAAATGAACCAGTGAGTTAAAGTATGGCAGATAAAGAAGCAAACAGTGGAAACAAGTGATACACCTTGATGGTGGCACAACAGTCGTACATCAGTCGGCTCACGACGTTTGAGATAAAGCCGATAAGAAGATTGTATTTAAGTTTAAGTTAAAATATCACTGTCAAAAAATCTTTTGACAACCTTCAAAAACACTAGTATTTGAATAAAAAGGTGAAGCAGTATCAGGGAAACGGGGCCAAGAACACAAAAAATTAATGATACAAGTTCTTTTGCAAGTTCTCTTGTTTGAATAAAATCCTTTTTTGGAGATGTTTTGTAAAAAACACTCAAGTTTTATTTGTTGCATTTTAAAAAAAATTTTTTTTTCAAATATCTTAGTTTTGAATCATTTGACTTGTTTTGTTAAACACGGCTAAACTTTTGACAAAAACTGAAAAGATTATGTTGCCGCTTTGTTGACGTATTCTATTTAGAACAATGAAGCAACCAGTAGATATAATCATTGTCAAAAAAAAACAAGGCTTTTTTTTGAGAAAATATTTATGCGAACAAAATGTTCTGCCATTGCATCTAGCATCATTTGCAAACACAAATCCTTTAGAGGCCTGCTCTCAACCAGCATATACACACCTTGTTTTTCTTTACAATCGCTTTTTTCATTGTAGATCAAGTTTTTACTGTGGTTATTATTTCTTTTTTGAAACACATATACAAAATATGCACACAAGCCAAAGTGAGCAGTGTAGTGGAGTTTCTGAGCGTTATATTTAGTTTTCACTTAATAGACGGCTTAAGCTCATGGAAATTTTATTTTTGAATTAATTATTTATTTTTTTTTAAATGTTTGTGTTCAAACATTGAAAAAGTTTTTGAACAATTCTAATGTAGTTTTTTATTTACAACGTAATACTTTTTCAAGATAATTCACTGAAAACTTCAAAACTTAAATATTTTTATTAGATTTTTCCTGTACAACTCGTGAAACAAAAAAAATTGAAGACTATTAAACTGATAATAAAACAATTCGCATCGGACAGTTCATTTATAAATTTAAGTTGATAAAATCTAAAAACTATCCATAGATGTTTCTGAATTTTAATTACAGTTTCCACGGAGTTAAAAAACTTGCGCTGTAATTTGAATTCAAAAATGTTGATAAGATCTCCGTAAATAATCAAGAAGAACTTTATCGCAGAAAGGTGTGTGCGTTACAGAAAATATGCATAAAAGGGCAATATACACATACTCTGAAATTTTTAAGCAGAAGCTATATTGTCTCACTAACAGAACAATCTGCATTTTTCAACTTTGTGAAAATATTATGTGCTTAGTTGAAAACGAGAAGCTTGAAGCCTTTGTTGATCTTCTAAAATAATTTTCATTTTTAAAAATATATTATCGTTTTTATAAGTTAGGTTTTTTGTTTAAAAGTTGTTACAATAGTGAAAAATTTTCTTGTACATATTCCTATTGGTTTATTATTTGATTCAACCCTGATAATCAAAGGTCTGTTTTTCCTCATCATCATGGTCACAGTCAAAAAAATTAAAAAAAAAAGTTATCATTGAACAAAACTTCAACCTATTCCTCAAATAAATATCGTTGAAAGGTATAAAAACTAGAGTAGTGAAACAAGCAATATACATAATGCTCCATTTTTTCAGGCAATATGTATAAATAGCTCCCTTATGAAGCCAATTTATACGCATTGCCTTCTACACACACACACACACACACACACACACACACACACACACACACACACACACACACACACACACACACACACACACACACACACACACACACACACACACACACACACACACACACACACACACACACACACACACACACACACACACACACACACACACACACACACACACACACACACACACACACACACACACACACACACACACACACACACACACACACACACACACACACACACACACACACACACACACACACACACACACACACACACACACACACACACACACACACACACACACACACACACACACACACACACACACACACACACACACACACACACACACACACACACACACACACACACACACACACACACACACACACACACACACACACACACACACACACACACACACACACACACACACACACACACACACACACACACACACACACACACACACACACACACACACACACACACACACACACACACACACACACACACACACACACACACACACACACACACACACACACACACACACACACACACACACACACACACACACACACACACACACACACACACACACACACACACACACACACACACACACACACACACACACACACACACACACACACACACACACACACACACACACACACACACACACACACACACACACACACACACACACACACACACACACACACACACACACACACACACACACACACACACACACACACACACACACACACACACACACACACACACACACACACACACACACACACACACACACACACACACACACACACACACACACACACACACACACACACACACACACACACACACACACACACACACACACACACACACACACACACACACACACACACACATACACACACACACACACACACACACACACACACACACACACACACACACACACACACACACACACACACACACACACACACACACACACACACACACACACACACACACACACACACACACAAACATCATAACTGAATGATCCTAGAATTTTCTCAAAGCTATAAAATAGTTCAAAACTTTCAATTGAATTCTTTGAATTTTTATTTCAAAATAAAAAATGAGTGTCAACTACTATGATATTAATTTCATTAAAAATGACGGGCCATGAGGCATGTTGTGCTGCAGAGCTTTTGGAGTTCAAACGTTTTGATAGTTGAATATTGAAAAAATTTGAGCATTTTTATTGGTTTTTAAGTAGAATGTTGTTCCTAAATGCTTGAATTTTTGAAACATCCAAAGGTTACTGAGCACTACTAGTTTTGCTAATGACGTATAGATTAGGCTTAGAAGTGAAACATTACTGAGTGTTCATTTTTTTATTGATTCAGTTTTGTAAAAGTTCAAACTAAAAAAAACATAATCTTTGAAGCTATATATAAAAAAACCCACAATAATGTAAAAAAAATGTATTGAGACAAATAGGCTATATTTGTGGGCATGGATGGGTGGTTTTCAAGAGAAGTGGTTCAAAAGAGCCAGACAACATGACCGTGACGAGGATTACAATGGTTTTGACGTTCATGTGTGTTTTCACATTTTTTAATTATAGGGTTTAGTAGGTTTTGTTGTAGGTACGGTTTTAAATTGAATTTATTCAATTGGTTTTTTGATGTTATCAATGTTTTTGAATATTTGAATTATAATTTCAACTTTTAGTTTTGTGAAATGTTCAAATTCAATTCCAGTTTCAAATATCTAATTAATTTTAAGAATTCTATTCGTTTTTATCAATTAAAATTTCTTCCACGAAAATAATTTATAAAAATGGAAACTTCTCTATAGTAACAACAAAACTATTCAAGTCAAAAATTTTGATATAAAAACCCTACATTTATTATTTTCTACATAAAAATCTCTTAAAAGATTAAACGGAAACAAACATCTTACAAATATAGAATTATCTTCAAGCAGTACAAACAGCACTTTTACGGATCACTTCCATTACCAAAAGACAAAACGTTATTAGTAACAGATTTCCATTTATTCTTTTTAATTTTTAAGCTCGAGTATGAACTTTTAATGTATTTATGGAAAACTAAAATGTAGAACATAGAAGAAATTTTTGGAGTCACAAAATTTGAGTTGGTTAAATGTATATTTCATTATATATATTTTTTATACGAGAAATTTTTGATAGTATGTTTTTGTTTGATTAGTTTGAAGCATCATCTTTGAAACGTGTAAAAATGAAATATTTTAATTAAATTTCTCAAACTGTTTTTTCAACTTGAAAATAATAACTGCCTAAACTCCATCCAAACCATTAAAGCTTCTCAAAGTGATCAAGTAACTAATCTTTTCATCTTTAAGCCTATAATACAACAAAGGCTATGCTGATCAACAGGTAAGAAAGCTACTGAGGCAACAACATGAACAAACACATGAGAAAAACATTTTTACTATTGAAACACATTGTGAATGATTTTTGGACTTCTGTGTCTACTACTTATTCTTGGTTTTTCACCTATGTTTTTACTCGAAACGAACGTCTTATAATATCCTCTACGAAAATGCCTTTCCGTTGTGAACGAAGCACAAGTTTTGATACTTTTTTGATCTCTGATCATGTGATGTTAATCGATAATCCATTAAGTTTCATTTTCTAGTTGAATATAATGCTTGATGATGTTCACCCTGTTATGCCTCTCAACGCTGTAGTATGTTTAGCTGTGCACTTTCACATACTTTATAAATCCCGCACTTGAACAAAATTTTTATCTATTTTTATTAATTAACATAATAAAATTTTTATTTTTTATTAAAAAAAATGTTGAATAGTTTTTTTTGTTTTTTTACTTGAATTGTCGGCCTCTATAGCTCAATGGTTGAGCATTAGACTAATTATCTAAAGTTACCGGGTTCGATCCCGCGTGAGCCGACAATTAGCACCTGTTCCACAGTGTGTTTTCGCTACATTAAATTTGTAGCAAACGCTTTGATCTATAAGGAAAAGCGCTTTACATTATATTAAATTACATTACAATTTCATAACGAAGCTTCAATTATTCATACCACGGTTTAGCTTCAAGCTCAACAAATGTTACGATGTACAATCAACAATTCGACATAACAGCTACATATTCCACTAATTTAACAACATCAATCTCAAAATTTTTCCAAAGTTTTTTTTATAAGAAATAAAGAAGGGGTGAGTTTCCAAACTTGCACTCTTAACCAGTGATTCCTTCCAGCTAGGCATCAAAACTTCAGAACATTCCAAAACGACAACAAAATTTTATAAAAAAACAAAATTCATTATGTAGCGTTGCGACGTCTTACACATAAGTGAAAAGAGTGAAGAATCAGGTAGATTTATATTTGAATCAAAGCACCAGCAACTCTCAAACGATGTTAGTCTTAATTGCACTTTAAATAAAGTTTTACGTAATAAAATAAGCGTCCAACTTTAAATTTTCTTTCTGAAAGTTTTTTTTGAACGAATTTAGAAATTTTCTTTCCTTGTTTTTATTTTGTTAACGACTCCGCTGGGAAGTTTTGGTGGGTATGTGTGTGAACAGAAGGTTGAAATATTAAATATTCTCGTCTACTTCTTGTGAAATAAAAGTTTGAAAAACAAAATTCATGAATTTTTCAAAACTTCGAGGTTTCACAATTTTTCAATTCTTGGTCTTGGATTAAGGTATTACCAGTGCTATCGTGAATTCGTTTTGTTTATTATTGTATTCAAAAAAACTTACTTATTTGGGTTGCAAATTTTAACAGCCTATTTCATATATTGAAATTTATTTTCTAAAAAATAAATAATCAAAAAAAATGACTTAAAAATTCAATTTTAAATCAGATTTGCATAAACACTTGAAAGCATTTCACAAACCAAGATAAAAAGGCATGCATAATCTTAAACCCCTCTCAACTCCCCCTTAATCTCAAGATTTATATAGCGCTAATTACATCCCTCTCATAAACCATTTTGTGATTCTGCATCAAAAATTTTGCTACTTCATTTTGAAATATTACATTTTCTAAATGTATCTTTCCTGAAAAATTTTTTTGAAAGAATCGATTCTAAATTTTTTATCAGCAGAAGAAGATTTTGTCAATTTTATCTTCGCTAAAGTCAATATAAGTTTGAAAAAAAAATTCAAAAACGATAAAGTTTTCCAATATCTCCAATAATGTCTTGACTCGACAGAGCAAAGAATCAGTAATTCATATCATTTACGTCTTTGCATAAAAAATATTAGTTATGTATGCTTCATTTTTTAATAGAAAACCATATTGCCATAAACAAAGACCGATATTTAATTACAAATAAACGAAAGTGTGTCGAGATGTAATTACACCAATCACAACATTAAACATTTCTGAGTAATTCAACATAGGAGTACTTTGTTGTTTTTGTAGCAATTATGTTTTCTCAAGTCTTTCAACAGATCACTAATATCTCACTCAATTTTATATTTTTCATGCAGATGAATACAAGATAAAAAGATATTTAAAAGAGTAATAAAGACTTAAAAGAATTATAAAAGCTCCTTGAAAAACAAAAAAACTCGGTAAAAATTAATATAGAACATTAAGCACCAAACCCATTACTTTGCTCAAATGCTCAGGAAACATTGCAAGACAATCTCTTAAGCCGTCGTAAACATGCACATTTACTTTTGGAAAACAATTACATTAAAATAGTCTGTTTCACGCATTTCCAAGTCATGAATACAAAGAACCACCAAGGAAGTCATAAGGAAAGAATTTGAAAACTCTTCGCAGAGCTCCATCCTTACAGTATGTGAAAATGCAAGCTAAAGTATAGCTTAAAATTTAACTAAAGACAGAAAATTAAGATGAGTGGACAAATGAATAGACAGATCCAAATGAATTCATGAATGGATGTATAGCTGCTTGGTTAGACACATGATGGATGGATGGGAAGATGATGGGTGTAACGTCTGGAATGGAGTGACGAAGCGAAACAAGTTCGTTCTTGGCGATTAAGCGTCCCGGACTTTTAAGGCATCATTGCTTTAGGTAGTTTTTATTTTTTAGGGTTTGATGGTTTTATATAGTTTCATTAGATTCATTTTTATTTTTTCATGGCTTTTGGTTGCTTCAAGAACATTAATTTATATTTTTACCAAAAATTTCTGTTTTCGGATAAGTCAATTAATTTTTTGAAACTTATTCAACAGAAATATGATTTAAATTGAAATAAGTTTTGAAAAGTCTAAACGAGCTTCTTTAAATAATTGAAAAGTCAAAACGTAGACGCATGAGTGAAAAGAAAATGATGAAAATTTTTATATTGCAAAAATATGAACTGTTATTTTGATAGTATAAGTTTGAAGTGATTCTATTCATTATTCAAAAACCAAAAAAAACTGCAGTTACCAAAAAACTCTTAGTTTTGATGTTAGTTTTATAACAAAACAGTAGTATTTGAAATAATTTTTAGTTTTCAATAAGCTTGAAACAATATTTACACTCCATTCGAATTGCTTTCATTCATTCTAACTATCGTATCCTATTTTCAAACCCTTTCTTTCGACCAACCCATTTCAACTTATCTCAAATCCCATCACTACTGTCATTACCTCGAGTCAAGTCTCGGTGTCACACACACATTTCATGTGCTTAGTCAGCCTTCAATGCACTATGGGCCAACCAACATTCACTTGATATCCATTAACGATTACTGCTTCAGATTCGCCATGTCAGTTGGAAAATCATTTCTAGGGTTTTATTAATTTTATGCATGTGAACTATAATACAAAAAGCTTTTTGCTGTAAAACTAATTTTTTTGGAATATTATTTTAAAGCGCATTGAAATCCTTTTGAACCCAAATTAAACGTACATCATTTTTGGACCATTAAATCGCACAGAAGCACATATTTATAGAGGCAAAAGTCACCATCCATCAAGTACCCATGCTCATAATATCTGATCCCATCCATCAACCATCCATCCATCTATATTTTTGATATTATCCATTCATCATTCATCCATTCCTTTTCTATCATTTAGCCATTCAGGCCTTCCTCTGTTAGCAGCAATCAATCATTTTCTAATAATTTCAATGCATCATTTAGACATCGGTAAGTTACTGATCATTTATCGATCACTCAAAACCACTGTTTCACCTACAATATCAATATCTAATCGCTTTTAAATAACTTTTCATATTTGGTGACTGTGCTTTTTAAAGCCTCCGTTTTACAAGCCATGTTTGCTTAATTATTTGAAACCTTTCTCATTAAAAAAAATATATTCTGAATTATGAATTCAAACGGCATAAAAAAAATTTTCAAAGAAAATAATTCATTATCCTAGGAGATAATATGTAATTAGACAGCACTTTGTTTAATTTTATCATATTTTTTAATCTTCTGTGATTGTTTTCCAGTTTTTTTAGTCAACAAATTTCAGTTTAGTTATACAACAAATATATTTTTAGAAATTCATTTTATTGCGCACGATTATGTACGTGCAATTATACTTTGAATAATTTTATTTTTTCAACTTCATTTCTAAAGTAATTATAAAGTATTTTTGAGCGACTTACTGCACCATCAAGGTAGCAATCAATTAAACTTTTAAGCCCTATATGGCCATTTTGTGACCACTGCAAACACTGCAAATGTTTTAAAGCGATTTTAATTCTACTTTTATAACAAATTAAAATTTTATTATTCTCTCAAATTTCTTTTGAAATGTTGTTTGAAAGTGTTATCGATATTGTGTGTGGCGTCTGCAAGCTGCGTTTAAAAAGCACAATGTTTTCCTTCAAAATGCCATTACAAGTTCTCATGCACGATTTATAATACAAAGTTTGAGATTAGGATAATGATAAAAAAATTTCAGCGGAATAGAGGCAATATATTTTTATAAAAAATAGATAACAAATACAAGGGTTTGAAAAAGTCTCAAATGAAGAAAAAATATTTTTCCGTTAAATTTAAATTTTGAATATACAACTAATATTTCAAGACGTTTTTTGAGTGTTGCGAAAAACTGAATTTTGGAGTCTACAAATTTTAATTGACTATAATTCAACAATGCAATTTTTCTAAAAAAAACTCATTTTTTACTCACAATTTCAAAGGTAAAACACTTCCAAATAAACATAATGATCAAAAACTTGAAATAAATTTCAGTTGAGTTCAAGGCACATAGCTTTGCAAGGAAAAGTATAGTAGGAACCATAAATTTTAAAGAAAATTCCATTGAAAGAAATTCATCTTGCAATACTATCGCAAGCCACACACCACAGCTGAAAAAATTTAGTTACAAGAAAAATTTTAAGCTGTTTGTTTTTTTTCTTGTTTTCTTTCAGATTTATATAAATTTAAGTTTTTTATCAATAAAAAAAGAAAACAAAGTAGCTGAATTGATAGCTTAAATGAATATTCTATAAAGGATTTTCGTCATAGATTATGAATATCGTGGAAGGGTTTCAACTTTTAATATTGAATAATTAACTTTAAAAAGTTTGGAAATATCTATTTGGGAAAACTAAAAACAACCTTGAATCAACGTTTTGTTTTTCAATTATAAAAAAAGTTTAAATGCAAAATAATGAACAAATAAGACACTAAATATCAAGTAAAAAACTTTCAATCTACAAGAACAGCGTCCTCACAAACAAGCTTTCAGGAATTGAGAACATAAAATCAAGCTAACATAAAAAGAATAATAAAAAAAACAAAAAAAAATCTAAATAACACTAAATAAATTGAAACTAAATAAAAGCATAAATGAGTAAAAAGGTAGAACGAAGCGAGAGTCTAAAAAAATATGGCATAAAAACAGTTAACAAACCTGCAAGTTCTTGATGCAGCGGACCCTGCATCTGACAGACTCAATCAGTGCTACTCGGTGCTCGTTTGATGCTACTGTTGTTGTTTCTGTGGCTATTTGTTGTAGTATCAACAACAAGCAGTATACACACTTCAATGTTTTCAACATCGTCCGTATTGAGTCGTGTTGATCAGATTTGAAATTTTGACTAGAAGAAAATAAAGTTTTACATCGTCTTTTGAGTTTTTATTTTATTTTAAGTTGAAATTTGTAAACTTATTCTTAGTTTTGTTTTAAAAAGTGAAGCCGCGATAAATACCAATTTTGTAAAGTCGCAGTCACTGATTCTTTTATAGGCTGCGCTCTCTCTATCCTTATCTTCTTTCCTAGGCTACATATTTTTTCAATAAAAGCTTTACCATATTTTATTATCGTTTGAATGTTTAATTTTTTAAAAATCTAAAAAATTTATTCCTTTGTTTTATCTTTCTTGAATTATTTTTGCTTTTTAATTTCTTAGTTTTTAAATAAATTAACTCTATATTTTTATTTTTCTTAATAATATTTTTAATTAAAATCTACTTCAATTTATAAAAAACAATCCGAAAAAATTTAAATAAATTTGGAAAAAGCATTAAATATTTATTTACAGTTCAAAAGTTGATTGAAGTCGAGACAAAAACATGCTCTTCTTATAAACCACTGTTTACTACTAACCACGTTTTATGTCCAAAACGTTTCTTAAAAATTTAAAGATCTTTTCCAATTTTATTTGATCAAAATTTTTGAACATATAAGGTTTCGAATTTTAGATGGTGAAATTTGACGGAGTGTTTTCCTGTAAAATTAATCTTGGAATTGAGGTTTCGCATGAAAACATTACTGGGATTGAAACACGGGGAATTTAGTTCTTGAAATAATTCATAAACATTGAGCACAGTTTAAACTATTTCTAGAAATTTTACCTGTTCGTACATTTATCTTTCTCATAAAATTTCTCTAACTTTCATCAAAATTTCCAGCTTATAATCATTACTTCAAAACCAAAAAACTTTGATAAGTTTTTCTACTAATTATAAAAATTTAAAAAATATTTTTGAAAAACTTCATGGTAAATTTTGAAATTTTGTTTTATTTAAGAGATAATTTATAATTTACAATTAATTCTTGATTATATAATACTTTAAGAATATTTGTTAGTCTAACCAGTGTGTTTCAAAATCCTTGATTATTTTTATAGATAGATAGATAGATAGATAGATAGATAGATAGATAGATAGATAGATAGATAGATAGATAGATAGATAGATAGATAGATAGATAGATAAACGTAAACTTTTTTAACACGCACGAAAAAAAATCGTGACAGTTTTCAAAACAAGCATTTCAAAGATAAAGAAAAAACCCACATAAACTTAAAAATACATAAGAAGCAATTAGTGCAAAGAAGCTTCGTCAGTTTGTACTCTCTATTTCTTTAATTTCCCTTGTTTTATTTATTCAAATCCATGTTTTGATGCAGTTTTACTAGTTATTTATTTATTCATTTGTAGATTAAATGGAAATTAGTTATTCAAGATTTTTTGAAGAAAAAAATAATTTTGTTGGACAAAATTACTCAGGTGTAAAAAATTCGTTTATCTTAACGATCTTGGCAATGTTTCGGTTGACAATTGCTTTATATTTGTGAAGCTGTTTTATTTTTGAAATTACTCAGAGATTTCATGATAAGTATATTTAGTAATATTCCTAATTGATTTGAAGTTTAAAAATAACTTTTAGAAGTTTTTGAAACAAAATTTCAAAGCATTAGTCAATTATTTTAAAACGTTAAATATAGGAGCAAAACAAAATAAATAAATTCAAAACAGCTAAAAAATTATTTTCAATTATTTAAACGATACTCGAACATTTAAAAAATATTTAGCGAAAAATTTCGTCCTATCAAAGAAACCTTAACAAAGACTCATATGAGATGTATGTTTTAGTGAGCAAGCACTCGAAAACATCATGCAAAAATTAATACAGCAATAATTTCAATTAACAAGAAAGTATTACAATCTTCAACAAGAAATCAGTAAAGTAAAACGTAAAGAATGTGAGGAATGTAAAGAATGGCTGAAGTGATGATAATGATACTGAATAGTTTTTTAATGACAGATGACAAGCTTTTAGCAAGATTCAAGCGACAATCTAATAAAATTTGTCATGCGTGTGCTTATTCAAATGGTTTCCAACGTGAATCATAGAAAATATATGCACCAGACGCATATAACCTTTATGCTATTTTTGATTTTTTAAAAATTCATCTGTGTTGAGTTTTTAAATGAAGGATTGATAGTTACTATGAATTAAATTGAATTTTGTACTTAAGCTATTGTTACCCTGGAAGGATGTTTAAGCGTCATTTTAACAATGTTTTATGCTTGTGTTGATTATGGGGTATTGATGACACAGATTATGTGCGTAGTTTATTACAGTTATCTAATATTTTTTAGAACTTTGGTTATTTATATGGAATATGGCATTTATTTTAAATTTTAAAAAAATTTAAGATGAAATAACTTTTCTTCTTGAGTCAATACAAAATTTTTCCGTTATTTTTAATTGGTTTTTGAAAGATTTCAAATAGGAGCAACTATTTTAGTATTTTAAAGTGTTATTATATATGAGTCTGAGTAACACTGGGGAACTTTAATTTATCATACTTATTTGCATAAAGTTAATATTTCCATTATAATCTACACAAACACTAGGTGCATAATGATTTATCAGACTATATTCTTATAAGCATTGAGAGCTTCATATAGAATAATTAACTAAATCTTTTTTCCAAGATTAACTTCCTGCATAGAGAGTTCAAATATAATTGGGAAGTTCCACCTTATTAATATGGAACAGAATGCAAAAAACCACGTGTTGTGAGCGGTGTTGTGTGCTACTCAAAATAACTTCATTTATAAGGAAGCTCCGGCAAACGACATTTGTAAGGATTTTTTATTATAGAATTTTACTTAGATTTTTCGAAGAAAAACATTTATAATTGAATTAATGCGACAAGAAAAAAACTTTAGGATGGTGCACTCAATAAATGCAGTTATACCTAATTAAGTTTAAAGCTTTCATAAGACAAAGAAAATATTTATTTCTATTTAGATGAAAATAAAATTAAGGTGATTGTTAAATTGAAAATTTTTGGAAGCAAGTTTAAATCGATATAAAAATTTGCGTAACACCGTCGAGAGTAGTGATTTATAAGAGAATCAGCAACCTAAGCAGAAACACAACACAATAAATAAAATAAATAAAAACAACCCAATAAATAAAATTATTCAAAAAACTATAGAATTTTAGTTGAAATAAATCAAAAAATATAAGCTCGAAAAAATATATCACATTGTAGAAAACACAAAAACCCGCGCTCAAACTCTTGAAATACATAAAAAAATATACAAAGGGAGAATTTAGTGGAACATGTGAAGTGACAACTAACCCAATTAAGCCTCACTCGAGGGTCACGACAGAAGCAGGTGGAAAACGCCAAGATGAATGAATATTTTTATTTAAAAATAAACATTAGAGATTTTTATTAATGTTTATTGAAAATGTAATCTCTGATATTTATGTTATTTACTGTGGGTTTTAGCTGAGTATAATTTGAAACAAATGGCAAATCATTAAAGTTTTTAAAACTATCAACGATTTAAGCTTGCTCATTTTTCTTAAAATATATATCACAGAAATCTTCTAAAAGAAAAGTGAATTACATCCCTAAGTCTTTATTAGTTATTAAAGCGAAGCACAGTTTATAAACTTGCGTGATGAGGAAAAATATATTTTAGTGTCGTCACAAAAACACACAAAATTCACAGACAAACCAACACGCACATAATCACAAACACACTTACAAACACAAAAAAACACATACAAAAATCACAGACAAACCAACACGCTAACAATCACAAACTCACTGACAAACAAACGATCAAACAAACACATACACACAAAGACATAAACACAAACAAACACAACACACACACACACACACACACACACACACACACACACACACAACAATGATGCAATCAACACTCCCACAAAATGCGATCCTCCTCCGGCTAATGAGGTGTATTCTCTTTTGTCATCCATCCCTGACTTCATCCATCATGCGCTTCATTTCTGCTTTCTGTTTGTTATCTTTTTATCTTATTTCATTACAGTTTTTTTCCGCTTTTTTATGGTTTTTTCATCGAAAAAGTACCAAAGATTGTGTGTTTTTTTTCAACACACTCATACACGTCTTTTAATTAATTATTGAAATGCTCTCGATGAATTTTATCTATTCATTTTGTTCTTGTCGATCTATCCATCTATCTTCTTTTCTTTAGAGTGCCTCTGTTAATTCCGCTCTCACCAAACTACTTTATCAGCTCATAAATTCATCTTATCGTCCAACAATTTATTTATATCTCTATATAAATATTAACTTTTAAAAATCATTCAAATCCTTATTGAATATTCAATTTTCTCACAACTTCTAGTACTTCACAAGTAGACCTCATAAATTCATCTAAAAGTTTTAAAATTTATAACCGTTTATTTTACTTTCTGCAATTTTTCTTCCGGGTTTATCGTTCATTTTTTATCTTTCTATTTGTTTTATTAATGGCCCTCCTATCCATTTCCTCATATATGCATAGAAACTTTTGAGCTTCGTTCTTATATTTGGAATATATTCATTGAATAATACTGGATTACTCTCATTTGATAGACTTCCGGAAAACAAAAATTAATTCAAGCACACTCTGTTTATCGGGAATATTTTAACTGTTGAAAAACTTGAACAAATAAGCTAATGCTGTGAGGCTTCGCTTGACTCAACATTTTCTCGCACATTATCAGAATAATAATACAGTAAAACTTTTTAATGTTGAAAAGTTGGAAACGTCACACACCGGCACAAATACTCACAAGTAGCTGGTGGCATGCTAGAAGCCAGTATTTGATTTAGTCAGATCTTATAAGGCTTGATTCTGTATTCTTTTTTCATGTAGTTTTTTTTAATTTTCTTCTTTACATAAATTGGTTTTTCTGTCATCTTATCTCTTTTTATGCATAGTTGATTTGCATTTAATTTTCCTTCAGCTAAATATTAATAAGACATCAAAGAAAATTTTATACAATATACCTCACACTTCTTTATACGAAAATTCATTTTTTTTATTCAATTAAAATCTATTTCGATTTTTCAAATTCAAGCATTTATTTCACAAAAAAATTGAATTTAATAAAAATGCTTCATGCTTCAAATGATTCATACAAAATATTTTACAAACTTGATAAATTCGTTTCAAAACAAAAGGCTAAAACTGTTTTGGAATTCATAATGACCAGATACAACTTTCCTTCAGTGGCATATTCAAAATAAAATTATACCTTCCAGTAAGGAAACTTTTTATTGGAAAATTTAAGAAATTTAGTGTAAGAGAAATTGATTTTGGGTAGGCATAAAATGCTCTCAGCAGTTATACAATTTATAATCATTATAAAGCACATATTGTACAAATGCATGATAATATAATCAATTTAAAATTGCGGTAATTTTTCTCTATAAAAATAATTTCAAGCAAAAACCAACAAAAACTTAATAATCTAAATGATGGAAAATCTAACAAATGATTTTTTAGTAATAAATAAGCAAAACCTAGACCATAAAGAAAAATATACAAAAATTGTCGTAAATAGAAATATTTAAATTCAAGAATTTCCCGAACGTAAAAATGCATTTTCAAAATTTAAAAAGATAAAATATAATATAGGCTATGTATTGAAGGATGTTGTACAAAAGACACTGCGGTGTTCAACGGTTGGAGGGCGGTATTGTTCGGGGGCCTTTGGGCTTACCAGGTCTGTTTGGGAAACCTGAAACGAAGAAAAAATGCTTGAGTTATGATTGTAATATCATATCAGCTTGAAATTGTAAGATACTTTAAGCCATTATAGACATTGTTTGTATACACGCATTAATTTATATTATTATAATGTTACATACATCAACTCATGAGATGAGAGAATTCATCGCTTATTAATTAATATTTGAAATAAATTCTCTTTTGAAAAGATTCTACTGAATTTTTCACTTGAATGTTTTCAAACATGATTTTACTCTGACTCGATAGGGTGAAAGGAATGGGATCGGATTACAACAATGAAAGGTTATAATGAATTAAATTTGCATTATTTTTAATGCAAGTTTAATTACATTCATATATAAAAAATTTACACTAAAGTATTATCACAAATTTTATTCATTTATATATATTGGACAAATTCACATTATGATAAAAAAAAACTGTGCTTTTCCCCGTTTCTATTCAAATTGCAAACACTAACAATACAGCTACCATAAAACAAAAACGGCTAACTCTGATGTTAAAGAAACTTTCATTAATTGAGGCTATTTCATCGAGTAAGCACTTAAATTTTTTTTTAAAAATTATCAGCTTAAACGGAAATTTTGGATAATGACTCTCCTAATTACAATTATAATTAATATTGACGTCACTGCCTCGTTACCATCTACATTGTCGTTAGTTGATCGTGTATAGACTTCGTTGAAAAATTATAATTACTGATAATATAGTGATGGTTAAAGAAAGCTATATGAGCAATTAATTGAACTTATTTAATATTTGTACGCATGACTCACTTATGTCATAACCCAAGAAATACTTGGGTTGATTCTCATGCGTTTTCGATTCCGTTGAAGATTCCATTGAACTCTGAATTATGATAAGAAATAATATTGGTTTCAAACAATGTCAAATAAGTTTTCTTATATACCTTCTCACTGGTTGGCTCTTTATTTATATGGAGAGTATTAAGAACCTGTGAAAGAATATTATAAAAATTGCAATTTTACTGGTTTATTATTTTTCAACAATTCTTCAAAGTTTGAAGGCAAATCACATCTAAACTCTCCAAACCTTCTCTTTGAAAGACCGTTTCCGTAACACTTGAGCTAGGAAATAATTTTAATATATTAATTTCTAATAGTCAAAATTTTTTCTTTAATCATGCTTATCACCTTTTTTCGCTTTAATTTTTAATTAATTGGATAGTACATTAATTTTAATGTAATGTATGGCATTCTAGTGTATTTTATGCTAACAATCGTTCTCTTCGTCGTTTTCAGCTCTGATGTTCGAGTCACAACCTTTTCAAAAGTTATAAAACAACCTTAATAAATTAAAAAATTTTTTATTATTCGGAAAAATAAAAATAGAACATTAATCGAAACTAAAAAATCCAGTTGAACTATTTTTCTCATATTAATTCAATAAAGAAAACTTGGTTTATCAAACAAACTACACAAGGCTGTTACTTATAATCCCAATATAAGAACTCAATCCCACCAAACTGCTCACTTGAAGTTTTTGATAGATTTTTTTTGCTGAAGTTTACAGTGCTATAGAGAGGAAAGGAATTGGTCGAGTCATTATCAGGTGACTAGTGAAATTTGATAAAGTTTATTTACAAGAGAATTTTCCGAAAAACTCATAAAAATTATTTGGAAAGAAACTGTTGGATCAATTTTGTATTGATGTATGCATTAAAACGATACAGTATTGCATCGGAATTTATTGCGGAAAAATACGGAGCAATAGAAAAGTCACGAGTTATAACTATTAAAGATTACGTTCAACCCATGCTAGCACAATGATGATGATGATGATGAAGATGTTGATTATGATAATGATGACGAACTATATTTTGAAATACCTTGATTGGCGATCTACATTTGGTTCCAGTGTACAACTCACTCAGATTTTCATAGGCCTAAAAAGTTTCAAGAGAATGATCATTGAAAACTGAGAAAAATGAAGATGCTGGATATTTTTAAAAAGCTTTGATTTCTACATTCACAAGCTATTCTTAAAGGATAGTATCTAAACCATGAATGGATCAAAGCTTACAACACAGATGCACGTCTCTAAAATAACATTATGGTCTCAAGTTCAAACTTATAAAAACAAATTTTTTGAATAAAAATCAAAAAAAACCAGATAAAAACCAAAACCTTTTCTGAAGAATCTCTGCTTGCCACGTTGTCGTACACATGCTGCAGTGATTAAAAGGAACTTTATGAGGAACATTTATTAAGCATAGTTTCTTACATTAACTATAAAAGTATTCAATTAAACTTTAATTAAAAGTTAAATAATTTTATGAAAACACCTCGGGACTTTGTTCGCTCAAGAAGTCCTCAAACATCTTGGTGACTGACATGTAGATGTATTGGTACTGCTCCTGATAATGGAAAATCGTCTATTCGAGAGAATTTATTTTGATTAGTTTAATTAAAAATAATTTATGAAGAAGTTCAAGTTTTGTTGAAAAACTGATAAAAATTCTTTGGAAAAATTTGCATCGAGTACAAATGAAACTGACCATAGTCTGGACCATAGCGACTCGTTGTTTTCTCATGCTGCTCACCACATCAAAGATGTTGAAGTCCTCAGGCAAACTCTGAGATTATATTGAGTTTTTGGACTTTTAATATTCAACAACACTTTCAAAATTGATTAAAGTTGCATGACAATCTATAAATATATATATTTTGAACGTTCATTTTTGAGTCCAATTTAGTTGGAAGTGAAATATAAGTAGCGATTGGAACTCTTTATATTTTATGAATGCTACTTAGTTGAATTTACTTTATACTATCTTAATTGCATTCTTGAAAGATTTTTCATAAATGCTTTTAATATCATTTTTATTAGTACAAAAATAAGTATTAAAAGCCATGAATGATTAGATCATTATCATTCTGTGACTTGAGGAATGCAATATACTAATAAAAAAATTTGCTGTGAAAAATGATGCACTTAGTTGACTTTGATTGATCGTTAAAATACTGCATTCTGTCGAAAACTCTCTTCATGCAAATCTTTAATAAAAAACAATTAAATCCACGACAAGAATCTTCAACACAAATAGATACAAAAAATTGAGATCATAAAAGCGTTAAAGTTTTTGAGAGCAATTGTTTTTATCCGCTTATCAGACCATACTAATTGATGTCATTAAAATCATACCATGGCGTTTAGAGCTTTTTAAAACATAATTGAGGTTAAAGTCAGATAAATGAACTGAAATGATGTAAATTGGAGCTTATTGATGATTTATTAGCTAAAAGTACAAACCTTTTTTAGAGCTTTGTACTTTGAGTTTATAGCTCGGTGAATTAGTTTTTAATGAAACACATTTAGTTTTTTAGCATATTCTTTCCCTAAAAACTTAATTGATTTACTATGATACTTTTTTTAGATAAAAATTTCTTCTAAAACATCAATAGTTTGCATTTGAAGTACAAAAAATTCGATTCATTTATACTCCAAGTACTGCCCATATGATTCGGCTGGAGCATATATTGGATATATTCATTTAGTTCCTTTTCGATCCCAGTCTTAATAAAGATGCGATTATCCTTTCATTTTTCTGGCTCTATGTAAAAAACTGAACAATTCATGAAAAATATAATCTTTCATACACCTACTTTATCAAGAAGCATTGTTCTTATGTAATCGATAGCAATAATGGTGCCAGTCCTCCCACAACCTGCACTGTAGGGACATATGAAGTAAAATGATGAATTATTATATATATATATATATATATATATATATATATATATATAAACTGTTTGAATTATAACTTTGTGGAATTTTAAAAACATAAATATATCAAATTTTTTAAATTTCGTGATTTATTTTTTAAAATGAAATCTCTCTTGTTTCAGGTATTGATTTTAAATATTTATAAACGTATGAATAATTTGAAATGTTGAAAAAGCAGTTATACGTCACTTTTTTAGAAAAGGAACAGGACATGCAATGAATTAGTGTGAGCATTCATTGATTATGCATATTGAATTATGCCGATATATGACCCCAGCCACTTATTAAGCAAGATTTAGCGAATTATTTTTTTCCACTGAACAAAAAATATACTCCAAGTTTCTTCAAAATTAAAAATTGGAAATGTTCTCGATGACTGGTATTTTATAAAATTACGAGTTCAAACTAACATCTTGAAAATTCTTTGAGTTCGTTGTACCCACAAACGGGTAATTTGTTTTGCTGATAGCAAACATGATCAAGCGCTGAGCAAAATTACAGTGATATTAAAACATCAGCTCAAATCAATGATATTGAACACCGGCTCAAATCTTTAGCTATCCCAGTTTTGATAAAAATACTGTTCTATCGAGAAATTTATAATCAACTTAAAAGAAATCAGGCATTAAAAATATATTCATACAAAACAGTCTAGCCTGCAATGAACGAGCAAAGGCTGTGGAAAATAGGTGGGATGTAATGAGCGAAAGGAAGAGATGAGGATGAGAATGGAATCTATACATTTGGGAATGAGTTTATCAGGCCATAATGTGTGGTGGAAATGATTTAAAATTCTTTCTTCCCCGTTCTTTATCACTTGCAGTCTTGGAATTATGATTATTGAATCCTGATTATATAATTAATTTTTTGAATAACTTATTATTTTCAGTTTTTTATGAGGAATTTTCGATACATTTATTAATTTTTATTCTTAAAATTGTTGGTATAAACCTATTTAACTGTCCAATTATTCATATGATAGGGTACTTTGAAGTCTTCATATGAATTATTTTAAAAAACATTTTGTACAAACTGATAAGACTTAACACTATCAGTAAGACGTTTTTATAAATTTTTAGAAAAACATTAACCTTTTATAGAAGATTACTTCCGAGTCTCGCACAAAGTCTTCTTCCAACTAGAAAATCAATAATAAAGATTAAAGATTTGAGCTTGAAACAAATGATAAAAATAACAACAATAAATAAGCAATAAATTGTTTTCAAACGTTTATTTAACTGAATAAATATTCTTTTTTCAAAAATTTACAAATAAATGCAATTAAATAAATTAGCTTTATTCAACTTTAGTCTGACTTCTTACTGATAAGGAACTAAAAGAAGTCTATTAAATTTAATCATGAAATGAAAATAAATAGTTCGTTTATAATTATAAAAGTATATTAGATAATCCTTTTAAAAATTTTATTGGTTCACCTTTTTATCAATTGAAAGTAAAAACTATTTTAAGTATTCAACAAGAAATTCAGTCCGCACTTTAAATGAAACCCAATTTTCTAGGGTCTCTGGTTCAAGAAAACATTCGAAAACTCTTAAAATCAAGTACTTGGAGTGATTTTATAGGCAAACAAAACATAAGCCTGAAATACTAACAAGTTTGATGACGTAAGAGCCCACCACAAGATCATTATCAGCACTACCCCAGTATCTTTGGCATTTATTCTGTAATTAAATGAGTCAAAATAGTATTAATTGAAGAATTTCGTTTTCAATATCTTTTGTGTACACCAATAATGAATTCCGTGAATAATTATACATATAATAGAATGAAACTACAAGCAATGTGTAAATTTCCTCAAATGTTTAGACAAAATACTGTCTGTTTCACTTTAATAGTATGCACTTTTTTCACTTTTTGGACAACTTGTGTAGTTTTGAGAATTTATTATAAACCAAAAAACAATAATTTGATACATTCATTTACATTAGAATATTTGATCAGTGTCATTATATAAGGTAAAACATTATGCTTATGATGATGATGATTATTATTATTCTTATGATGATTATTAATTATATTATTATTGTCTCATTAAAACCTTCTCAACTGTACATAATTTTAAAATATTATAATTATTTTTATGACAAAGCACTAAATCTTACATAAAAGTTTTCTATTCAACTAAAATACTCCTTTAGAAGAGGTTAAAACAGTTTTCAATAGAAAAATCTCTCATTACATTGTTTAACAAACTTCTTGTTTTGTACTATTGTTATTCAGGCTGTTCTTATTCATAATGCTAGGTTTATTAAAAATTATGAGTTTTTTTCAAAAAATTGAATTAAAAATTTTTTAATTTTTGTCTTATATTCAAGAAACATGCCCGAACAAGCAGAAATATGTGTATTAGTGAAAATTTTCAGACAATTTGTGTGTTTTTGAATTATATACATTTCATTTACATATATAGTATCATATGTAAATAACTGAATTAATTAGGTATAATTGAAATTTCTTGAAGTTGATTATGAAATTGATAGTATAGTTATCAAAGAAAGAAAATAAAATTGAAAGCCTAGTAAATTTTCTGGATCTTTAAATGATTCTCAATGGAATTTTCAAAATGATTATTATATTTGTACTTGCCTAAATGAATGAATCTCATAATATACACAAGGCAAATACGTGTTTAAATAAAAAAATGACAAACTTATCGAAAGAAATCTGAATAAGTCAAAAACAAGTGCAAGCAAATAAAATAAATTGCCTATTAATAAATGGAGTTTTTAAATTCTATAATTAAAAAAATTTCTTAATAAATTACGCTATTTTACAACTAAATATTTCTAAAACCACTAAGATAAAAAACTATGAATAATCCTTTGATATTCAATGTAAAATCGTAAAGTTCATTAAACTTCACAAAACGTTTTAAAAATCAAATTCTTTTTGTTAAATGAAGTATACGAATATATTATACAATTTATATGCTTCTCCCAATGGTATTAAAAATATGGAAATCACCTTAGGAGGACAGCCTTCATTTTCCAGGCATGCCATTACAATAGTGCTTATTTCTTGTTGCCATATCATGTCCCAAAAATCTTCCAAAGTGCTTTGTAGGGGTCCCTGGGTGGCT
Organism: Pterobdella sp. o SKG-2022; assembly: GCA_964035795.1. NCBI lineage: Eukaryota > Metazoa > Annelida > Clitellata > Hirudinida > Piscicolidae > Pterobdella > Pterobdella occidentalis. The sequence continues at coordinate 21,615,955 of OZ038322.1, forward strand.
ATGTACATTTGCTTTGTGGGTGACTGTCGAGTTATAATGTCAATTTTGAATTTTAGTTTATTTTTTTGAAATATGTGAATAATATTCAAAATTTAAATCAATATTTTTGAATATATATTCAGTATGAATAAATGAAATTTTATCTATTGAAATTCAATTTGAATAATTTAGTGAATAAGATGCAACTGGTAGTTACTTTGATGAAACTAGCATTGATGAAACCATCATTCTCTTCTTTATTCAATTTGACTCTACAGTAATCAACTTTAAAATAAGGTAGGTTTCATTATTATCAACAATACAATATAATAATCATAATTTATAGACTAGATTATGGAAACATTTAAAAACCATTTAATGAAATTACAAACATGGTAAAATATCTTTATATCTGTTTTTTTGAAGGTTGTTTGGTTTCAGACCAATTGATCTAGAATATTTAGAATCTTCCTTCACGTTTTGGCTAATTTCTTTTAATTTCTGTAAACAGTTTATTCGGAAAATACCAAAAAATATGTCATTAAAATTAATAGAACTCCCATATATCAATAATAAATGTATCTGAAAACAACCATAAATTCAATGAGATATGGTTCGTCTCCATCTTCTTTCTTATCCACTTCACTTTGTTTTTTCAAAAAGATTTTTATTGTTCTTTCCATTTCAAGAGAAAATGTTTTCAAAGTTATTTATACATTTAGAAAGTCCCTTTAAAAAGTTCGCGGATGAAGGAAATAAAAAGGTAAATAATCATTGACAAAATAAATTTTCAAAAACTTTATAAAATCTAAATTTCTAAATGAAAAATTATGTTAAATTTGAATTCAAAATAAATTAAAAACAAATGATTTCACATTTACTTTTAACATTAAAATATCATTACAATAATAAATCAGTAGACTTCAAAGGATTATATGCTTTAAGAATGCCTCAATATTTTAAAACAGATGATTTTATCAGTAAAATGGTTGATAGAGTGCGTTGTAGTAAAGATATAGGAACTTGCGCTGGTGTATTAAGAATATTAGATGCTCGTTCTGGGTGAAAATTTTGTTCTTTATATACAATTCATTTTGATGTTTAATAGAAAAAATAAGAAATTCAATATCATGAATAAAATTTTTAGTATCACAATTTTTTAGAAATGGAGATTCTACAAAACCAGATCGTTTCACATTGAGTTTTCCCTATGGAGGATTGTATATAAATTGTAATAAATAAAAAAATTACGCAGGCAATATATATTTTCAATGAATATTTTCAGGGGAAGTTATATTCAATATAAATTATCCTGAACAACCACCAGACTTCATTTTCCTAGATAATTCTAGTTTTTTCAATCCAGCTATTTCAAAGTTAAAAGTTTGTTTTTCAAGATTTTATTCAAGGTTTTCACATTGTTTTATATGCATCAATTTTGTTCACAATTTTCTAGACTTTAACTATTTGGAGATCTACAGATGAAGATGCATTATTAAATCTTCTTAGAGAGCTTGTAGAACAGTTTAAACAACAACAGTTTTCTATGTTAGAAACATCACTTCTTGCAACTGAGTTGAAGGATCTTTTGAGTTACAAAAAAGATTATAATTCACAACTTATAGCAGAAAATCAAAATTGTCCATTGGAAGTTGAGTCATATGTTGGATCATTAGAATCAAATGTGGAGGTTATGCTCTGAAATTTCATTCATTTTTTTAAATTTTTTTTAGATGATTTAACTTTTTTTTCAATTATTGGATTCATTTCAGTTTTCCTATTTTAAATCAATCTTATTTTTGCCAAGTCTGAAGATAATGGTATTATAAATTAAAAATGAAAAATCTATTTCAATAAAATTCAATTTTTATAATACTTATAGCTAATTAAGTTAATTATGAAAACAAAATTTTAATAATATCTTCACAAAAACAGAATCAAATCCATGTTATGACAAGAATACCTATACTTTTACAAAACCCATCCAACATTTCAACTCAGGTATTTTGAAGGCATTTTGTACATAGTTATGGTTTCATTAAATTTCTAAACAATATAGTGTAAGGTCAACAAACAAAAAGTATTTATTTTTAAAGAGACAGGAATCTTTTCGTAAGCTTACATTATCAAGTGGTCTTTATTTTGATAAATACTTTGTGTTTGTTGACCTTACAATTTGATTCAGGCTATTGAACTTTATCTAGGCAATATCTTCCTGAGTTTTGTTCACCATTATGATTCAATGCATGCTCGATCACATTGGTCATTTTGTTTGTGATTCCAGGATAAAGAGAAGATTTTGGTGCTGTTGACTTATGGAGAAGCTACTCCTAATGATCCCACTTGCCAAGTGTTTCCTACACCGAGACTTGAAAAGTTTATTTTATACCTTATTTGCTTTAACATAAGTTCATACATGTCTTATTCATAATATCTATCTATAACAATATTATGAGCTACTGTAAAAATATTCCTATTTTAAATCAATGGTTTTATATCATCTACTTGTCATGAATAGAGTTTGAAGCATCAATTAAAACGATTTTAAATGCTCATTAATTATAGTTTAAAGCTTTTCAATTTTTTAAAAAAATCAGACCAACCTAGTTCAAATTCAACTGCTAAAAATTTTAGTATAAAAGTAGAACAACCTTAATAACACAGTTTCACTAAATCGATCAATAATTTATATCAAACATAAAACTTTTTAAAATAATAATAATTTTTTCAAAAAAAATAATATACGAAGTTTTTTTTCATTCATAATGTATGTGCATAACAACAAAAAAAGGCCAGGTCATTATTCTTTGTAAAATAAAAGATATCCATAATATAATATAATGATGATGGAACATTTTCTACTATACAGAATATTGGCGACTCAGAACAGCATATCGATTGCCCCACTCAATAGACTGCCCAATATGCTTGAATATGTGCTTCATGTTACCGACAATATCAAAGCATTTGTGCGGAATATACTTTTAGTTTTTGATTCATAATCTTCCTAACATTTTTAAATTTAGTTTTTTTCAATACGAATTGATCCTGAAAAATGTCTTTATTTGTTAAATAGCTGTTTTCATAATAGAATTTTATATTTGAAATAGTTGGAAGACATGAAGGTTGGAGTAGAAAAGAGAAGAACGTATGTTGAATCTCTTGTTTCAAGCTTCTCGAGGTTTTGCATTTTTAATTATTTTATAGATTTCTAATAAATCAGCTTAAAATGTAACTGTTTGCTTGTTATGCGTGTATGTGGTGTCTCGGTGGCTACTATCCTTCAGTGTTGTAAAATGAATTCTACAATGAATATTTCAAAGTTTCTCAGTATATTTTGTATTAACTAGGTGATATCTGCAGAATAATAATACTTGGTGTCAAATCATAGATAGAATACACCAACTTTCATAACTATATTGAAAGATGTCAATCATTAACACTGAAATAACATCCTTTTTAGCCATGTCATAGAGTATGACAACACTAACTTCCATAGTGTCAGTCTGCTCTGTTCAATTCAGAAGAGTCACATGCTTCTTAACGGTAGGTCTGCTTTAAACTTTTAGCAAAATTTTGTTCTATTTAATAAGAAGTTGTCTTCAGGAATAACCATGAAACAATATATATTTTTCAAATTTATTTTGATTCTATCCATTATTATTTCTATACGTGCCACATATTCACTGCAAAAAAATATAGTTTTAAAAACTCTGTTCCTGAGTTCCAGCTGTCGTCGTTGCTTTGGTAGAGCGCAATGTTTTTGTTCGTCAATCGTGTTCGAATATGACCATGGCAACAAAAAAAAAATATTATTATTTATTTATTTATATATACATATATATTTTACTAAATAAAGTTGTATAGAAAATTATCATAAGAAGAGATGAAAATAAATATTATCATGCAATAAATCAATAAATAAGAATGAATAAACTATAATAGTAATGATAATAATAATAGTAATAATAGAAGAACAAAATAAAAGTAAAATATTAAATGAATAGAAATAAATAAGATGAAATAAAGATAAAATAGCTCTTATCTGTGTGTTCTTGTGTGGCTGATCAGACCGATTTGCGCCAGAAAACCTCTTCTGCATGTTTGGCACCAGTGTGTGGGAAGTCTCTCTGGTGCACCTTCTCCAGCTTTGCGTCTTATGCGTTTTAATTTTCCAGCGTTAAGACGGTTTTCTTCTGAGAGGAGTGCACCATTACTGATCAATCTACGCCAAGCGGGCCTGTAAGAGGCAGCTTTTTCCCACGCAGTGACGTCTATATTGAAGTCCTTTAAATTTGACCTAAAACAATCTTTATAACGTTTGCGTGAGGCTCCATTTTGACCATTTTTGAGCCGACCGTAGAAGAGTTGTTTGGGAATTCTAGAGCCCGCCATACGAGATACATGACCAGCCCATTGTATCTGTGCCTTACGCATCATCGTAATAACACTGGGAAGGTTTGTCTTCTCTAATACTTCAGTGTCTGGGACAAAGTCATTCCAGCGTATATTAAGAATTCTGCGAAGACACCGAGTATGGAATTGTTGGAGTTGTTTCTCGTGGCGTCTGTATACTGTCCATGCTTCGCAGCCATATAGTAGTGTGGTCAATACTACGGCTTTAAAGACTTTAACTCTCGTGGACTGTGATATCCCTCTTCTCTCCCACACCTTTTTCCTCAATCTTCCAAAAGCAGAGCTGGCTTTGGCAATTCGGTTTTTGATCTCATCATCAATGTTTGTACGACGAAAAAGTGTACTGCCTAGATAAGTGAAGTTGTAAACTGCTTGTAACCTTTGTCCTTTCACTAAAATGTGTGGTTTGTGGTAAGGTTTTTCTGGGGCAGGTTGAAACATCACTTCCGTTTTTTGGGCGTTGATGATCAAACCGAAGTCGTCACAAGCGAATGAGAATTGATCTACTTCCCGTTGCATCTCTTGCTCAGTCGCAGCTTGAGCGCACAATCATCAGCAAACAAAAGATCTCTAATTTTAGTCTCGTTCACTTTTGAGAGAGCCTGAAACGTTTGAGGTTGAAAAGATTCCCATCGTACCGATAGCTAATTGGAATGCCAGTTGAACTGTCTTTGAAAGCCTCCATCGGCATTGCTGCAAACATCATGCTGAACAGTGTTGGGGCTAAGACACAGCCCTGCTTGACTCCGTTGGTCAACTGAAAGGGTTCTGAGCTTTCACCATCGTTGAGCTACCATGTCATCGTGAAAGACGGACCATTTTTACAAATTTTTCTGGACAACCAAATTTTACTAGGATTTTCCATAAACCTTCTCTGCTTACTGAGTCGTAAGCTTTGTTGAGGTCAAAAAAAGTGATATAGAAGTCTTGGCGTTGTCTCATACTTTTCTCCTGAAGTTGGCGTGTTGCAAAGATCATGTCAATGGTTCTTCTGCCAGTTTGGAATCCACATTGACTCTCAAGTAGGTGATCTTGCTCTAGGTGCTTCAGTAGGCGGTTCAAGAGAACACGAGCCAAGATCTTTCCCGCAATTGAGAGAAGAGAGATGCCTCTATGATTGTCGCATGTACGTTTTTTTCCTTTTCCTTTATAGATGTGTACAATGGTAGCGTCTTTAAATGCTTGTGGGAGCGTTTCTTTTTCCCATTGCGAACGAAACAAATCAGTGAATCTGCTGGTGAGTGAAATACCACCTGATATGAATGTTTCTGCCGGTATAGCATCAGGACCTGGAGCTTTACCTGTTGACATATGCTTAATGGCTCTGGTGATTTCATCAACAGATAGAAGTGCATCAAGATCTTTGTTTATTTCCACCTGGAGAAGGCGTTGAATCGCTTCGTCGTTAACCTTTGATGGTCGATTAAGAACGCCATTAAAATGTTCGGCCCATTTTTCTAAAATTCCTTTCTTATCAGTGATCAGCTTTGAACCATCAGCACTCAGTATAGGTGTATTTTTTGATGAATGTGGTCCATAGAGGCACTTGAGAGCATCATAAAAACGCCTCATGTCATGGCTGTCAGCATAACCTTGTATTTCTTCGGCTTTTTGGCTGAGCCATGTGTTTTGCAGATTTCGAAGCTTTTTTTTGACTTTAGCGCATATTGGCAAAGGCATTTTTCTTTGATTCCGATTTTGGGTCATTTTGGTGAGCTCTGAATAATTGGCGTTTCTCTTTCAACATGGTTTGAATAAAAATATCATTTTCATCAAACCAATCTTGATTTTTCCTGGAGATTGAGCCAAGGGCTTGTAATGCGGAAGAATAAATCGTTTCTTTCATAAACTCCCAGTCGTTGCTTTCAACCCTTGAGAGTTCGTGTTCAAGATTGATTGCAAATTCCTGTTGAACCTTGGGGATTTTCAACTGTGACATCTAGCCGCTTTAAAGATTTTTGTCCTTGAGGTCTTCTCATAGGAATAACTTGCAACTTGGTTTTGGAAATTATAAGCCGATGATCTGTCCAACATTCCGCTCCACACATAGATTTGGTTACTTTTACATCTTGTCGGTCTTTGAATCTAACAATGATGAAGTCATTGAAATGCCAATGCCTAGAGCGAGGGTGCATCCAGGAAGTCTTTTTGCGGGTTGGAAGGCGAAACAGAGTGTTTGTCCAAATGAGTCCAAATGCTGTACAGGTTTTAAGCAGACGTAAATCATTACTATTACACTTGCCAATTCCATGATAACCTAAGACTCCTTCCCAAGCATGGTGGTCCTTGTCAACACGAGCATTAAAATCCCCGAGTAGGATGAGTTTATCCTATTGCGAAACTGTGGAAATAAAAGCTTCCAATTCTTCATAAAATTTGTCTTTGACATCATCTGGATTAGTCATAGTGGGGGCGTATGCACTTATGAGTGTAGCAGTTCTTTTTTTTACCCAGAGGAAGTTTGAGTTTCATTAAACGATCATTTAAGCTTTCAGGAAGATCATCTAGTTTCTTCACAAGCTGGTTTTTGATGGCAAAACCGACTCCAGCTTCGCGTCGTTCACCACTTTTTCTTCCACTCCAGAAAAAGGTATAGCCACCACCAATTTCAGTAAGTTGTCCTTTGTCTGAGAGACGGGTTTCACTGAGAGCATTTATGTCAACTTGATAACGCCCAAGTTCTCTGGCTATCAGAGCAGTTCTGCGTTCTGGTCTTTCAGAACTGATAGAGTCTATTAAGGTTCTAACATTCCAAAATTCTAGAATTAAGTTGAGTAATTTTTTAGTCTGACCGCAAGGATTGGAAAACTCGCCACCTGCGGTTTGCTGGCCAAGTAAACTAGAACAGGCTATTTTTGGAGCACCTTTTCTAGCTCCATCTTCATGCAAGGAGGCAAGCAGAGCTATCCTGTAGAGGGCTGCTTGGTCGCTCAGGAGGCTGCCGGACTTAGCTGCTGTTCTAGATTCAGAAAAGAACGACCATATGGCCTGAGCCGCTTGTGTGTAGGTTTGCAACTACAACTTCCAGTGATTTCGCACCTGCTGCTTCGTCACTCTTCTAACGCCACAGGGTTTGGTAAATTAAATGGTCTTTGTTGCCATGACCTGCGCTGTAATGAGATTTAAGTGAAGAAGTCTTACGCAGCACCGACCTCACTATCGTCCAGACAGGCTTGAGCCAGCGGCAAAACTGGGTCAAGACAGCTGGAAGCTAGTCTGGATGCAGGAGCTGCTGGAGAGACGAGCTAATGCATTATCTAACCGCCTAAGGGGCTCCACTCCTGATTTGGGATAGGGCTTACTCTCTTAGCCTTTGCTCTTAACGAGGAGCTAAACCACAAGGCAGCGGTATCAGAGGGTAGTTTTTAGTGATTTTAAGGTTGCACAACCACCGGTATTTTTATAGAGATACCATCTCGAGGAAGGCTGTCAAACAAGGCTGAAGAGCCCTTCCCACCTTTTTCATATTTGAGTAATCGGTTTTCCGAACGAAACTGCCCGGTTTATATGATATAATAATAATATTACAATATAATATAATATAAAACTGAAAAAAATAATATAATATGAAAGAATAATAATAAAATAATATAATAATAATACAATATACTAATAATATAATAACAATAATAATATAGTAAATTTTGGGCATGACGTTAAACTGAACCGAAGACAGTGTTTCCCTTTCGAGATTGCTTTCCTGTTATAACCTGGATAACAGTAGACTTCGGTAACAGGTATCGACAAACTGATATCCTGGTATCGTTGTCATTTGGCTTGGCGGAGGATCATTCTTTATTGACAACGGCAAGGCAAACTGCCCAAGTGTGGGAACGGCGGTTCTTGAAATCTGATAGTTTCAAGTTGGACGTTAGCTTGGGCTGGCAGTTCTATGAAAACTTTGTCCCAACTAAAAATGGCTTTCATTAGCCGACTGCTGTATACCCCAGCTACTGGGACGCCTACAGCAATATAATCTAATATGGATATTATTATTTATTATTTATGAGAATAATAACATAATATAAAAAAGATAATATAATATAGCAACAACAATAATATAATATAATAATAATATAGCATAATAATAATATAATTATATATATGCGTATATAATTTTTTAAAATAACATTTCAAACAAAGTGTTTATAAAATTGAAAAGTTCACATTTTTCATAAAAATATGCCCACAAAATTTCTAACATTTTCGCCAACCTTTCTATCAACCATCAATTAATGGGGAAAAAAAATCTAAAAAGTTAAAGAAAAGTCCAACCCCCTCATCCAAACATCAACCAAAAAATATTTAAAGAAAGTTCAACCCCTTCATCCAAACAAAATAAACCCATCTCTCAACTAAAAAATATTAAAAAAAAATAATAAAATAAAAGGAGAAAAAAGAATTGTTAAAATTTTGGGAGAATAATTTTATGAATATGTGAACTTTTAAAATTTATAAAAAGTTTTTTATTATATTGTTTGCATTTAATACAATTTAAATTTTATGCTGAAACAAGAAAAAGGTTAAGACAAAAATAAAATATTAAAAAGTGAAATATTATTAAAAAGTAAGATATTATTGAAGATTGAAAAGGGATTTGTATTTGTATTTGTATTTGTAGGGCGCGCAGTTTGCAAACTAGGTTTGCTGCAGAGGCGCTGTTCTAATCAGAAGGGCTATGAGAAAGAAATTTGGCTATAAAGATGCGTTTTTAAACGCTTGCGAAAAATTTTAAGAGAAGGTGAAAGACGGACATTAAGTGGAAGAGAGTTCCATAAGTGAGGGGCGATATGCGAGAAGGAGCGATGTAAGAAAGGTTTAGAAGAGACAGGCTGATGTAGGCATAAACCAGTGTTGGAAGACCTGAGAGACTCAGAAGTCTGTCTGATGGAAAGACGGTCATATAAATAAGCTGGCTGATTAAAGTATAAGATGTTAGCCGTGAGCCATAGCAACTTGAACTGGGCTCTTAGTACGACCGGCAGCCAATGGAGGCGATCGAGACAGGTGTGAGATGAAGAATAGTAGTCGGCTTGAAGAGCGGTTTTAGCAGCGCGATTTTGGAGAGATTGCAACTTAGAAATAAGACAGTTCGGGAGTCGACAAAGAAGAGAGTTACAGTAATCAATCCTTGAAAGAACTAAAGAGATGATCAGAGCAACGGCAGTGTCAAAGGGTAGGAACTTGCGTGCCTGTCTGATCGCATGGAGATGAAAGTTGGATGATTGTATGATCTGAGAGACAAAGTGTGTAAAGTTGAGTCTAGAATCAAGAGTTACACCTAGTATCTTCAGTTTGGACGTTACGGAAAGAGTAGTGCTGTCAAAGATTACTTCAGTGGGAAGATTGGATTTGGAAAGGAGTATGGGACTGCCGACAAACATCACTTCGCTTTTGTTAGGATTCAACATGAGGTGATTGTTAGAAAACCAAAGATTGAGCTCAGTGATGCATTCAGATATCTTAGTGAGGCTGGGATGAGGATCAAGGTAAGAAGCGCCTGTAAAGAGGGTAATATCATCAGCAAACTGATGATATAGAACGTCGTGCTTCTGTATGATCTCGCTAATAGGAGAAGTATAAAGAGAAAAGAGTATGGGCCCAAGAACAGAACCTTGAGGAACACCAAAACGAAGGGAGACAGGGGTAGAGGAAGAGCAGCTTATCTTAACAAATTGCTTGCGTTTGGAAAGATAGGACTGAAACCAGGATAAAGCAATGCCAGAAATGTGAAAGTAGTCTTCAAGGATATGCAGCATATTTGGATGATTAATGGTGTCAAAAGCTGCTGAAATATCTAAAGACACTAAGACGGCCGCAGACCCGGTAGCACAGATATTGCGGAGGCTGTCAGTGATGTACAAAAGCGCAGTTTCCGTTGAGTGATGTGAGCGATACGCCGACTGGAAAAGGTTGAAGTTACGCAGTACAGAAACATGAGAGGATAATCTCTTGAGAACAACCCTTTCTAAGATCTTTGAGATGGTGCTGAGGTTTGAAATAGGACGATAATTGGATGGTTGCATGGGGTCTAGATTATATTTTTTCATTAAAGGGGTTACCTGCGCCGTTTTGAATGAAGTTGGAAAAATACCCTGTGAAAAGGAAAGAGCCGAAAGTTTGCATATAATGGAGGCAAAGATGCCGGAAAACTGCTTAAGCAGGAAAACAGGGATTATATCTAAAGGTGAGGATTTATTTGGGAGAGAATTGATCAATTTGATGATTTCATCAACACTAGGAGGTGAGAAAAATGAGAGATTTGATTGATCACTGTCAGTTAAGGAGGGCTGACGGGGAAGATTAGTGATCGGTAGCGAGCTATGAATCAACTCAATCTTAGTCTTGAAAAAAGTGCTAAAGTTTTCAACAAAAAGATCATATTCCGCAGGAGTCCGCGGAGGAAGTGGAGGAGACCTGTGAAGTATGGAGTTCGCCGTTTTCCAAAAGGCTTTGGAGTTAGGTGTCGCTGAAGATAGCGATAGATTAAGATAATCAGCACGTGACTTGTTAATGGCGGCGCGGGCGAGTTTACGTGAAATACGGAATTCCTGTAAAAGATCATCAGGGACTTGCACACAAAGCTTTCGGAGACTGGATATCTGTCTCTCGATTTTCCTTCTTCGGCGTTTGGCAGAGAGAGCATTTTCAGACAGATGAAAGTGTGAATGGAAGCTGGGGCGAAAAGTATGACTGCGTAAAGGAGCATGAGAATTCATCAGCGAAAGAAACAATTTGTCCATGGAACTAACAAAGTCATCAACCTTAGAGATTGGAGAATTAATAAGTAAATCGCTTATAAAATTGACATCCTTTCCAAAGCCGGCCAAGTTGAGATTCATGAAAGACTGAGAAGTGACACGATGAGGTGAAAGGTGGGGCCGTGCGAGGTTAAGACGGCACGAAATAAGGAAATGATCAGATTCAAAAATTTCGCTGACAGGGTCAGAAATAAGATGAGAGAGAGAAGCAGGTGTGATAACAAGATCGAGAGTATTGCCAAGTCTGTGAGTTGGAAAGTTAATATGCTGCATCAAACCGTGCTCTCGCAAAAGAATATTAAGGGGATTATCAAGATGATGACAATTAGGGGTATTAAAATCTCCAGCCATTATGAAATGATTGAATGTCGAAGAAAGAAAATAAAGATGAGCTGTGAGTTCACGAATAAAATTACTTGAGTTAGGAGGGCGGTAAATAACAGAAATGGTTAAGGAACGTGTTAGGAAAGAGGCTTGGGCAGTTAATGCTTCAAAGGAAGAGTGTATTTCAGATTTTACAAGTGTCAGTTTAACGGAGTTGGAGGAAATCAAAGAAATACCACCACCGCGTTTTCCACTAGAACGATGAGAATGTAGAACATGGTAACCTGGGGGAACAATGTCGTATTTTGTGACATTGTCAGCATCTTCCGGGATCCACGTTTCAGTCAATGCAAGGATATCGAAACAGTGAGTGGAGATCGCGTCCAGGATAAGAGTGGATTTGTTGCGAGTGGAACGGGGATTGAGAAGGCCAAACTTCACAAAAGGAGATGGATTTTGAGGGTGCATGAGTAAGGCAGGCCTTCATTGCCAGGCCGTACGCCCCATCTTAAGTCGCACTTGTTGCTTGTACACCGGACAAGAAGAGGATGTGGTGACATGGTCATGGCAAGGACGATTTGATCTAAAACAAGGAACACAGAAGGGAAGAGAAGATCTAGAGCAGTTGTCAGACGGATGGTCTTTGCCACAGTGCTCACATACTCTAGGGTTGTGGCATTTAGCTATATTATGGCCGTAAGTCTGACAATTCAGACATCTAGTAGGGTGAACACGGGAGTGGAAAGGAAATCTACCAAAAGGGAGGTGAATATTCTTGGACTTGATCAGAGTGGGAAAAACAGTGCTTGGAACTTGGATAAGCCAATCACGGGTAGAAGGGTTTCGTGCGTTAGGCCTCTGTCTGAAGGCACGAAGAGCACTGGGATGAGCAGATGGAAAGAGAAGATTGAGAGAGGTTTCCAGTTCTTTATCCGAAACCCATGTCGGTAGACCCAGAACAGTAATTGTTGGGTTTAAAAGAATTGGGTCATGAAGGCGGATGTTGGGAAGAGAGGAAAGAAAAAGTTTGGCATCTTTGAGCAAATCAGCAGAGTCAGCTTCCCAGACAACGGCATCAGTAGACTCACGAACATGCTTGGGATAAGACTTAAAGGTCTGCTTAGAAAGGTTAATGGATGAAACCAATCTTCTGCAGAGCTCGCTTGGAGTCTCACCTATGGTGGAAGTAATTTTAGTCAAATATTTAATTATTGGTGGAGTTTTCTTGATAAGCTGGTTCATATGTTGGTTGGGGGGGAATGAGTGTGAGATTTTGTTAGTGGGTGGAGAGGAAAGGGTGTGCTTGTTTTTTGACTTAACAATAGTGCTGTAAGTAGGTTGAGGTGAGTTAGAAGTAAGAGTAGATGTGATTGTATTGATTGGTAAAAATGATTCTAGTGAAATTAATGATGGAAAATTATTAATTAAACTAAGAGATGAAGTAGTTGTTGTAGAAGCAAGAGATGGAGAAGTTGAAAATGATGCCATGCTTGTGGATGAAGTTGGAGAAGTGGTTAAAAAGTAAAATATTATTAAATAGTAAATTATTATTAAAGAGTAAAAATATGTTTACACAGTAAAATAAAATAATAGTACAAACGAAGAAATATATATATTTTTTTACTTGTGCATAGTTAGATAATTATAGTATTAAAATATATTATGGTTTTAAGAAACAAATAGTAAATAATAAATTATGATAATTTTTTTAAAACTTAAGAAACCAAATTTATTTTAATTATTTTTTTTTACTAGAAGTCACTTAAAATAATTCTTTCAAATTAAATTATTCATAACTTAATGTAATATATTATATTCTGTGAAGTAATACTAATAAATAATAAACTTAAACTTAAGCTAAGTAATAAAGAGTTTATCTTTCTTAGATACTTATTAAAACATTTATTTTTAGAAATATGTAAATGTTATTATTTAAAATAAAAAAACTCACTTTGAAACTTTTTATCAAGAAAACGTTAAAAAAACCCTTGAAATAATCAAAATATAACCAACGAAAATAAATTCAGCCAGTTTCGTTCGCGCCGGATTACAACCACGGTAGAGCGCTATATGGATGATGAATAAGTGAATGGAAGGAATTTATTGGTAAAAAACTTGAAGTTGATTTAGAGTTCACCATAGAAGGCATTTGTTTTCTATGAGAGGTACATGTGGGCTGGTTATGATATATCACTGTTAATTTAAAAGTTTCGCCAATTTTTTATGCTAATTGCCATTATTTTTGTGAATTTTTGTCTGACGTGCATGTCTTTTTGTTTAAGACGGTTTATAGCGAACACTGTCACAGTCCATGATAAGTTGTATATACAACGTCAAAACGAGTGATAACACCAATTCAGATTTACTTTTTTTAAGCTCGGTATCCAGGGTGTTTTTTTCTTTCAGCAGAATGAGGTGGTTTTGACATGAGAAGTGTAGCGTGAGTTGAATGTCGCAGATGCGAAAGTTGGAGTTGAATTTTTGCAAGAAACTCGTTTGGCTAGAAAAAACATGGGTGAGGTTGTATTGAAAGTGTAGACATGGTTTGTGCATTTGTTCTAAATTAGTTTAAAAGATCGACTTCACTGTAAATTCCATGAGTAACTGGTTATGAAGAAAGCTTTGAATGATTTCCCTATTGCTCTTTTCAAGTTTTTTTGAGCTTGTAATCTAAGCATAAATTTGCTTTTTTGCGTTAGATTAATTGAATCAAAATGTGTTAAATAAAAACTTGAATGATCATCAGTGGAGATACCAGCAGGATTTCCAAGTAAGCAGCCGGTATTAGCATTCACATCGATGATGCGATTTGAACGAGGGCTGGTGACTAAAAAGATCAGGGACTACCCTTACAGTCCCCGCTGGTCACCCCAGGAAATGGCCTCTCGTCTTAGGTGCCATAATACATCGCATTATTAGCTTTTATTTTTGCTTTTTAAATTGTGTTTATTCCTTGTAAACTATCAAAATGGTTTTAATTATTATTATTTATGAAAATCGTTATTCTCGATGCAACTTAATTTTAGCAATATAATTATCTTTCAGAACTTTTCTTGAAGAGAATCTTGGCAATATAGAAAAAAGTCTACATAACCTTACTTAATAGTATTTAGTCTTTATGCGAGAATTCTTTTTGGAATGTTTTTCCAAACCAGTTTATAGTTCAATTTATTTTTAAAACCACTTGCTTATATAATCGTTTTTATTTGAAATAAGTTGTAATTCCATTGATACTATTTTTCAATTATTTTCCAGAACAAATCAAGCCGTATATAAATTTATGAAAAACAAATTTTTAATATTAAACCAACGTCTCCCTATTGATAATAGTATGACACCTTTCGAAACAATATCAACGTTTGGTAATAAGAAATCAACTTATCTCAAAAATTCGATTAATATTTTAACTAAATGATATCTAGTAAAAGTCATAAAATGAATTTCGAAAACCAATTAGAATTAATTTTAATGAGATCTACCATCATTTGGAGCGCTTGGCGAAACAAAAAGGCGATGGCTGACGCCAAAAACGGTGGAAGAATCAAACTATAGAGCTCAATCAAAATTTAAACTACCAAAAGTAAAATGAATCAAGCTTTGTAAGTGCTTAAACTTAAAATGACAATGGTAGCAAATTCAACAGAAACAGATTCCGTTTCAACCATCATTGCTGCTAAGCAGAACTTGGTTTTTTTTTGCAAAGGCATATCATTGGCAACGGAAACTAACGTTGCTACGATCACGTAATTTTGTTAAATATAACAAGCAAGCAAAGCCACAATGAATGTTGTAATCAAGAATGCTTAAAATGAAACTTCTGCGCAAATAAACATTAACATTTCAATCAATGAACATATTCTAAAAACATGAAAAATCAAATGAATTGAACAAAGATCCCTATAGCAATCCACAAATGCTGATATGGTTGGTAAAGGGCCAGTAAGCTAGTGATGACGCATGCTATAATTTTTAAAATTCGCGACAACAAAAGCACCAACAAAATTTAAACAAAAGTAAAAATGAATAAATGCAAAATTTAGATGTTATCGTTTGTAACTTAAGAGAAGATGAGAAAGTAGGTGATAATGAAGACAAAAGTAAAAGAACTGCAGATTAATAGCTAACTTATAAACCCTGCTCTATGGCACAGAATATTGACAAGCTCAATTGATGTGTTGCACACAAAAGTGATTTATACTACCAGTTAAACAGTATATATACAATAATTTCTGTATATATAAACCCTCAGGTGTTTTCTAACAAACGCCTATTTGCAGTACTAAGAATGAATGCAATGAAAGAACTAGCGATATCAACGGAAGAATAAAAGGATCATCACATCAATTTAACAAGAGCATCTCTACACGTCGCTAAGAATACAGGAAATCATAGCAACGAAATATTAGATGTGGCTAAAGGTGTAAAAAATATGAACAAGAGACAATGCAAAATAGACGGATTGGTTTGTGAAAGGCCAAAATCGCTGTTTAATGGCATCATGTATCATATTTGTTGTATCATCTAATGTATATTTAATCCTAAATTTGAACCTTCACCTTTGAAACAATTATTTCATAAATATATCTTTAACTAGATCCCACTTAAACATAATGGCTGTTGATCAAATTAATCTTGAAAAAGGAAGCATGATGAAAGTTTTTATACTTATATCTATAAATATATAAACGATAATTTATAAGTAAGAATCAAAACTACTAGAAAGAATTTCAATCATGATAATGTAGTCATTTGAACGATATAATATGAAGTCCATTATCACCCGTGATTCAGCAAGAATGCTATTAAAAGATGTATTTTTCTATTCTAAGTGCAAAGAATCAGAATAAAAACAATTAATACTGCATGATATAATTTCATTGGAAAATTTAACGAAGTATCAAATATTTAAATCTAGAGAATTTCGCTCTTTCTAATATGCTAACGCACCGAATAAGTACGATTTTGTTTGATAATTTGTGGAAATGCAAGCATTTGATATTATAAGATTGCTTTCAGGTGTAAAAAAAAGTCGAAAATAATTATAAAAATGACGATGGATGGAAAGATGGATGATTGGACGAATCACTGAGGTGACCTGAAGGGAGAGGAAGGCAGTCCACCGAGGGATGAGCCTGGAGTAATTATACTAATGACATATGGAGTTTATTATAGTAATTTTTAACCCAGTGGGTTTAAAGATCACTAAACTTCTTTAGCTTGTAGTGTTGATACACACTGTTCCTAAAGTTTAACAGAGAAATTTCAAATATTTTAATTATTATTTAGCGAAGTTTGAGTTGACTTTTGAAATGTACTTGAGAAGCATATTATAAAAAAAATTAACGAAACAAACCCAAAATCAATTGTTGTTGCAAAGAATGGTTTATAGGCTGTTGTTGTTGTAGTTGTTGTTGAAGTTGTTGCTGTTGCAACTGTTGTTGTTGTTGCTGCTGTTGCAGAGATAACAAGGAGAGAATGAGTGAGCTTTGTTGGTAGATGGGCTGGACATTCTGGAGTACAGGCCAAGCAACTACAGAACTGCTTGTGCACAAGTTAGTCATCATGCTAGAACCAGGCTGTAATGATTTCAATATTTTTGACTGAGTTTTTTTAAGAATGACAATATATTAATAAATTAAACTCCACTGATTGAAAATTCATTCATTAAAAAAATCTAACCAATGATATAGAAGAACGTTGTTGTTGCTGTTGAAAATGTTGTAATAACTGTTGATGGCAGAGTTGTTGTTGCAAATGTGAAGGTTGGTGTGAAGATGTTTGACGGAGGTGAGGAGGAGGGTGAAAGTATTTGCACGTTTCTCTCGAGCACCTATCCTTCAAAAAATCCATACAGACAGTGACATAATTGTCTGTGTCAAGGCAGACCCCAGGGGGAGGGTGGGCGAATTTACAATCACTCATTTGGCGAGAACAAACTCCTCTTTGAAACTCTCTGCACACCTGTCGACGATTGGTTCTTTATAATGTGCCGATCTCTGCGGCAAGTTTTTAAATTTAAATCTTATAACGACATACTTGTCAAAAACTATAGCTTGGTCTGAAATATAATTAGCATTTAATGATAACAATCAAACTAAAATCGGTTGAAGATTTTAAAAATGAAATAAAAGTTGATTATTAATTCATAATTGAGTTAGGTTTTTGCAATTTTTGAAATAAATTGGATATAGATGACCTATAATGAAATATGCCTCAAAAACCCTCAAGTTACATATAAATAATTAATTTTTCAAAAGCAGTTTAAAAAGGACACATGGAACTTGAATGCAATCTACTTAACTTGACAAAGTATCAATAAACTATTTAATATTGCATCAAACTACAGGGTCAAACACAATTTTCATTAAAACAAAAATTCCAAGAAACTTTTTGTAAGAAAATCTTGCATAATAGAGAAATAATTAGGTTACTTGATGAAATTTTGTTATGAAAAGCTTTGTGATTTTTTAAAATAAAAACTTTTTATTTGTTTCCTAACAGTCTTTTAGTCTATTCTATTTCGCCATAGTAGAAGATGATTTTTGAAAGCTACAAAAGAAATTATATACCAGTTTCATATGTAAATAGATTCTGAAATCAAAAAGAATAATCTTAAAAACAAAACAAAACAAATGTATTAGCAGGTAATTCTTATCTTAATTTGTATATATTATACTTATCTAATTACCCATTTTTTTTACAATGAAATAAATTTAAACTTTGTGCAAAAACAAGTTTTCACTACAAAAAAATCCCTTGGTAAGGGAGAATCTTGAAATATAAAGGAAAAATTTTGTTTTCAATGGCTATAATGACGCACAACTCGTAGTTAATGCCAATGCCTAAGATCCAATATTAAAGGATTTTGAAAAATTTGAATGGGGTAATGACTGAAGGGGAACATAGAGATTAAGTTTTCTTGATAAAATTTGACATCGCTTAGAAAATTATTTTTCTTTGAAGTACTCTTGAACAATTATTTGAAACAATAGTATTGGAATTAAAATAAATTCTATTTTTATGAATAATTAACTGATCTTAGTCTGAATCACTATATAACCATAGTTACGATTCAATTTTTTTCATTAACGTTTTATGATAAAGCTAAACTTATCAAAAATTATAGCTTTTGTTTCTCAATAAATATATTAAAAATTCTCATTATTTGATGTTTTTCGTTACGACCTTGTACATAAAAAAATTACATTTATTTCCTTCAAATAATTTTTCAAAATAATAAAATTAAAAAAAATGAATTTATTAATAGATACCAAGATTTTAAATCCTGTTTAACTTCCAACATAAAGATTATTATTATTTAAAAATCGAAACAACTCCATTAAAACCTCGAGTCTGTCAGGCCGAGCAGGTCTGTTCACAGGCAAGTAGTTTTGAGTAGAACTGAGCAGTGTGTCAAGCAAATGCCTATAAGAATCTTCATTTGAAGGCGTGTATGTAGGAGTGTTGTGCAGGATCAAGGAATTTTGCTGCATTTTGGGTACATTGATTAATTTTTACATAATTAAGTTCAACATTTTTATTTATTCAGATGGAAAATTTTTAAGAAAAACTATTACTAGTATACTTGATTCAGTTAGTATAAAATATTTATATAAATTAGTTGAAATGAAATTAAACCAACAAAGTTTATGACTTAAATACAATAACTTTAAAACAATTTCTCAAATTTTAAAGTTAGATTTCCAATGAAATAATGTGATAAGAATCAAACATAAACAAACCAAAGGAAGAACATTTGTAAGAAAAGAGTGGTTAAGCATAGGTTGAGATTGGCATAAAAGACTGTTACGTCTGGCTTGTGTTAACTGCTCTTTGAGATGCTGAGGAGGGTGGAAGTACTTACAAGCTGGCTCTACTCTGTGACATCTGCCCTGATGCAAATGTAGATTAAAGACATAGATTAAAGATGTGAAGAATGAGAGAGTTTTGGTTATAGAGTTTAGGGACTGAGTAAAGTTTTATTTTGTTTTGAATATTTATTTTTTAAAGTTAATCAATATTATTTTATTTTATGTTAATTTAAATGAAAAAAAAATTTGAAAACTAACAAGCAATGAATCAAAGCAGCAAATAACTTTACAATTTTGTACTTCAACCTGGATTAAATAATTTAAAAAATTTCAACTTTCAGAAATATATTTTTTATAAAAATTTTATTTAAACTTAAAATATTCATGAATAACAATAAATTTTTTGAAGGGATATATAGAGATAAGCTGATTTCACCTGAGGAGGGGGATGAGCATATTTGCACTCATCTTCTCCTCTTGAACACTTGTTCCTCACAAATTCTCTGCACACTTCCAATGTCAGCCATTGGGGATCTCTCGTTGCTCTTGGACTCCTTATAGGCGGTAGCATGTTTTAAGGGAGTTTTCAGCAGCCAAGTTACTATTTAAAAAAGTTTGGGTGATTAGAGATTTGTAAATAGATAAATATCATACTCACAATATTTGAATATATTAAATTTCAATGAATCATTCTTGAATAATGTTTTGAATGAGTTATAAAACAGTTTAAAATTATCTAAAACTCCTAAATAAAAATCATTGAATTTTTATACGTAGGATGATATTAAGATTCTGTCATTGTATAAAGATCGTGAGCATTTTAATACCTTTATTTTGAGAGTATTATTATTCTGTTTATTCCAAAAAACTATCAAAAATTTGTTTAATTTAATTTCATGGTGACTTTGAGAAGAAACAAGAATCTTTTAAGAATGTTGCGAGTATTTAAAGGATGGTTTTAAGTGCTTTGATAACGCTTAATTAGAAAAATGGTAAATCCTAAAAATAAATTTAATTCAAGTTTTTTTTAAAATTATTTTTGATAGATAATTTAATAATTTCAATTAAAAATTTTTGATTGATTTTCATGAGGATTACACCTACATGTAAGCAGTGGAATAAAATATGAATTTTTTTACTCTGTGGTTTAGGAACAAAACCTATCTTTATTATCAAGCTATTAATGTTGGTCCTAGAATGTTTTTTCATTTCCAAAGAACTTTTTCTCAGAGCCACGCCTGATGAGAGCAGACCGATAAAATAATCAGTGTGGGGTTTTCCAAAAAATATATCTAAACTAGGAAGGGTTTTTAACACCAAAAAATTACAAAAAAATAAAAAAAAAGGTTGTTCAGACTTGTACTCTAAATGGGTAACAGTCCCCCTAAACAGCAGGCCTAAACGTATGGTGTGTAGAAAAGGCTCTTTAATATCATGCCCAAGACAGTAAACTATTTCATTTATTCATTTTTCAAAAAAATTAAATTTTTGCGCCATACATAAAACTCATCTCAGATACAAAAAATTTACTTTATCCTACAACAATTACACCAGAACAACACTCAGTAACCCCAACATCACGATTTTTCAAACAAAAAACCAGTATTGAAACAAACCTCACTGAAATAGTTTACGAATACATTTTAATCAAAAATAAAAACATTTTTAAAACGCATTCTCCCCAAACGAATATCTTCGCTCAACGTCGAGTGAACAATCTTCATTCACCTATTCATATCATCAAATCTCGCCCTCATTTCACTCGTCATCATTATCCGTTTTTACCACACTAATTTTCATATTAACCGCATTTTTTTTCTGCGATAATATTAAAACCTATCTAATCCGAAAGTCTATGATCTGACCACGTGTGGGAAACAGAGCATCAAAAAAATGAAGAATATTGTTGAAACCATAAAAGACTTCCGTTTCAGCCTTAGGTGTCTAGGCAAAAATAAAAACAAAATGAAATTATATTCAACTAAAAGTATTGATATCAGAATTATATAGATGAAAAAAGCTTTATTTAAAATATGCAAATGAAATTTTTTCAGTTTCATAACAATTAAACTACTTGCCTCAAAGTTGCAAAGGTAGTGGAAGTTCACGCTTTCTATAAAGAAAAAAATGTGTTTTTGGCTGACCAATAGGATTGAAGCAGATTTGAACGAGATTATTTTAATTTGCTATTTCTCCCGCTAAGAAAGCATTGTTTTGGTTTGGTTTTGTTTGCTATTTTTATTTAACTTTTCAGAGACATCGTAGTATTTTTCCTTAATATTTTGTAACGAAAAAGATCAAATAAAAAAAATTTTTTACACTTATTGAGAATAGGAAGCTATAATTTTCGATAAGTTTAGCCTTATCATAAAACGTTTTATGATAAGGCTAATTTTATCGAAAACTATAGCTTTTGATTCTCAATAAATTTATTAAAAATTTCTTTTAGTTGATGTTTTTTATTAATCTTTTTAAAATGAATGATTTAAATGCCTTTAACTGTGTGCAAAGGTGTTTTTTACAAAACGCTACTCTGTGTAGCAAAAATTGAAACAAAAATTAATGCCCTTTTGTGTTAAGCATTGAGTTTCAAAATTATTTCTAAAAGTGAAGCAATTTTTCATAAAAACTAGAGTTTTTGACAATTCTAACTGCCATAGTTTATTTTAAGAAGTTATTTTAAAAACATTGATACAAATTTATTTAAAAACTAAGTTATAAATTAAAATTATTCTATGCAAAAAGTTTAAAAACTTTGTTTCAGCTGTCGAGATTTTGATTTTCAATTATATAGAAACATAACTCTATCTCACCATCATCGTTTTGTGTTCGTTTTGCTAGCACCTGTCATTGTTGAATTAAATATAATAAAATTATGATTTCAGCAATAACAAAGTATTGTTATTTGAGTTTTATCAATTCAATTTGGCTTTATGCTTCTTAATGGATTGGGTTGAATCACTAATTAACAATAAAATAAGAATTAATTCCACTTTATATAATTCCAATTAAAAAACCAGTTCTTCTTTAACGATCCTTTATTGAATTCAAACTATAATAAATGTATTCTTTTGAAAAGTTGAAAATATGAATTTTTCACACATACTAACTGGCATGTATAAATACAATAATAATTTACATACAATATCTCTAAATAGTTCAATAAAAATGAGCTGCATTTAAAAAAAGAAATTAATTTTTTATAAAAATTTTTGAAGACGATGACTATAATAGAATGGCAGACAAGAGGCAATATAAAGACCAGAATGAAGCAACTTAAAGCAGGTGTAACATCAAAAAAGAACTTAAAAACAATTTCAGGTATAAGCTAAAATGCTCCCATGGAAAAATTGACTGGGATAAACTAGAGTTCCAAAAAACAAAAATGAAAAAAATGAAGCATCTCTTTAAATGAAATTATGAATATAGGGAAGGTTGGAGATAAGGAAAAAGAATTCAGTTAGGAATGGTTTCAATGATTTGCAGCTGCAGGTAGACACAAATGCCTGAGGCCCATACTGATGAAATTACAAAGAATGAACAATATGAAATTGGGAAAGGCAATACAGAAAGGGCATGGAGATTAATTTCTCTACATCATTAGAAATTTTTTTCTAATATTTTGTTGAAGTCACAAACTATTGTTGAAATTATAGATTTAAAAGTAAAGTAAGTTTTAATTTTAAATTAGTTGAAAACTCAATTTTCATAACCATAGTCTTTTGTTTTATTTCTTTGCAACCATAATTACAAAATAATTATGTTTGCCAACGTTTTATGATAGGCTAAACTTAATGGAAATTATAGCTTTTTTTAGCTTTAAATGAATGTATTAAATAATCTTTTTAAACAAAATTTCAAAAAATTAACTGTAACTTTATGATTAGAGCTCTTAACATTAGTGATTCTAAAACAATAAAAAAATTCATGTCATTATTTTCTAAAAAACAAAAAATAGA
The DNA here is from genome assembly GCA_964035795.1 of Pterobdella sp. o SKG-2022. Classification (NCBI taxonomy): domain Eukaryota; kingdom Metazoa; phylum Annelida; class Clitellata; order Hirudinida; family Piscicolidae; genus Pterobdella; species Pterobdella occidentalis. Next base: position 21,639,205 of record OZ038322.1, read on the forward strand.
AAAATTTATCTCAAAACATAGAACATTCTGAATCATTAGTTACTCATGAGAAACTACCCTTTATCGAACTAGTCATTATTACTTCCTTAATTACCCTGTATCCATAGCTACCCTTGGAAAAATAGTTAATGACAAAAATTCTTTTACTCTGACTTACACAATAAACAATGGTTTTCAAAAAAAATTTTTGAAAAAAATTAAACAAACTACTTCAGCTCGATTTCATTCATTAAGGTTTTGAAAGAAGTAACTTAATTCACAAAAGAATAGTTAATTCAAAGTGAGTCTGTATAAAACCTAAAAGAAAGCCATGACTTAGCAAAGTTTTAATGAACACCGATGAATCAAACTCTAGTTTTTGTTGTTTCGTTTTTGGCACTAACCAGAGCCGCCAAAAATGTGAAAATTAATTATTTCACTCAAAATCTTTATTTACATAGTTTGAATTTCTGTAGAAATTTGACTTATACGACCTTGCATGGATAATATTTATTAATTCTTTTCTTTTGCCTTATATATGAACTAATCGTCTTTCAAAGTTCACAAAGTATACCTGGCCCAACGACACTGAGGCTTGTAGAGTGAACAAAGGAGCTCAAAGTGGCCAAACAAAATCTGTAGTACATTGTGCTTCAACTTGTTTGAAAGGCATAAATTGTTTAGCTTTCAATTTTCATCCTGCTCAACTAACTTGTGAAATGTTTAGTAATACTTGTGGCGATTTTTTCTCAGCGAATGGATGTGGTTACTACAAGGTTTTTTTTTAAATTTACTCAAAGTAAAAATTTCAATTTAAGACAATTTAAAAAAAAATATTTTTTTTTCAAAAGCTCAATCTCGATATTGTGATTCCTCAAAGTAAGTATAAAAATTCCTGTTTTGATAGTCTTTCTATTCTGTTTTGATACACTCACTAATTTCCATGCTTATTTTTTTTATTTTTCATCTTCAAATGCATGATGGAAACCCAAACCATTGAAATTATTGCGAAAAAAGTCAAAATTTTTGGTGTAAAAAACAGCACTCCCACTCTGTTTGTTACTATTTTTTTGTCCTCTTTGTGACCAATACAAAATCCAGGCAAATCTTTTGTCATAGGGTTTTTTAAAAATTGCAACCAGCCTTCAATGTTGATGGTTTGCTTTAAAAAAATTTCTTTGGTCAAAAACATATTGGTAAAAGAATCAATATTGATAAAAGTTGTGTAAAAACACAAAAATTATATAGAATATACATAAGTTTGATAACAATAATTCATCTCTTGTTAACCTTCTAAAGAATTAAAAATTAATATAAATAAATCCATAAAATTTTCTTTCAGTTCTGATCCCTTCCACTTTCTGTATGATCCCTTACACTTTCCATGGTTCTTTGTACGTTAAATGTTCGAATCTCACGGGTGTTATAAACACTTTGCAATGCATTCATTTAAACAACTCAGTTGTAAATTGTGACAAAGGTAAGTGCGATCTAGTGAGTTTATTCAATCGTTAATTTTATAATATTTTGAAAAGCTTCATTCTCATTTTTGAAAATTTTTTACAAGTATAAACACAATCGATTTGATAAAAATGATGTTTCAATGGAAATCCTTTAGTTTCAAAAACGTATAAAAATATGTTTGAATTTAGAAATTTTAAAACTTAATAGAAACGATCTTGACAAGTTTCATGGTAAAACGTCGATTATAAAATTATAAGCTTGGTTTTTGTTCTAGTTGTGAGGTTATGACTTTTTTTGTTATTCGCATACCATTAAAACTAAATATCGGTTTACCAAATATTGTAAGTCATTCAACAAAAGCTGTGTGAACCTTACAGATGTTATTTAAACAATAAAAAATAAAGTTAAATTCAAAAAATTTTTTATTCATGCTTTGACTCTCATTTCAAGATATTCTCTTTTCTATGGATGAAGTGTCAGACCCCATATACCCAAACTTTGATTTTCTTAAAATCAACAACTGGGTAGTGTTTCAAAACAGAGTCCAAGGTTCGAACTTTAATAGAAACTATAGTGAATATAAGACAGGTTTCAAAAACGTTGATAAAGGCTATTGGCTTGGATTGGATTTTCTCTCTTTGCAAACAAATAAATACAATCACAAATTGAGGTCCAGATATAAATTTTCCAAATTTAATAAATAAGTTAAGTGTTTGAGTTTTCTTTGACTGATCGTTTGAAATTAGTTTATTGTTTTTATTCAACAGAATAGAGTTTATGGATAGAGCATCACAGTTTTATTCCATTGAATATCCTTCTTTCAAAGTTTCATCTCTTGGTGTTTTAGAGATCAACGGAATTGCTTCAGGAGACACTCAAGATCACATGAGACCCCTTTTTGATCCCGACAATAAAATTAACTTAGCCAATTTTTACACATTCGACAAACCAAACCCTAGTTGCATGTCTAATGTTCAGAGTGGAGGTGAAAATTTCATGATTTCATTAAAATTACGCTTGAGATATATAATGTTTTGGGTGATAAATTTATTATGAACATTTTCAATTGAAAAATTTTGATAGCAATACATAAATTATAAACACGGCAGGCTGGTGGCTGAACAAGTGCACCCTTGTACATTTGAATGATATAAATCCATTTTGGGGTCCACAAAGTGTGGTATTCAGCAGAATGATGATGAAGCCAGCTCTATGAAAAACCCTCTTGTTTCATTGTTTTTCAATTAAACTAAATTGTTGAAACAAAAAATTTTTTCATTGTTAACAAAGCATATGAGATGTTTTGAAACATCCCTATAAAGTCATTTAAATCTTTGCAAAGCTTTTTTTACAGTTTTAAAAACGCATGTGATGGCAAACTTTTGAGACATATTGTGTTTAGTTATAAATATCAACCTTATATTAGAAAACTTTGAAGTTGTCTGAAGTTCATTAAATATCAAAGTTTTCAGATTCTTTTTAAACATTCAAATATTTTTATAAATTGCATTGTCATTATATATTATATATTTCAATTGTCTTACCAAATTCAAAGCGATTGAATTTTTCAAAAAAAAAGAAACAAGTTTTGAAAAGTCTCAAACATTTATAACAAAAAAAAATTCATAAAAATAATTTTTGATGACTAAAACAAATTCGATTTAACTAAATATAATATTTTATGTTTCACTATACACATCAAAGATCACGTCTACCAATCATTAAGATTATGGGAAATCAAACAGTGAAGTTGTATTTGATGAAATATGAGAAGCTTTAAAAAGCTTCTTACTAATTGTTTTCAATAAGGTCAAGTTTTTTTATTCTCAACTTGTATATTATTCAAGTTATTTTGCTTCATCGACTTGAAATGGAACTTCAAAAATAAAAAAACAAGAGTTAAAAATCATTGAGTTTAGGAAAAACTGTGGAGTTTTTAAACACTTACTTAGGGTGGCATACTATTATGTCGAGAAATAGCCGCCACGACGCCAGTCCAAAGACTCCTGTCTCTCATTGCTCCAACCAGATCTTTCTTTTCCATGCCACAGTCTCTAGCCAGTCTGCCAACAACTTTCATTGTCGGTTTTCCTCTACTGACACTACCATATCTTGGTTCCCAGAGTACTAGATCTGCAATGACTTTGTCGCTCCTTTTGAAGCAATGTCCAGCAAACCTCAAACGTCTCTGTCTGATCACGTCGGAGATTTTTGGCAGTCTCGAGTGAAGCACTGTATTGACAAGTTCTTTCCAGCTAATTCTTAAGATTGCTCGAAGCAGTCTCGTATAAGATCCATCCAATTTTTTTTCGAGGCTATTTGTTAGGGTCCAAGTTTCGCACTCGTATAGCAGGATTGCTTCTACAGTCGCCTTGAAAACTCTTATCTTGAACTGCCGTTGTAGACTTGAGTTCCATATTCGTGATAGTTTGTTTGACGCTTTCCACGCTAACGCCTTTCTGATGCCGACGTCTTTTTCCGTTGAACCTATCCAGGATCCAGATACTTATAATCATCAACGCATTCGATGTTATTGTCCTCCACTGTAGTGATTTTTGGTACTTCTTTTTGATTGAGTGATAAACACTAAGTTTTTTAAACAATTATGGAATGAACAAAATCTTTAAGCTCGTGCACTTGATAATGTAAGTTCAACTTACGGAAAGTTTCATATTATTTAATTAATAAAAGTGTTTGATATAAATCGTTTTTAATGATAGAATAGCCAGAAAAATAATTTCTTTTGGTACTCCACAAACTGTTCCAAGATTTTTGAATGTGACTTCTTAGAATGAAAGAAAATTGTGGAAATATCACTTTAAAAATTATCAAGTTGAATTTTTAAATTTTCCAAAAGTTGATTCAACACTAGTTTTGTGCTTCGAATTTGAAATTACTTTACTAATATTAATTTTTTTCATTACTTTCTTAACTTTGATATAATAATTTTTTCTCATATAATGGTTTATGAGCTAATGAAGTTGTTATTTCAAGCCTCGTTATTTATGACATCCATAATCACTTCTAATAAAAACGAAATGAATGACTATTAGTACAATTATCAGTAAACTGAAAAGTTAGTTATGTTCCTTCCCGTTATTCATTCAAACTTTCCTAAACGATTCCTATTTATATTATTCACCAAAGATTTTCTCAAAACACCCCAGGATTCTAATGTGACTTAGAGTGACAATTCATTTTATAACAATAGGACTTCGTGAAAAACTTTAATACACTTCCAAACGTGATTGTTTTTAAAAATGTATTAGTAATCTTCCATACAATTTAAATCGGGCCATATTCATTTACTCACGCAGTGTTATATATCAAACAATAATGCATTTATATACTAAGTAGTACAATTTGACTTCATACAGATACAATAAATAACCATTTCTTTTATTGAAGATTCAAGTCCTTACACTTACAGAAGTATATAAGCACAGAAAAGCAAGGTGAATGACAACAATTTTTAAGTTTTTCTATACTTTTACAATACTTTTTTTCAACTATCAAATCTATTCAATTTTTTTCATCTTTGAAAAACCTTATTCAATTGTATTGTCAAGTGGTAGAGATCACACTACAAAGAAAACTTTGAAGGTTAGCAATTTTGCTTCTGAACTTGCATCAATGACATAATGATTTAGTTAAAATTACTCGTGCAAAACAAACATCGATATGAAAATATCTATTAGAAATTTACAAATAAATGTAAGCTAACGAAAAAATAAAGTTTGCATTTCATATACTTCATATTCAAAATTTCTGAAGTGGCTATTATTGAGCTCACTCGGTACTTCAAATGGTTCCCACAGAAGTGCATAACGGGGTTGTTTCACTGTGATTTGAATAATCAAATTCACAAGAACAACCTATTTTTGGAAAACTGTGTACATAATTAAAATCAAACCTAAAGTTTGTTCATTATTAATTTTTATTCTTTGCCATAAATAGGTTCTAGATGAAGTGCTATAAACGAAAAAATAAGATTTAATCTATAATAAAATATGATAAGCAAATAAATTACGCCTTTAATTTACTTCTTATTCGTTTTTGGTACTTTATTTGATATGAGGCATTAAATATGGGATTAGTTGAATAAAAAAACCTAATTTCACAAAAATTGGAAATAAAAAGGTCTCAGACTAATTTTGGGTAATCAGCTCTTCACGTCTTTTATGTGTCTTTTTCTTCTTGTGTTTTTGTTACCTTTAGCATGTTGTATTCTTAGTAACCACTTATTTCAAGAATACATTCATTCACCTTAGAATGTCATACTCAATGAATTGAGCAAAAATAGTGCCTGTCACAGTTTTGGCAAAAATCTTCTTTAATATAGAAATTACTTCCCGCTGGTTTGAGGGCGTTTGCTTTTGTATTTATAACTGGTTTTCACAATAAGCAAATGTCATTTGAAAATGATGAAAAGGCCATAAAACTGAAGATCTACTTATAAAAATAATATAATTAAACGAGTCTGAACAAAAAAATTTGGGTTATTTTTAATTATATCTGTGTGATTTTTTGACAAAACTAAGCATTCTATTAACTGAATTTGTGACAAATAGAACGAAAGGTAAAGTGTAATCATTCAATTATTTTTAACTGAATATTACTAAAAACTCTGGTTATGAATGAAAAATACTGTAACATAAAAGTTTTTGAAATCGAAAGTCCAATAAATTTAAAAAGAACAATACATAAAACGTAGCAATTAAAAATACGAAAGGGTTGATTAAGCATGAGGTTTAAAAAATAAAGAATAATAAAGTAAAGTTTAAAGAAAAATAATAACAATAACACAATACATAAAAAAAATCCATTTCATATATTTCAATGATTAAACACTATTGACACTTTAAATAATATCATAATAATAATGATTTAAAAAAAAGAACAATAAAAAAAATTAAATAATGGCACCTAGGTTTATATAAACTTGGTGACTAATGTTATTTATTGTTGCAGTTTAGTCATTGAAGTTCTGAATGGGATTAAAATATTGGTTAATATTAGCTGACTAATCTCTGATCTTGAAGGCTTTTTTCACGTTTTCCATGATGAGAAGTTATATGGGACAAAAGATTAATGTAAAAACACATGATTAGTTAATTTGTGTAGTGCATGCTATCAAAATTAAATAAATAAAAATTTTTTTATTAAAACACCGAATTTTTATTATTTTTATGGATATGAATTTTTTACTTAAGTTTAAAAATCAAACTATTATTAATAAATACTTTATAAAAGTTTATTATGTAATGGCTAAATATAAATTATCCCATACATTCATGCTCAAAATAATAGTTACAAAGCATAATGAAACATCAAAAACATAGCTTATTCCTTAATAAGCCTTTTTCGAATCGTGCATCAGCAAACTAGGGCTCTTCTGCTTTAGTATCTTTAAATAATCACGATTTGCAATGGGAAGTCGAGCACTAGTCGTGATGTCCTTGTCTTAAAAATTTTAACAGTTAATAAATTTGTTTTATTGAAGTATTTTTGGCCTTTCACAATTTAATCCGAGAAATTTTTAAATCATATTTATCTGAGTTTTAATATAATTTTCTTAGAGTTTCAATAAAAGATATTTGGTATATTATTGTATAAATAATTTTTATTAAAAACTTTTTCATAATTTTGTAAGTAAAAATTTATTTGAAAAACATTGAAGTTTCATAAAATATTGTACAGGTTAAAATATTTCAGTATATTCCACGAAACTTCAAACGATAGATATAGGAATGATAAAGAAACCAGTTATAGAATAGCTGGTAAAGCTATCAGATTTTCAATTGAAGTGTGAAGAAAGGAATTTTAGTGACTTTATTAAACTCGTATTTTTTTAATTGAGTCTAAGAAATAGCGATGTATTTAACGATAGGTTACGTCTAAGCTATGAGCACTTTCAGTAGTCAAGTTTCTCCAATTAGTAATTATTGAATAAACATTTCCAGAAACATCTTCAGTGAAAAGAATGATCATCAAATCAACTGTATTCCTCATTCTTGTCATATTTCTGTCGTTTTCCGACTCTAAACCTTCTTATAGAAGTACTGATTCTATCAATTAATTTTCGATAACTTTACCAAAGTATTGTTTGAAAAAATTTAATAGTTTCGATTTAACGGATCAAAATAATTTTCCAAAGAATGCGGAAACTTTGTTGGAGTAATGGCCGATAAGAATGATTGTAGCAAGTATTACATTTGCTCATCAGGGAGCACCATTCCTGTGCCCAAAACTTGTGAGACAGATTACTACTTTCACCCTGAGTTTCTCTTGTGTTGGCCCAAAGAAGAATTTACTGCTGAAGAACTTAAAAAGTGCAGAAAAAAGTAAAACTGATTATTTTGGTATTTTAAATATAGTTTGATATCTAGGAGATTTTGGAATTGATTAACAAAATATAATGTGAATAGTGCCGATGAGGGAGACGATGGCCTAGCTTTGCCTTCAAGTCAAGGTTCGTAAAATTAGTGAAATGTCTATTTTAATTTGAAAAATGAAATAACTTTTTTTAGAAACATCGTATGTTTTTTTGTGAATTTGAATTCTGTAAAAAATGAAATAAATATAAACTAGAAATCAAAGGAATTCTTTGCGCTTTAGGAAAGGTAGAATGGCGAAATGATACAGACGAGAACTCAAAAATGAAGAGAAATTCGTTGCCAAGCCAAATCAAGCTCACTATTCCCATCGGACAAAAAAAAGTTTTTTTAAATATGAAAATACAACCTGGAGTTGTACAAAATTTAAAAATTGTCACCAACGATAAAGGAAGACCAGAAAAATGGGACGCTCCTACTGATGAAGTTCGTCCATGAAATTTTTAAAAATTCACTCTCATATCTTTTTTTCTTTATGTCAAAAATATTTATTTTGGTTTGAGAATTTTTACTCATTTTATTTTGCAAAAATCCACAATTACTCGCATGTTCATAAGGAGTGGGACGTTTACAGTGATGTGGCAAAGAAAGCATCAATGTCTGTGGCACTCAAAAAAAACAAAAAAAATAGAGAAATTCTTTATGTAAGTCAAATAAAGAATTCACGATAAAAAACTTTTGGTCTAATTTTCAAAATCTTTCAGGCGAAAATATCCTTATTTATAAGAAATTAATTTTCTCTATCAAACTTGTATATTTTCTGAAATTTATATTCAGGAGGGATCTTTTGAGTTTGAAAATCAAACATATAGTATTAAACCGATTGCAAATCGATTCATGAATCCTATTAAACGGGAATCAGCAAACAAAGTAGTCATAAACGGAACTTCTTTTTTGCTTATCAAAGAAGACATCAAAAACCCTGTATACGAAACTAATTTGAGTAAGAGATTATTTAAAATATGATTTTAAAAATGGTCCAAAAAATGCGAGTTGCTGATATAGATGCTTTTTTTAAATTGAACTTTTAAATTCCATAACAGGAAGACAAGAGAGATTGGCAGGAAATGATTCCACAATTTCTCTTATGACAGATTTGGAAAGATTAGTCAGCCAACAAGTAATAAAACTTATCATAAACAAACTAATATCTTCGTTTTATTAAAGTTGTATTTTTTTTAATAATTTGATGCTCTTTATAATGTTGATATTGTTTTTGAAGTTTCAAGCCCTGTCAAACAAGAGAAACTTTGGCATCGAGCTCTTGATTGTCATCGATTACTCCATCTTTTACAAGTATTTCATCATAATCAAGTTCTACTTTTTTTGGAAACAATATTTTAAATTTTGTCTTAATAAATATAATTCCATTGCTTTAAAATCTGTTATTTTCAACTTTTCAAAGATGGTACATAAGAAGCACCCAGAAAGACGAAATCTCAAAGAGGAGAGACGCCATTACAAACATTCGATACTATTACACTCACATTGTCAACGGAGTAAATAAAATTCAGATTTTTTTTCAAATTTTTATTACACATTACGTTAAAGCATCAACGAAACAAAAGCAATTTTCTAAAATCTTTAATAATCATTCAATCACAGATAAATGACAGATACATTAGTATAAAAGAGCCAGACATGGAGTTTTACGTCAAACTTGTTGGATACTTTATTGCTCAGTCCCCAACTGATTCTCTTTTCACTGAAAATGCAAAGACAAACAGCAAAACTACTGATGCTTATAGATCTTTAGACGAATTTGAAGCATGGGTCGATAAACAAAGAAATTCTCCCATCAACCCTCTTCCCAATTTTGATTCAGTTGCCCTTTTTACCAAGTTTGTTTTTTGACTTAAATCCAATCGATTATATCACAAAATTTTGAAAAATTTTTTCTGAGCTATGTATGAAATACTAACACTCTAAACATCCATCCCAGCTATGATTTGCTGTCGCCTCGGTCCAACAATTTCATCACAGGTCTAGCAAACATTGGAGCTACATGTACCCTGAAAGGAGCTTCTATCAATAAAGATCAGTTGCAATATGCCACTATTGGAACAGCTGCCCATGAGATTGGACACAAGTTTGTTCTAATTTTTTTCAAATTAGACTTGTTTGAAGCACGAGTTTTGTTGAGTAATTGGATTTCATTGACTTTTTTGTAATATCAAACTTTAAATAAAAACTTTTGTACTTTTCGCAAATAAAATTTCTTGTATTTATTAAATTAAAGTAATTGATATTATAAACATTTTAGCATGGGAGCTCTACATGACGATCCCTTGTATAACTCTTGCCGAGGTGCTGATCAATACATAATGGCTTCAGCCCCTGGAGGATTCAACTCTCAAAACTTTTTCAATGCATACAAATTTTCAACATGTTCTATTGATCACTTCAGAAAGTACATTGCAGATCTTGACAAGTTAGAAAACATTTTTAGAAATTAAATGTATTTCTTTTTTAACCCATACGCAGTTGGCCGCATTGTAATTTATCAAAAATGTGTTGAAATAAAGAGAATATCGTCAAAATGAATCATTTTAATATATTTTTGAAAACCCTGTGTTTCTTATACTAAATTATTAATATGGACTGCAAACTATTTTAGTTGCCTTTAGTAATGCACACACTATTTTTATTTATGTGAAAAATATATTTTCTAAAATAACTCTTAAACGATCAAAACTGAAAGTAGATATTGCTTTTGCAGGAATAGGAACAATTGTTTACTAAATGCAGCTGTGGATCCAGATCCTGGTAGTACTTCTTACTTTTTGCAAACCTTCCCTGGTCAAAAGTTTACCATAGACGAACAGTGTCAATTATTGTACGGCTCAGCTTCCTTTTACTGCGCAGTATGAATTTAGTACTTTTGTAATTTGAAAACGAAAAAAACTCAAGTATTGAAAAAAAAATTTCAAATTGAAAGTATATTTTCAAAGGGAGGTGGTGAGAGTGATCAAAGATTATGCAGAGAACTCATATGCTTTGATCCTTTTCAACAAAAATGCACGTCAAAACCTGAAATAAGAGCTTTAGATGGGACTCTTTGTGGCAATCAAAAGTGGTGTTATAGAAGCACTTGCCAATACAACGCTAAGGCGCTGACCAAACCTGGTTAGTTTGTACCATGCTTGGAGCATAATATAACTACTTTGGGTAAAAAATCTTTTTATAAATATTGAATTGAAAAACTACAGAAAACAACTGTATCTATGGTGATTTCAAAGCAATCTTCAGTCACAATGGCAGAACAGCTAGGTGTGAGGATCATGTGCGTGTGAACAAAGCCTCATGCTACTCCGAGTTTTTCAAAGACAAATGTTGTGAATCTTGTGCTAAAGCATACAACAATTTAATTCCAAGTCTGTTCACAAAATAATCATTTGATAAATAGAACAAAAATATTGTAAAATTTATACTTTATTTTGCATTTACCAATTTTAAAGACTGCGAATATGGAGATAAGAACTCAGTCTGCTCATCCAAAAATATTATAGATTGCTATGACGCAAGTATTAAAGAAAGATGTTGTGAATATTGTAGTAAAAACGAAAAAAAAAATTTAGCTCCAGGATGCGAGTTAGTTGGTTTTTATAAATAACATTTTATATTTTAAATTTCTTCTCAATAACGATACACCTAACACAAAAGATATGGAGATCGCGCTTCTTGGTGCACTAGCATCAACCCTGCATCATGCTACCAGTCTGATTCCACCTGCTGTGAATTCTGCGCCCAAAATGTTAAAAATATTCCAAGTAAGCTTCCAGCTAAACATAACAAAATTTAAAATATATAAACTGATATACTTTTTGTAGATTGTAAGTATGGAGACAAAACACCCGGTTGTACCACAGCTCACTGCTCTAGTCCATCTCACAGAGAGGGGTGCTGTTACACTTGTAGAAATCAAAATCCTGTTCAAACTACTACCACCACAACACCTCCCCCAAAATACCCCAATGAGTGTCCCAACGGCAATACAGCTTACTGGTGTAATACAATTCAAAAAGGAGATTGTTACGCAAGAAAATCTGAATGTTGTGAAACTTGCATGGACTTTGCTGATCCTTCCAATCCTGGTACCCATATCATTTAATTCAAATTTTTCAATGATATTTTTTCAATTTTTCAGATTTGTATTTTTTAAATTTTGAAATCGAATATTTCCAGGTTGTGAGTACGGAGATAAATGGAGCAACTGTAGAGATTATGTAAGAGGGGCGGTAGACTGTTTGAGAAGTGATATTCGTCAAAACTGTTGTGAAGCTTGCAAGCCTTATATCACTCCCAACTCTGGTAAGTTAGCATTTTCTGAATTATTTGTTCTTTAAAATTTATCAAATTTTTTTATTATAAAGTCCTAAAACTTTATCCAGCATAATTTCTATCAGTTAATTTCAATATCTTCAGACCCTCCTGAGTGTGATGAAGGTAACCAAGTTCACTTTTGTCAAAGGATACAACCGTGGGAGTGCTACACTTACAAAAAAACTTGTTGCAGAACGTGTCGACAGTATTTCAACCCCAGAATAACAGGTATGTGATAACTTACGCAAAAAACTGATTAAATTAATATGTTTTTATTTATAATTATTCAAAGATTGTGAATATGGAGACAAAGTGAGTTGGTGTTCTTCTTACATCACATCGTATAATCATTGCAAGAGGAAAGAAGTGGCCGAGTTGTGTTGCAAATACTGCGATAACATCAAGAAAACATTTGATGAAAATGGTAAAATAATTTTTTTTTATATGTTTGTAAAACAAAATCTTTCCGTGTTGTTTACAAATTTTTTCTAAAAATTAATTTATTAAACTCATTTTTAATTATTTTTCGAAGTTTATAATTTATTCTCAAAGTCAAACACTTAATGAATAATATATGCGCATATTAAGTTTGTTTAAATGCCGACAGACGGACTAGAAGACAAGGCTCCATGGTGCAAGAGCATGTTTGCAGGTTACTGCTACCAACCTCAAGTGGAAGAAACTTGCGGTCTTTCCTGCAACAAGCATCGTAAAAACCGCACTGGAGGTTCGAGATTGGTTCTTTGAATTATAAATGCTTATGGAAATTTGTTTACTGAACTATCAGAAAAAATTTTTTATACAATTGAAAAACAAAAACATGAAACCAAAATTTATATATATATGAAAAGTTATATAAGCATTTTATAACTTTTTCAAATAGAAAGTTATGAAAAAAATTAACTTGTTCATTCGAAATCTCAATTTATTTTTCAGAGTGCCGTTATGGGGATTTCTATGATTGGTGTGATCCACAGTACTGTAGCACAAACAGGAGAGAATGCTGTGAATCTTGTGCATAAACTAATAAACTTTCATTTTTAAATTTAGTTTGAATTTATTCAAAACAATAACAAAACCCCGTATATACCATTTTATACCAAAAACAGTTATATTAAACCAGTGATGATTTTTGTTCTATTTCATTCATGTGATATAGAGTTTGTTTTTTTTTCCGTTTATTGTTTTTGCTGTTTGATTTTTCTGCATGAATTGTGATGAATTAAAAATATTTCCGAACTTCTGTGATTATTTGTTATATTATTTTTCGATGTCATCCGCATAAATATGTTCCGTTATAAATATGCTGGTCTTATTGTTATTTATTCACCAGAAAAACTGAAAAACTTCGGTGTAGACTACATACATATAACTTATTTCATATAAACTTTTCATCGATTTTTTCAATACAGAGTTTTTATAAAATTTCATTTCAGTAAAATCAATGAGTTAACTTCATGAAATAAAATTTTGTAACAACAATATTATATCGCGAATAATCAATGAAACAAACTAAATTCAATCAATTCTATTTGCGAAAAATAATTGTTTAAAAAAATTTAGAAATATATTAAAAAAAAAACAAATAAGGAAAACAATATGAAACAAAATGACAAAAATAAAACAAACTCCGTATAAAATTGTTTTCCTGAAAGAGCGGAGTTTATAAAAGATATGAAATTTGCGACTAATAAAAAATCTTGGAGCAATGAGTACAGTTTTCTGTGAGTAATTGGTAGTTCATGAAATCTTTTTGATTTGAACGATTATGCTTGTCTGAAGGGATTTAAATTCATAAATTTTTTATTGATTTATAAAATTAAATTAAAAAAAAAAACAGCAAATCTCAATTTGAACAAAAGTAATATTTAATTTTTGATATTCTTTATTACAGAGTCATTGCTATTTTAAAATAAATTCGTTTTTAAAATTGGTTAATATTTTTAAAGCTAACGAGTTTCATAACATTAATAAATTTTTTGAATAAAGAATAACCTAGAATGTTTTCATAATGGAATGTATTGGGTCATACTGTGGAAGAACGATTACAGATGAAGGGCTGAGTGAATGTGGTGTTAGTGTCTCAATTTTGCATAAATTTTTATAAGTTTTACTTATATTAATAATCTAAAATATAAAAAGTCATAAATTGAAAAAAATTTAGTGTTGCTCTGTTTATTATAAAAATTTTTACAAAAACTGCATAAAATAAAAATTTCAATTTCCAGGCTTGTCCTGCTGGTACAAGGGTGAATGCTTCATGGATTTGTGATGATTGCAGGAACCCTCTTGATATTTATGACTGGATGTATCTCATTACAATGGCTTTTATTCCCCTCATAATCAGCTGCATTTCCATAGATATTTCCATAAAGAAAAACCAGTTATTAACATGATTTTCAAAATTTCAATTTAAAATTACTGTTTAAGCAATCATGCATATGTTTTGAATCCATACTAATCCTATAACATTCAAACATCAGCTACTTCCATTGTCTCTGGCACCTTTCAGCCTTAATTGAAACCACATTATCATTTTTTGTCTCTTGCTTACTCTTCCAGCCAATGGGATCATTAAACATAAAATCATGTGGAAGCAAAGGTTTATCAGATTGGTACACAATACTATTCAACCCAGTTCCTGATTTTGTCAACACTTTGTTTTGTACACAAGAAGCTGTTTACCCATTGTGAGTAACCATTATCTTTCTATTGAAAATGACCAATTCACTTATTCGAGCTATATGATTCTTATATATTTATATATATATATATATAATTCTTAACTACTAATTGATTCATTTTCACAGAGTATTTTAAATTTATCTGATTAAGTTATATTAGTGTATAAATTTTTTAATGCTTCAAAATTTTTAAATATTCACCAACTGCACACACTTTCATAGGTATTCAATAGTATTTAGCTTCTACTTTTTCAACATGATTTTCATGCTCTTCTCTAGATGTTTGATATTTTATAAGCACCCCTCTTTCTGCTCCATATACACATCATTATTCTTTTATCCTGTGATTGCCTTCATCCATGCTGTTTCAGCTGGATTCATATGTGAGTTTTTTATTTTTCTTTGAGAATATCAAGTTTTTTCTAAATAAATTTTCAGTTATTTTTATTAAAAAAAACTAAGTAATTCAGTTCATGTTTTCATATTTCAAGTTTTTTTTCATTCAAATTCAATCAAATATTTTCAATTGTACACTTGTAAAATTTATTTATCTCCACAACTAGAATGATTATAAATTGTATTTCATGTGAATTTTGTTCAGATTATTCATTTCCTTACATCATTGTCTTGGCATCCATCAGTGGCTATTCCTTTCACTTTGTTCTCTTTGAGTCTCAAGTTTGTATTTTTCTCTTTCAATTATATATAAATAATATTTTATATTCCTCAATACCATTTATACAGACTTCTAAAGGTCTGGCAAAAGAGCTTTTCAGTAGTGTTAGGAATGTTATAATATTGACAGTAAACACGTGTTGTCTGACATTTTCTCTGGTTTGTTTACTACAGTGTCAACCATTCTATCAAGAGTTTTCTATTTTATCCATCATCCCTCTTCCCCCTATTGTATATATAATAACATTTCCATGCACCAAACCTGAGTATCTGCTCACCAGAATAAGGAAGAGTTGACAATTGATTGTGCATGATTATCAAATATTTAATTTAATTTAGAATATTTTCAACTGTTTGTCGTTTTTTTTATTTCGTTTATTATCGAATGTTGATCTTTCTAATGCTTAGACCAAAGAACCAGTGTATGGCATACATTTCTTTAGATACAAACTAAATTCATCGGACCTTATTTTAGTTTGGCATATTTTAAATTTATAAAATAGTATATTTTCTAATAAGGATGCATAATGTTTTATTAGACAGTCACTAAAGAAGGATGGTCAATAAAAAGCATCATTAAGTTACACTATTAAATACAAGCTCAAAGGGTAAGTAAAAGCTAATGAGATTGCCTAGACGCATATAATCTGTAAACACGTTTGAGCTTTAACACTGCGTTGACTATATGTACAAGAAGATCTTCTACAATCACATTACAACACCGATAAGCTAGCCTGCCGCACACCAAATTTAAACTCTATTGAAATTCGTTAAGCTTTGGTAATGATTAGATTGGTTATAGATTATGAAAAAGAAACAGATATCTTCGGTACCCGTGACTTATTTAGCACCTTTAAAAACAAAAAAATTTAATCAACTAGAAATATAAAAAACTAAGCAGGCTAAATATAAAAGACTGATCTAAGTGTAAATCAGTGAAAAGGTGCGATGATATGAAACCGAGTGGTACTAAAAACCTTATAACAACTCCAGCTAAATGTTCTTTTTGACTTAAAATATATTCCAATTATTGGATGAAATCCGAGATTAAATTAATTTAAATAAATATAATTTAAAGGAAATTATAAAAGAAATAAAAATTTTTCAAAAATATATTTAATAGAAACAAAATAAAAATAATTTTAATTATTAAATAAGATTGAAAAAATTCAATTCAGCAAATAAAGCGTATTCAAATAGAAACGTAGTCAAGTGTAAGGATTCGACTTGAAAAAGCAACACAAGGTACAAATAAGCAAGCCTCGACGTAATATTTAATGACGGGAGTTCAACGTGAGTATATTATATACAAAATGTGGAATGATACAAATAAATACCGAGGTTAGCTTTTAAATATCATTGGTTATGGTTCGGGAGAATATAACACAAAGAAAAACATGAAAATACACTCAAAAGAGAATCAATAAGGAATGTGGTGAATACAAGATCGAAAATCAACGCGTGAATCACTACTCATACAAAACCTAGCTGTTTATTGCCAATGTTAAGTAATCAGTAATAGGTGAAAATACATACTTGATAGGACTTTCTAAATACATTGGCAATGTGATGATTCAACAACAGTGAAGGTTTGAAAACAGACCTTAGAAAAGTGTATACTACAGAATATCTAAATAGAACCAACTAGCTTCAAGGCTAAGTCATAACCGCTATGAAAGGGAATCATTGTTCAAAATACATGAATACACAAAGAGAAACAAAATATACTTTAATGAAAAAAATATCAATTTTAATCTTAGTAAATGCTTAATTTTGCAAAAAAATTCAATCCTAAGAAATTTGAAAAAAAAGAAGCAAAAAAATCTAGCAATAATTCACTGAAACATTAAAACGCAAAAATATGCTAACCAAGGATGTCTACATTTTTGTGCATTCGGCCTTTACGGTAGTGTCCACAGGATCACTCCCAACAATGTCATTAGAAAAACTATAAGCCTGTGTTACACTCTCCAAGCAGTCCTGATTTGAGGCCTGGGTGGGCGTCTTGTCGGAGTGAGTTGGAGAGTTATTTTGAGTGGGTGAAGGGTTGAGGGTTGGTGGTGAGTTGTCATTATTATTGTTATTGTTGTTATTTTCAGGCAGTTGGGAAGATAAGTGAGACAAGACTGCTGTGACTTCTCTCGATAACCTTTATAGCATTGAGAACGTTGTAATTATGGAGTGCTATAATGATTCATATGGTTGGATCAATCATACAAATATAAAAAACGATTACAGACATGAAGAATATCAAAATATAACACAAAAGCACTTTTACTCGCATGAGAAGTAAAATAAAGTTAGTAAGCACCTTCCGATGCCTTCGTCCACATCACTCTCCCGGTAGTCAGCAGCCGGGTGAGTCACGTGCCCTGGAGTCGATGTTACTGTCGTTTGGTGGGATTCAACAGTAGTGTATGTATGTCCTTGCAACAAACCACGTTATTTATACTCATTTTGAAAATAGAAATGTTTATACTGATGAAATTATAAAACTCTCACTTACGCACAAACACACACAGACACTCACTGGAGCAACTAGGACTAGAAGCGGTGAACGATGGTGTACCTTCGGAGGGATGGGTTGGTGTGCTGTTGGAGGCAATTGTGAGTGATGGAGACATTACTCTATGCAGCATCTCTATTGAGGTCACAGGCAGCCCTCCACCAGCCACACTTGTGCTGGATGTGTTTGAAGGTATGATGTAGTTAGGAACAAGGCATAATAAGGTGGTTAGTGAAATGGTATGACGTCGTGGATGGAGTATTTCGTATGGTGTGGTACGTAATATTGTGTAGTGAGCATTCGTTGTTGAAGTATAAGGAGTATACGACTATGAAAAAAGTGATGGACAGTTTAATGGTCAAACTAATGATTTACATCATTATCTAACCATAAACAACTTTATATACTCACTCAGTTATAGAGGTAGTTGTGGAAGGTAAAATGTCAGGCCTGCCATCTAGGAAAAATATTACATAATTTTATAACTCACATAATCAGTTCATATTGAGTGTGATGAGAAAGCTATCTTAAACAAAGTGTGAAAAAATAAAACGAAAATGATGATGGTGTAACTCACTAGTGATAGCAGGCGTAGTCTGATCACCTGGTTTCTTTTGCTTTGGAGAAGCATGCTTTACTGCTGTTGTCAATTTCATCATCATCATCATGTCAAAGTTATAAAAAAAACACTAAATAAAAATATAAAACAAAAACACTAGTCCAAAATGTATTAAAATTTAATCATATGAAATATGTTGCTTATTGCATTAACATTGTGAAGAATCAAATGTTAAATAAATTCTTAAACTAAAGTAATAGTAAGGTCAACAAACACAAAGTATTTATCAAAACGAAGACACGAAACTTTTCGTAAGACTAGCTTACATTATCAAGTGATAAATTTTTATTAATGCATAAAAATCAGACAGACTAACATTAACTTTTTGATTAAATACTTATGTTAAATATGAAGATGAAGTATTTATGAAAGCTTACTTTGGTCTGTTACAACTCGCACTGTAGAAGAAGTATTACAAAATTTAAAATAAGTATAAACTAGTAATATTAATATGAACTATAAAAAATATTTTGAAATACTTTTAAATGTATAATTCAAATGATGGTAAACCAATAGAAAACTACTCCAGCACTACCACTCACCAATCTGCACTAGTTTCTTGAACCGCACAGCTCCTTTGACTTGCGGCTGGTCCACTGTTGACACATCATTATGATAAATAATGCGTAACAGACTTACAATACCGAATCAATTACTGGCAAACATCGATGTATTATATAAACCACGTAAGTAATTAACGAACATGAAGGTATTTTTTTGAAGACTGCAGTGTTGAAGAATGACTGAAAGCGCTGGGCATAAAAGCCTGGTCTGTGGACTGATATGGTATCCTGGGTGGTGATATCATCATGTAACTATGGTATAATCGATAGTCTTTTAAATAAAACATTGGTCATAAAGTGAAAATGAAAAGTAAAAATGAGGTTAAAACAATTAAGTAATAATAGTAATTTGGTTAATATTTATTAAGGGAACAAATACAGTATTTATTAACTTCATACACGAAGCTTTTCATATGAAAATCTCACATTATCAAGTGAGTTGATATTTATGTTGTTGCTTAGATTATACTGCTGTACGTTTCCTAGTTACTCGCTTATTTGTTGCTCATGTTTTTGCGATGCATATTGTGTTGATGACTCGTGTCTCATTTCCTCAAAATTGTTCATTTTGATAATTTCATCATCTTTTCATTAAAAATCTTTCTCCTGATATGACTGAACGAGCTTTCACACGGCATTAAAATTCGACTTCAGTAAACCCACAACACCACAAACACTCACCCCATCATGCACCACTGCTTTTACAGCATGCTCCAGCTTCTTGGCCAGCCTGTATGACTGCAGGATGTCGATCAAGCCAATGAACAACAACAACCTTTCTCCAGAGTGGTTCCTTGCTGGTATGCCACCCATGCTGTTTGAGTGTGGTTGAAATGTGGTTTGAGTTTATTTTATGACGAATTTGACCCCATCACTATAACAAAACCGTTTATAAGTTGATACAATATACGGAAAGTTTTGTATAATTAAAGAATATCAAACCAAGTTTCCTTAGTATTTGCAACATATTTTTTCAACAAATAAAATTTTCAAAGTTTCAACTCATTATATTCTCTAAAAGATGAAAAAAGCAAGAGACTCACGGCACTTGGTTTTCATCGATCTCCAGGGGTTCAGACTTGGCATGGATGGCTTCCATGGTGGTTGAGAAATGAGCCAGTCTTTGATGCATAGATTTGCCTCTGCTTACTGTGTGAGGTAGGGATTCATTAATCAAGGTAGACTACACTGTGCACAAAAAATAATATAAAGAGGAACATCTCAGTAAAGTGAAGATGGCATGTCTTGATGTACAAATGTTTTATGATGAGGCTAAACTTATCCAAAATTATAGCTTTTGATTCTCAATAAATGTATTAAAAATTCCTCTTATTTGATGTTTTTCGTTACAAAATATTGAAGAAAAATACATACGATGTCTCTGGAAAGTACATACTAATAAGTTAAAAAAAAAAACAAATATTTTTTATAGAAACCAGAGCATACAAAAAAATATTTCCCTTCTTCAATCAAATCTTAAAGACAAATGCTTTCTTAATAGAAAAACATACATGGACCCAAATACACCAACTTAATGGCAACAATATTTTCTACCTACATAGGAACATGGTGATAACGTAAAACACCCTAAAACATGCTAACGAATCTAAAAAAATACTTTTATTTTCAGTAGCATCTCCCGTTGAGTTTGTGTTCGAGGGCGATCCCTTGTTGCTTTCCTGTGTGTGTGAGAGTCACGAGTAAGATGGCTCCGCGATTTTTTCGAATTTCACTAAATTTAAAAGCTGAAAATTTTATTCAAATATAACCTAACTGAAATTAAAATAATCAGTGAACAGCTTTGCTTGGAAAATTAAAAAGTTTCACACAAGTAAAAGTTCGTAATATATCGCAAATAAAAAGTTAAGCTAATCTAACCAAAATTGACTTTGAAAAATTCAAATTTAATTTAATGAATAATTTAAAATAACAAAAAATTCATAAATAAGCTCATAATTGTAAAACTTCAAGTTTAAGAAAGCTCTGAAAGAAGTAAACAAAGATGGCATTTTTGGTATAGCTGGTTAAAAGTGAACAAAAATAAATTATAAAAGAAAATTAATTGAAGTTTGAAATAATCGAAACAAGTCAAAATTAAAAAAAAACTTCGTTAAGCTGATCCCTAACAAGTTTGATAATGTGACACCACATCAGAGATCCTCAAAAAAACTGAAGAAATTGGACATATTGAAAATGGGTTGTTGGAACGTTCAAAGTTTGGGCAAACCAACAAAATTTAATAGAAAACTTTTAAATGTTATTGAAACGATGAGTCTGAAAAATTTATCGTTGTTGGCACTCTCGGACGTTGAGTGGCAAGGAAGCGGTGTACTAGAGCTAGAAGAATCTATCATTATCTTTTCTGGACTTGATGAAAAAAGGAGTGGCAATCAAAGAGGAGTAGCGGTGGTGTTGAAGACAAAATGCGAATAGGGTTAAAAAAAAATAGGACTTTCAACCCTCTATCCGAAAGACTTTTGAAAGTGAGGTTGCAGTTAGAAAGTACATACATTAGCATCATTGCAGTTTATGCCCCTACTGAAGTCGACGTAGCCATTGAAGCTGAAAATTTCTATGAAAAACTTCAAGATTTAGTTGCTGAAACAAACCAAAGAATGCCATAATCACACTTGGAAACTTTAACGCTAGGGTAGGACCTTCAACAACACCTTCCAGACTACATGGCCCACACAACCCAGATAAAAAGAATCAAAACGCAACAAGATTGGTTGATCTATGTAATCAAAATGGCCTTGTTATCACCAAAACGATATTCCCCCACAAGATTCATCAATGGACATGGTCTCATCCGGGGCAAAAAGAAGGAGGGCATGTGTTGGACTATGTTTTAATCAACCAAGAATATCATTCATTAATTACTGATACAAGAGCATACAGGAAAACCAAGCGCATTTCAGTTCATAACATAATAATATCTTCTATCTAACTATCGAAAAAAACATAAAAAACAATACATCAACAATAATATAACTCTTAATTTCATTACAAATCCTAAAGATCTATCCATACAAACAATAAACAATTTCAAACATGAGTTGAACAATAATATACTAGAAACTAACCAGGAAGGTTTAGTTAAATAAATATGGTGCCGGTTCAAATCTACATTCATTAATGCCATCATTAGCTGTTTACCAAAAAAAAAATATTAGAGAAAAAGAGTGGATTACAAAAGAGGTTAAAAAAATAATAGAAAAAAAAAAGTATATATCTCAAAATACTCAACCTCAAACAACGTGGGGAGTCAATCCCTCTAAGCCTCAAAAATAATTATAATTTGGTTAAAAAAGAGGCCAAAAATGCATGCAGAAAAGCGCTCAATGATTGGTGGGAAGAGAAAGCTAAAGAAGTAGATTTACAAGCTGAACAGAACATTAAAAATGGTCGTGGTGGGTCAATTCTGAAATCTCTCAAATAACTAAGCAATCTAAAATAAAATATGTTTATAGAATTCTAGACGCAGACAATAGGACAAAATTAAGTGAATCTTCGTCAAAAAAAAAGAGATGGAAAAGTTATTTTGAAACGAATGCGAACGCAAATTCAACTGTGTTACCCACAGCATATGATGATTTTCCTCTTCCAAAGATGAGCCTTGAAGATGACTTGAAGGAACTTCTCGCCTTACCCCCAACAAAACCAGAACTAGAATCAGTTTTGAAACAATGCAAATCTAACACAGCTGCAGGAATTGATAATCTGAACTCAAACATGCTCAAACTGGGAGCAGAAGCTACGGTAAACTGGCTGAAGATAATCTCAGATCAGATATGGTTAGAAGAAACAGTGCCAGCTGATTGGAGAAAACAGATTATTGTCCCAATCTACAAAAAAGGCAGCAAATTGCAATGCACAAACTACCGGGAAATTTCACTAATGTCCGTGGCAAGCAAGGTTGTTGGTAAAGCCATATTGAACAGATTGAAACACGTGTTGGATACCCAACTTGAAGAAAACCAATGTGGCTTCCGTCCAAAAAGAGGATGCTGTGATCAGATATACGTGGCAAGAATGCTGATAAAGAAAGCCCGAGAATTCAATAGACCAATATATTTTTGCTTCATCGACCTACAAAAAGCGTATGATTCGATAAACAGGGAAGCACTGTGGCAATCTCTCAGAAAATCCTTCAGCATTCCAGAGAAGATCATTCGCATCCTACAAGCCTTGCACCACAACACAACAGGAATCGTTCGAAGAGAAGAGCAAATATCTGAAGAGTTTCCAATCAATGTAGGTGTAAAACAAGGAGATGTCTTTGCCCCAGTCCTCTTCAATTTCTTTCTCGACGCAGTGACACGAGTTGCAATGAACAAGGACCCTGATAAAGGTGTTTCACTAGAGTATTGCGACGATGCCCCAATCCTATTCAATTACCGCCATAAATTGAACCAAAAAATAATGATACAGAGTCTGGCATACGCCGATGATATAGTTTTGGTAAGCAACAACCTAGATGATCTGAACTGCCTAGTACAAACTGTCAACCAAACTTTCAACAACTTCGGCATACAATTGAATTTGGCAAAAACTAAGTACATGCATATGACTCCTCAATCAAGCCAATCTATGACACACCAAACCTCAATGAATATAGAAATAGTCAAGAGTTTTAAATATTTAGGAAGTATATTATCTTATAATAGTTCAATTAAAGAAGATATCAATAATAGGTTAAGTAAGGCTTCAAAGGTTTTCCGGGGTTTAAGTAGGTTAATATGGTATAAAACATCAATAAGGTTAGGTACAAAAATAAAACTCTTCGGATCCATCCTATTCTACGGCAGTGAAACATGGTGTCCTCTCAATTCTCAAATACAGCGTCTCCAGGTATTTGTAACAAGGTGCCTCAGAATAATCACAGGTATATCCTTGTGGCAAAAAGTGAGAAATACCGAGCTGAGAAGAATGACAAGCATCGAGAGAGTAGAAGTTTTGATAAAACAAAGAAGACTCCGATGCTTTGGACATTTGCAAAGAATGGAGAACAACAGAATTCCGAAAAAACTGCTGTCAGCTCGAATGCAAGAAGGTAAAAAGACGCAAGGAGGACAGAAACTAAGGTGGAATGATGTGATCAGCAAAGACTTGGAAGAGTTAAACATGTTACAAACGTGGAAACAAAAGGCATTGAATCGGGATGAATGGCGCAATGAAATATTCAAAATAGCCAAAGAAAAAAATACAGAACCATTCCTTATTCAGTGTCAACATCCTGGCTGTGTCTTCCTAGCGAAAAATAAAGGTGGTTTGGCAAATCATGTCAGACAAACCCACCAAGCACATGACGTGCCCACACTGCAACAAACAGTTCAAAAAGCAGGGACTACCCAACCACCTCAAGAAGTGTTCCAGGCTGTTCAATTGATTGTGCACCTGCTCTTCAGTGG
>OZ038322.1:21664023-21850658 GCA_964035795.1 Pterobdella sp. o SKG-2022
AAAGAAGAGAAGAAGAAAGAAGAAGAAGAAGAAGAAGAAGAAGAAGAAGAAGAAGAAGAAGAAAGAAGAAAGAAGAAGAAGAAGAAGAAGAAGAAGAAGAAGAAGAAGAAGAAGAAGAAGAAGAAGAAGAAGAAGAAGAAGAAAGAAGAAGAAGAAGAAGAAGAAGAAGAAGAAGAAGAAGAAGAAGAAGAAGAAGAAGAAGAAGAGAAGAGAAGAAGAAGAAGAAGAAGAAGAAGAAAGAAGAAGAAAAGAAGAAGAGAAGAAGAAGAAGAAGAAGAGAAGAAGAAGAAGAAGAAGAAGAAGAAGAAGAAGAAGAAGAAGAAGAAGAAGAAGAAGAAGAAGAAGAAGAAGAAGAAGAAGAAGAAGAAGAAGAAGAAGAGAAGAAGAAGAAGAAGAAGAAGAAGAAGAAGAAGAAGAAGAAGAAGAAGAAGAAGAAGAAGAAGAAGAAGAAGAAGAAGAAGAAGAAGAAGAAGAAGAAGAAGAAGAAGAAGAAGAAGAAGAAGAAGAAGAAGAAGAAGAAGAAGAAGAAGAAGAAGAAGAAGAAGAAGAAGAAGAAGAAGAAGAAGAAGAAGAAGAAGAAGAAGAAGAAGAAGAAGAAGAAGAAGAAGAAGAAGAAGAAGAAGAAGAAGAAGAAGAAGAAGAAGAAGAAGAAGAAGAAGAAGAAGAAGAAGAAGAAGAAGAAGAAGAAGAAGAAGAAGAAGAAGAAGAAGAAGAAGAAGAAGAAGAAGAAGAAGAAGAAGAAGAAGAAGAAGAAGAAGAAGAAGAAGAAGAAGAAGAAGAAGAAGAAGAAGAAGAAGAAGAAGAAGAAGAAGAAGAAGAAGAAGAAGAAGAAGAAGAAGAAGAAGAAGAAGAAGAAGAAGAAGAAGAAGAAGAAGAAGAAGAAGAAGAAGAAGAAGAAGAAGAAGAAGAAGAAGAAGAAGAAGAAGAAGAAGAAGAAGAAGAAGAAGAAGAAGAAGAAGAAGAAGAAGAAGAAGAAGAAGAAGAAGAAGAAGAAGAAGAAGAAGAAGAAGAAGAAGAAGAAGAAGAAGAAGAAGAAGAAGAAGAAGAAGAAGAAGAAGAAGAAGAAGAAGAAGAAGAAGAAGAAGAAGAAGAAGAAGAAGAAGAAGAAGAAGAAGAAGAAGAAGAAGAAGAAGAAGAAGAAGAAGAAGAAGAAGAAGAAGAAGAAGAAGAAGAAGAAGAAGAAGAAGAAGAAGAAGAAGAAGAAGAAGAAGAAGAAGAAGAAGAAGAAGAAGAAGAAGAAGAAGAAGAAGAAGAAGAAGAAGAAGAAGAAGAAGAAGAAGAAGAAGAAGAAGAAGAAGAAGAAGAAGAAGAAGAAGAAGAAGAAGAAGAAGAAGAAGAAGAAGAAGAAGAAGAAGAAGAAGAAGAAGAAGAAGAAGAAGAAGTGTGTAGGCACAAGGTAAAATGGCCTCGGTTAAATTTTTAAGTTTTCACAAGCTTAAAGTTGAACTTTGTAATTGAAAAATGGTTTAAAATGTTTAATTTAACAAGTTGATAAAAATTTATTTCGAAAAACCTCATTTTGGATAAATACAAAAGTTTAAAATAGTCTCGTATTACACTGAAATAACTTAAAAAATTTTAATTAGTGATATAATTATTTAATGCATAAATAAAAAAATAAAAAAGTATCCAAAATTTGGAGAAATCAAGTCTTTTAATGCTAAATTTGGATGTAAACAAAATTGGTGGTCGAGCGGTTAAAAGTGAAAAGTATTAATTTTAATTGGCTGCGGAGAGAAAACTTCAAAATTTTAACGGAAGCCATCAACAAAAAGCCTACATAAAGATTTCAAGAAACTTCGCCTAGCTGATCGTTGGCAAGTCAAAAGAAGAACACCACACCAGATCCATAGATAAACTGCTCTGCAGATTAGCGTACCCGCTTTATGGTGGATAAATGCACAAAAGGAAGGAAGGTGTGTGTGTTTGCTCGATCGTACGTTAACATGGCTCCGCTAATTTTTGGATTTAAACCTAGTTAAAAGTGAAATTCATTACTATTATGTATCGTATAACTGTGAAAATAAACATTTAACACTATTATAATCTTATTTTTTAAATAATCGAGTTTTTTTTGATTTCGTCTGGACACTCGTAACTCAACTATCGCTCAAAAAGAATATTAATTGTGGAAAATAAGTTAATTCGTGGCTATTAAGACAATTTAGAAATAAAATGTTGTAAATATTCTAATTTAAATGGTTTTTTGAACTTTAAAGTGAAGTTTTTGAAACAAAGGATTAATAGCGGTTGATTGCGTAAAAGTGAACTTTACATAATTAAAATATATATTTTTTTGGAAATTGGTCTCTTCGGTGAAAAAAAAACATTAACATAACTTTTTAGTATTTCAAAATTGTAAAAAGGTAAATTCTTCAAAATTAATGGATATCTTTCGAGCAACCAGAACAAAAGCGCAACAAAGAGCAAGTCTGCACAAGGCTGATAACCTGTCAGACTCACACCAATTTTTATCCTTAGAACAGAATGATTTTCAACAATATTGGCTTTTGGAAGGTAAAAAGTCTGAGTAAACCCACTGAATTCAACATCAAACTTTTGAACGTTATTGAAACAATGAAGATGAAACGCATGTCTGTCATGGCGTTGGATGAAGTTCAATGGGTAGGTTCGGGTGTGTTAGATGTAGACGATGCAGTCGTGGTGTATTCAGGTATGGATGTGAAGCAAAGTGGCAACCAACAAGGTACTGGTGTTATTTTGAGGAATTAATTCAAGGAGGCGTGGAAAAAATGGTGTTTTTCGCCCTATAAACGAAAAGTTATTGCAAGTAAGAGTGAAAATAGGTGGTTTTGGTATCAGGCTTATTGCCGTATATGCTCCTACAGAGGTTGATGAGTCAGAAAACAGTGACAAATTTTATGAAACACTGCAATCTACTATTGAAAGCATTTGTAAAAAGGACGTCATCATAGTAGCAGGTGATTTTAATGCACGAGTGGGTCAGCCAACTAGTCGGTCATCTCTACATGGGAAGCATAATCCAGCTGTAAGAAATAACAACGGCAGAAAACTGGTGGATTTTTGCAACTATAACAACCTGGCAATCACCAACACTTTGTTCCCTCATAAGAAGATACATCAGTATACATGGCACCATCCTAGTCAGAAAAATGGAAGACATGTCCTTGACTACATACTCATCAATGCTAAATACCGATCCTGCATCTTGGACACCAAAGTGTTCAGAAAAACTCTTCATATTTCTGATCACTTCCCTGTTATTAAAAAATTCAAATTTTTCAAATCACTATGTCATAAGCAACATTTTCGCAACAATAGTCACAAGCAATACATTGTAAATCCTCGAGAACTCGACGAAAACATAATAAATAATTTCAGAAACCAGTTAGCAGTGCCTGGTGGCCCAAAAAATATTGATGAGCTATGGAAAGTTTTCAAAGAAAGTTTAACATCTTGCCAACCAAATACACAAAATATAAAAAGGATTGGGTAACTAAAGAAATTCGACAATTGAAAAAGCTGATGTTTACCAAAAAATTATGCAACATAAACAAAAAAATCAATCAGTTCCATTATTTCTCAAGTCCCAATATGTGATAATAAAGAAAAAATGCAAAAAAGCATGTAAACTTGCTCTGAATTCATGGAGGGAACAAAAAAGTAGAGACAGAAGATGATTATGAAATGAGTTTGAAACAAGGTAAAGGTGGCTCTTTAATAAAAAATGTGAAGACTTTAACCAAATCAAGCGGTTATAGATGCTTGAAGATCGTAGCCAAAGACGGTAAAACAAGGCTAACAACAACAAAAAGCAAACTAAAGAGATGGTGTGAACACTTCAAAGAGGTCACAAACATCAATACCCTGGTCAATCATTCTGCTCTTTCACATCTCCCTCAATGTCTCCCTCCATCTGATAGCTCTCTGTATCCAATGACTGAGCCTCTGACAAACGAAGAATTGTATGTCGCACTCAAACAGTGTAAAAAAAATAGCTCGACTGAAATTGATGGAATTAGTACAGAGCTACTGCTACTAGGTGCTGATGAGACTGTTAGATGGTTGAAGTTGATTGCAGATCAAATATGGGTCGAAGAAAAGGTTCCTTCAGACTGGAACAAGCAAATAACCGTTCCCATCTTCAAGAAAAGTAGCAGTTTGGAGTGCGATAACTTCCGTGGCATCTCACTTTTATGTTCAGCCTACAAAGTATTCGCAAGAGCGATGCTGAACAGAATGAAACATTATGTTGAAGAGCAACTAAGTGAGTCCCAATGTGGATTTCGTGCCGAGAGGTTGTTGTGATCAATTATTTTCTACGAAAATATTGATGCAACGAGCCAAGGAGTTCAACGTACTGGATTTTTGTGCTTCATTGATCTCTGTAAAGCGTACGACTCAGTTAAAAGAAACTTCCTTTGGGCTGTGTTACGTCGTGTCTACAACTTTCCTGAAAAGTTCGTGAGTATAATAGAAGCCTTACATAAGGAAACATATGGAGTGGTGCAATTTGAAGGTCAGTTGTGTGAAGAATACAAGGTTGAATCAGGTGTAAAGCAGGGTGATGTACTGGCTCCAACTCTGTTTAACTTATTTTTAGATGTTATCATAAGGACTGCCATGATGAAACATCCTGATGCCGGAGTCCATATTCAATACAACCTTGACGCTCTTCTGGTAAACAACAGCCGTCATAAGTTCAACATGAGTGATAAGATTCAAATCCTCATGTACGCAGATGATGTGGTATTATTGAGCAATGATCGAAGTGTATTGAATTCTCTTATTCAATCGCTCAGTGATGAATTTACCCGTTACGGCTTGAAGATCAATACTCAAAAATCTAAGATAATGGCTGTGTGGCCTGAAGCTGATAATACAGACACTCATCTTGACAACAGGTCGGTACATCAAATTGACGGTGGTTTTGAGGAAGTTGAGCAGTATCGATATCTGGGAAGTATACTTCGAAACGACTGTTCCATAGATGAAGAGATTGGTACTCGTATCTGTAAAGCATCGATTGCTTTCAGAAGTATTGGAAGGCTCATATGGTATCAAAAAAAGTTAAAAAGAAAAACGAAGATGAGGCTTTTCAAATCCATTATAATGCCTATCCTGCTTTACGGTTGTGAGACTTGGGCTCCTTTGAGCAACCATATTCAAAGATTGCAGTCTTTTGTAAATAAGTGTGTTCGGTCTAGATGTGAAATCTCTATGAGAGACATGTTAAGAAACACCGAAATAAGAAGAGGCAACATTGAACGCGTAGCTTCAATCCTTCAAATGAAAAGACTCAAATGGCTGGGTCATATTGAAAGAATGGCAGATTCCCGGTGGCCCAAAAAATTATTGGTCAGTAAAATATGTGATGGTAAAAGAAGTCAAGGTGGTCAAAAACATAGGTGGCATGATGTGCTGAATAACGATTTGAAAGCTATTGGGTTGGTGTCTGGTTAACGTAGCAAAGCGAAGAACAGAATCGAATGGCGGAAAAGCATAAATACCCTCATAATCGATCTCAACCAGAATAAAGAACAATCAGAAAAAGATATGAAAGATCGAAAAAAAGAGCTGAATGTACAATATAACAATACTTATAACATATGTGGTGAGGTGAACATAAATAATGGGGTATTAAACGGTTTGGCATGCTGGTTGCAACAAAATTGCAGTTAACAAAGCTGGCCTTGCAAACCACATCAGACAGAAACACTCACAACAAGAAACAATAACAATCTTATGCCAACAATGTGGTAGAAATTTCAAGCGACAGGGTTTTCAAAACCACTAGAAAAAATGCGCAACAACAAGAAATGGCAACCATTCTCTGCACCTGCCTGATGGTGGACAAATGCAGTAGAAGAAGAAGAAGTGTGTGTGTGTGTGTGTGTGTGTGTGTGTGTGTGTGTGTGTGTGTGTGTGTGTGTGTGTGTGTGTGTGTGTGTGAATTTTGAATGATTGAAAAGACTTCAATTACTTATATACATTAAACTATACAATTGGTAATAGCACCTTTAAAAATATTAACAAAAAATGCATGTACATTCAAAGTAATATTCTCCATGGAGGGTGATCACTAATGAAACTTACGTTATATTAACATTATTAAAGTTATGAAGTGTGATATATCCATGAAGGAGACAAACACAAATATTTATTAACTTAATTCACTAAGCTGTTACTAGGACATAATTACATTATCAAGTGAGGTAATATATTTAAATTCGATATGAATAATGCCATTCTCATAAGTATATTTGAATAAAAAAAAGTATTACTGTTGTCATCATCATAATTATTATTACAAGTAATTTAATATAACTATTGTTGTTATTAGTAATATCTTTATAAACGTATCACCTTATCCTTGATTCCCTTATCCAGGTTATGTACACTCATCAACAGACTGTAGTCCATGATTTGAAAGCTCTGAAGAACCTGATTGTATTTAATATCCATCATCATCATTAACATTGGAAGAAAGCATATCATCATCATTATTAGAATCTACATCAGCATCATCCTTATGATTAGAACCGACATCATCATCATCAGCCCGACTACAGGAACCACCTTCACGCGGTGTCGGGCCCAACGGAGAGTTCCTATTCACGACGAGAAAAAGCGAGAACACGAGAAACCATCATCCCTACCAGCGCCATCACCACAACCCCATACACCATCACAAATACAACCCCATACACACCACTATCACCATCAAAAGAGAGAAAGTCGGTTTTTTCCCAAGGTCTGGGTCCACGGCCTTTGTCCCCAGACCGTCATCTGATAGGGCTCTCAAATCCAAACTTATCCGTGCTGGAGACATTGAACTCAACCCTGGTCCCAAGCAGCCTTGCGGAGAATGTGGGAAAACATGCACAACAAAGGCGTTACGGTGTACCATGTGCAGACTCTTATCACCACAAAGGCAGCGGCTTATCGAGGACGGAAGTGGTCAGATTCCGAGAGGCCGACAACTACCAATGCCGGAAATGCCGCCCGCAGAATCCATCCCACCCATGCAAAAGAAAGAGCTTCCGAATAGGACATAACGGGCTTAAGTGTCACTCCTGTAATCTTCCAACTCATCTTAGATGCACCAGACTGACACGGAATGAGCGTGAAAAAGCAAAGACGGGACCGTTATCTTGGATTTGCTGCTTTCGCTCGACGATGAGTAATGACCAAGAAACGGAAGATGACCAAAATGACGACGTTGACAACAATGATAGAGTACCACAAGAGTGCGTTAAGTGTAAGCATCCGATCAGGCACAAGAAACCCAAGGCTACCTTCAACGACTGTGGCGCCCACTACCATCTTGTATGCACAGGCCTCTTGAAAACCCAGAAAGAAGAGATCAGAGATGTACGCTGAGAGTGGAGTTGCTGTTCTGGTCGAGAGGTGACAGAAGTAGACCACGTGCTTTCACTCCCAGCTACAAACCCTCCAGCCACTTTTGTGGAAACAAATACCTCCGCAGCTGAACCTGAGAAGGAACCACAAGCCCAGCTTGATGGCACCTGGTGCACGAAATGCAAAGGAAAGTCAGTGTAAGAGTCCTTTCCACATCCAATGCATGACTACGATGAGAAGTCAAGCAAATGTGTTCCTCCAAACACCTACATGGCGTTGCCCCAAGTGCCGACCACAAGGAAATCAGAAAGACACTGACGACGACACCAAACCAAAGCTCGACAAGACCTCGATCTTCAAGCCAAAGATCAGTATACTACAATGGAACGCAAACGGTATTTACAGAGAAAGCCAACTTCTTGAAGACTTAGCCGAGAAGCACAAGGTAGATGTAATCGCAATACAAGAAACTCGCCTTCTTCCGCGCGTTAAGACCCCAACTCTCACCAATTATCACCCAGTTCGTAGAGACCGGCCAGTACAAGGGGAAGCTCGGGGAAGAGGTCTTCTAACCTATGTCAAAAAATCACTACCCTACAAAGTGTGCCGACCTTTCAACAATGAAGAAGGAGCTCTTGAAAGACTGTCAATACAGATCCCAATTTCCAACCAGCAGACAGTAACCATTTCCAATTGGTATCTCTCTCCGGAGAACTCCCATTTCCTGCAACGGATTGGTTTTTCAATGTCAGTTTTTCAACCAGAAATACAGGAGAATGAGATAAACTGTGCTGATTTGAATGCCCACAATGAAACATGGGATAAGCATGCACATTCTGAAGATAGAAGTGCCTAGCTGGCGGAGGCCATCATGGATGCCGAAAGAAGCTTCTTGAATGATGCTGAACTCGCCACGCGCCAAGATCCAGCTTCCGGCGGCTTCTCTTCTCCAGATATCACCATTGTCCACAATGGCATTCACCACCACTGTGACTGGATACCGCTGGATTCTCTTTCATCCGACCACAGGCCAATTTTGACGACTCTCCACCTCCCATCATAACAACGGAAGAGACCAAAACGACTGGTGTGGAACTGGAAAAAGGGCAACATCTCGGCATACACAGCAGACCTTGAAGAGCGATTATCCCAAAACTCATCTGACGAGTATGCATCCATCACCTCTGCATATGAATCATTTTGCGCCGCCATCCTTACCGCCGCAAAATCTCACGTCGGTCTCAAAACCGTAGGTATGGCTGGAGAGAGTTGGAGAACAACAGAAATCTCTCAGGCTGAAATAGAGAGACACCGCAAGAGCAACGTCTGGTATCCAGTCCGAGCAGTACAAAGATCGAGATTATCATCTAAAACGTCTGGTTCGGGAACGAAAGGCGGAAATTTGTGAGCAGAAGGTGATGAAAGGAAAGGGAACTAGAGATGTGGTCGATCCTCCGCAATCTCACCACAAAAAAAACCTCTGACACTGCTTGTATCATCTCCGAAAACGGCAAAAATTATGTCAGCCCAAAGCAGAAGGAGAATGCATTCGTCAAACTGTACCGAAGTGTGAGTACGCTAAAGGTCGAAAAACCGGACCGTGGTCTCAAAAAAGCTTTTGAATGGTCTACTACGCTCTGAACCGGTTCACTCTGAGGAATGCAGAGAGTTCACTCTAAGCGAGCTTAATGCAGCCCTCAAAAGCCTCAATCCATCCAAAGCCTCTGGACCTGACATGATCCATCCCAGACTCCTTCACCACCTTGGTCCTATAGCCGTTAATACCTTATTACGAATCTGCAACCTATCCTGGTCGACAATGGAGATACCTCAAGCTTGGAGAGTAGCTGATGTATGCCCAGTACTTAAAGCAAGCAAAGACGCCCAGTGTCTTGATAGCTATCGGCCAATCTCTCTCACCTCGACGATGGGGAAAGTTATGGAGAGGCTAGTAACCAACCGATTAAGATATTTTGCGGAATGTCATAATCTTCTTACACCCTTTAAAGCTGGGTTCCGTACCAGCAGCAGTACCAAGGACCAGCTTCTCCGAGTTTCCCAATTTATCAGTGATGGGTTCCAGCACGTAACAATGCAGCGTACGGTAATGGCTCTGATCGACTATTCTAGAGCATACGACAAGATGTGGCAGAACGCGCTCCTTTTCAAAATGCAGCAAATGGGAGTCCCAACCAAGATGCTACGATGGGTCCAAGCTTGGCTTTCCAACAGACTCACATGAGTGACGTTTGATGGAGAAAAAATCAAAACGGTCATTTTGAAGCAAGGTTTTCCACAGGGATCAGTTTTATCGCCACTTCTGTTCCTTTTTTATATTAATGACCTACCCAACGGCATCGCTCAATCCAACGTGAGCCTTTTCGCAGACGATGTAGCTGTTTGGAGTCAGGCCTCTGGTCTATTACATGCAGAACAGAGCTTGCAAATTAACCTGAACCACCGCGGAATGTAGCAAACGGTGGAAGATGGAACTCTCTGTCCAGAAGTCAGAATGCTCCTTTTTCACCACCAGCACGCACGAAGCTAGCTGGCGTCCCAATTTGAAGCTAAGTGGCTACGCACTTAAGTATAATCCCCTCCCCAAGTTCCTTGGTGTCACATATGATCGTCAGTTAACCTTTGCCCACCATGCAGCGACTGTCGGCGAAAAGCTGCGGAGACAGGCTTTGAGATGCCTTGCGACGACAAACAAAAATTACGGGCTACCTTCATCGCGACGGGCAGATCAGCTATTGAATATGCGGCGGCCGCATGGCTACCGTGGGTGTCGTCTTCAACTATAGACGTGCCAACGATTTGCGGGACGAGCTATCACTGGACAAGTCAAAACCACACCAGTGGAGGCGATCCTTACCGAGGCTAATCTTCCAAAAATTGACACGAGAGCCACACAACTCTGCGCCATAGCCCTAGAAAAGTCGAAAAGGATTGCACCCGAAAAACCGCGTCATCAAATTGCTGAGCAGTCATCCCGTCAACGCACGAAAAAGCCCAGCTGGCGAGCCAAGGCCGGAGCAGTAGGCGGTGGTTAAAGCACTTCAAGTAATCCAGGCGGAAGTGCAAGTTCAGAAAGCTCGAATTGTCAGCGATAGCCAATCTAGCTTACTTCGCATTCAGGCAACGCACTCATCCCAACCGTACAACGACAGGGACGAACACACCGTTCTTAAAACACTTTCAATGCTGATGGCACGGAGCTGCCAGGTGACCTTTACTTGGTGCTCGGGTCACTGTGGCATCACTGGCAACGAGCTAGCAGATGCTCAGGCGAAGAAGGGGGCTGTCGCTGACCAAACGGACTACACCACAGCCAAAGCGTTGATACGCAGATCAACGAGGGGCGGGCCGGCGTCGCATAAACTCACCCAGCGGATCTATGGTGATAGAGGATCGAAAGTCAACAGAAAAAAAGAAGGCCAACTGGGAAGAAGAGATCAGGTGACTTTAGGCCGCCTTCGATCTGGTCACCACCCAAAACTCAAATATTGGTTAGCAAAAATCAACAGAGCAGTTGATACCATCTGTCGGAAATGTGGCCTAGGTGATGAGACCGCTGAGCATGCCATCTACAAATGTCCTCGTATACATCGGCCACCTGCTGAACCCCCTCCTCCCGACACAATGGCATCAAACCCTAAACTGACTCTGATGATATGGGATAAGTGGAAATCGATGTTAGACCTCTCAAACATTTCACAACCCCAAACCCTACTACACTAACTCGCTTTCACTCATCGCTCAACAACAACAATCATCATCATCACTGTCATCAGAATAACCAAGTTAAATAATATCATCAACTAACCGTATTATTCTCATAAACTAATTAATTAATAAACCTCATGTTATATTACTTGAAAAGATAATAGCAATATTTTTGCTAATTACAAGCGTTATTTATAAAAAGCTGAAAAAAACTACCGATATAATTGGACAGCTAAAAATCCGACTAAAGCATTATATTTTTAACCTTGATTAATTAGCGTTAAATAATTAGAAAAAAATCTTAACCCCTATATGTAATTTGAACACATCTTAAAATAGAATTTTTTATTGTAATTATATTATTATCGATAACTTTTAATAAATTATGGTTTGAAGACGATACGTTAATGATAATGTTCAAATCTAGAATTTAAAAAATATAGCTATAATAGGACAAAAGGTGGTCAATCTATCATGACGAAATCTAATAACATCAAACAGTTTCGTTATCATAAAACGAAAACAATCACTAAGGAAAAATAAAACTAAAACTAATTATAAACGGTTATAAAAACATAAAAACCCAAAGCTCAGATCATTTTAACTACACTCATTACTGTATTATTACTAAAAATAGAAATGCATTATAAAAATCAATACCTACAAGAAACAAACGAAACTAACTCTACAATCTCTTTCGATGGTCTTCATAAGAGCTGTGAAGGTGTCTGCCTCCAACATTATGCCATTAGGGTGTATGCTACAAAAGTCCAAGTCCTGCAAACGTTTCATTCATAACAATTATCAAGTATATTAATAAAAGTAATAATAATAAAAATAATAAGAATAATGATAGATAAAATTAAAACATACTAAAAGAAAAACAATAATTTATTTTATTATCAATATAGTGGTTCAAAAAACGATTAATTTTTCTTAATATTATGAGCACCTTAAGAGTGGGAGAATTCTTTTCCCTCTCCTGCCTCGATGCTCTCCTCTTGTACGTTGACCCCTTGAGGTCATACTTCTCATGCATGGGAATGCTCAAAGGCAAGAGATTGTTCATCACCACGAATCGTATGTTCTTGCCCCCACACTGTTCGCGTGTGTTCAATACATGATAATATGGGTTCGAGTTATGAGAAACTTTGCTGGACAATTGGAAAACAAAAAATTTAAAATAATGTATGTTTGAACTAGTTTATGTTCTATTCATGATGATTCACTATTGTACTTTTTGATTTTTGAATTGCTTTTTCAATTTGAACAAATTCCTGTCCTTAAATTTCGTCA
Organism: Pterobdella sp. o SKG-2022; assembly: GCA_964035795.1. NCBI lineage: Eukaryota > Metazoa > Annelida > Clitellata > Hirudinida > Piscicolidae > Pterobdella > Pterobdella occidentalis. The sequence goes on from OZ038322.1 coordinate 21,676,390, forward strand.
TGAATTTTACTTATATTTTATACTTTCATATCGAGAGTTTAAAAGCATAAATTTTCTCATATTGCCAAAATTAATGAGAGTCAACTATTATAGTTAAATAAATCAAAAATAATTATAGTATTTATTTTAGTCAAAAATCTCCAACAAAACCTGATAGCAGAAAAGTCCGTAAAATTTTGGTAAAAGAGTCCTTGGATTTTGATTGAGGTTCTAAAGTTATTTTATTGATTAGTTAATGAATAAATGAAATTCAAGGGTATATAAGGCTTTAAATCACGTAGTTTGTGATCAAAAAAATCTGAATTAAATATAATTAAATAAAGCTACACCAAATATAACTTTTAAAAAATTTTAATAAAAAAGAAATAAATTAATTTAAAACAATAATATGAAATGCATTATAACATGAGACTTGAGATTTATTTAAAACTTTTTTAAACCCCTTTAAAACAAAGGATCAAGATCTTATCGTGGTCATCACCATCAATCAAAAATCCAATCCAATTTGGATATTATTTTTAATTAACCATATTAGCTTATGTCTCAGCAACTGGGAAGGACAACTATTTATCTAGATTATTTTTACTACATATAACTCAATTTCTGAAATAAGCCATTTTATTTGAAAAAAGGTAATATAAGACCGCCAGTCCAAGCTAACACTCAACTAGAAATTACCATAACTCAAGAATCAACTAGGATAAACTACTAAGCCTAAATTGTAACAAAACCAGAATGTCAGTGCGTTGATACCTATCACTAAAGTCTAGTGTTACGCAGGTTATAAAAGAATAAAAGCCTGCAAATAATGGCGCAAAATGGGAATCAATTTAACGTCAAGGCCAAATGTATATACTTAGTAATATTATTATATCCCAGCCCATATTAGCATAAAAAAAAAATTCAAAAACCATTATTATTAGTAGTAACATTATATTTGAAATAAATGAAAAACTTAGAAGACACTCACCATGTAGTAACCAGGCAAAAGTTTTTGAAGAAAGTCAGCCTCCTTGTTGGACACAGTCTTGATGATGAACTCATCATCAGCACTGATGTAAAAAATGCTGCCTGAAGCTCCTGGGTTGCTCAGTTCCTTCAGAGGATAGTTGCACATCGATATCTGTTGAGAGAAGGTGAACAATGTATTATTATCACGATCGTTTATGGGGTTAGTTATATTAATTAATAACAAAAGTAATATTAATAGTTATCATTGTTCATCTTCAAACACAATAATAATTGGCTTTTAATATTCCCTTTCATTATAAAACCACATAAAAATGGAACTATAAAAACGATGATGCTGATTCAAGATGAACAATGGGACAGCCATACGATATAACATACCAATTGGTTATGACGATTCATTTGTAGTTATAAGGGTTAAAACTAAAAACTTGTTCCTTTTTGAATTCATTTTTTTAAATACATGGGAAGAACCTAATCTATTAATGATAATAAATTTTTGGAATGTACTTGAAAGGAAATGTTTGAGCTAATGTCTTCTTGAAAATTATCAAGAAGTTCAACATATTCAACTTGAAAAACAAACTCACTCAAACAAAACTTTGTTTTTATAAAATCAAAAAATCTTTTATTGACATTTTTTATTTTCAACTTCATGCTCACTATTTCTACAAAATACTCAAAATAAATCAGATTATGAAAGCAATATAATAAATGAAATAAAACAAAACTAACAAGAAAGTCATCAGGCTGGATGCCGAAAAGTTCCCTGAAGTACCTGAAAGCCACTGGTGCATATGTCTTGAACCTGAAGTCCGAGTACTCGTGGGATGGTGTGCTCGAACTTCCATCTCTGATAATGGTGAGGTTTATGTATGAAATTGCTCCCCTATTAGTTAATGCAGCTATTTAAAACTTATCATCTTAATAGTCCCAGCTTTATGGGGTTAGATGTATATAAAAACTAAAATATTTTGATTCCTTAAAACTTCATTGAAATTTAGAAAAAAAATTCAATTGACTTAGGAAAAGTGACAGTCTCAACAATGGAAAAGTCATGCAGTAAAAGGTCTCTTTTTTGTTTGGCACTCATGCTGGTGATGCTCTGTCCTATGCCCAACTGGATGGCTGACATCAACTCTGTGGTAGTTTTCTGTGAAAAAGAATCAATTTTATAATGCTAAATCAAAACTGAAAGTTGATTCATTCAAAAGAGACATTCATAAAATAAATTTATTTTTAACATTATTATTCATAAAATAATTTATTTTTAATATCACCTTTTTATAAGTGACCATTCCATCCTGATTAATGCGTCTATGCCCTATTTTCCTTTGTCTCTCATCATACCTTCCTCTTGGAGAGCCTGCTGACAAGTTACTTGTAGGCTCAACCTTTCATTGAAAGACAATATGAATTTATTACTTTGGGGTTTGAATATAGTTGAAAGCTAGGCATAAACAAGATAATGAAATTACCTCTACCACACTTGACTGTTTATTCTGTAAAACTTGAAATAAAAAAACTTTTATTTTATACTTTATTTTTTTAAAGCTATAAAATATTGAAATTATCATGAAATTTACCAGGTTTAGGTAATTTGGGCTGAATTTTCTCGGGTTGCTGACTACTCACAGAAGACATGTTGAGAAAAATGGAATTATAAAGAACCAAGAACTTCCGAAAAGATTATTTAAAACTTGCTATGGTTTTGATTATTAGTCAATAAAGTACAATTCATCGAACTTAAAATATCAGAAGAGAATTTATGTTCTAAAAAAACAATAAAAATGGGAATGTTCTGATGGAAATATTCCCGTTACATAGTAGGAAAAGAAAGTTAAAAAACGAAAGAGTTTAGATTACATTTGTAATTATTTTTAGGGATGGTCTTAATTCATATCATTTAATACGATATGTTAAAAAGTTAAACTAATAAATATTAAAAAATAATTTTTCTTTTACATACAAATTTAAAACTGATAAATTAAGTAACTTCAGTTACACTTTTTGATTCAAGTTTATAAATTCACAACTTTCTAAAATAATCTGTAAAAGACTTTGATAAAAACAAATATCTTTTAATAATGTCTGTTATTTTTCTGCAGTTTTTTCAAATTTACTTTAAAAAATTTTAATTGAAATTTTTTGAACTATGGATTTCTAGAAGCTACGGAATCACTAATTCAAAAAAAAACATTTTACCAAGAAATTTTGAAAATCTACAAAACGTAAAAAAATAAAATATTGAAATCTTTGAGAACACGTTTCAAAAGCACTTGGTACGCATCGAAAGCTATTGTGCATGATGTTGATTTAGCGGTCAAACTTGCATTATTTCAACTTTCGATATTGAAAAAATTTTTACCGATCAAAAGAATCAAAAAAATATTAATTAATTTTGTTTGTTAGCATGTTAAAAATGATAATTCATAAACCAACTAAAAATTTTAAATATAAAATTTAGATAAATACGAAGTGATATTAACATTACATAACTTATCTCACTTTATAACATTTGAACATGTAATCAATCAATCAAAAATATGAAAAAACAAAAAAAACTCAAAAACAGCAAGTGCTCGAAGTAATTAAAGAAATAATAGTTTAAATAAATAAGAACTTTTCAAGACAAAGCATCTAGTCTCCATACATTAAGCAAGTGTATCGGATTATCTTAATATACATTGTATGCATCTTATCCCGAAATCTCATACATAAATCCTTGTCTCTAGTTACATCTATAATATCTATCAGAATGAAATGATACGTCTTTTCCCTTGTGTCTATGGCGTTCAGTGAGTTTTATATCTCTTTAAGTCGCGACTATCTCTGTAACCTTATGCTTCCAAAAATACCTCTGAGAGACGTTAAAAATTTTTGAGCGTGATACAATGAGTTTTTTTGGTAACGTTTTTGTTCTGCGATCGTTTGTTTTTATATTATTTTGCACCAGTATATCATCTAGTCGGATTATCTCTACACAAAAAAGATCTGCTAATTTTTTCCATAACGGTATATCTTTTTAAAAATATTCGAATTAGAAAAATACAATCAAGTTTTATATTTTCATTAAGACAAAGCTTTTTTTATTATTTCATACCATCTTTGAAATAAGCCATACTTCAATGTGAAATTTTTTGTAAATATAAGTTATACTCTCATTATGATTAATTTTCTATGTTTTAAATGATTAAATTAAAAAAAATGAATATTTACTTGTGAAAGTAAATTTTTAGTTAAATTGCTTTCAAGAGTGGCAATTTAGAGCATTCTACGAGAGTTTGTTTCAATCATCATTTGTCATAAGCCATCATCAATGCTAATATAGCTGTAATACTTCAAAGCTTTGATTAATTACTCTATTTATATGGACAGCTCTTAGTTGGGAAACCTTGATTAATATTAAAAAACCTACAAATAAGGATGATATATATTCCATTTATGCTTAATTCTTTAATATAAGTGACTGTTACGCATTTTTAGTCATCTCTTACAAACACTTTTTGCTTTAAAGAGAAGTTTTATGAAACTATAGTGTTCTGTAATATTATCAGTTTGAGCTTTTTAATTTCAATAAGTAAAAATCAGGGTAAAATTATAATATTCAAATGAAAACACTTTTAGGAGTTTATTTTATTACACGAAGCTTTTCGTAAGATGAACTTACATTATCAAGTGGAGGTACAAATATAAGGAGGTTACTGACTTCCATGGAAACATTGTCAACATTTAAATCTCAAACGCTTAATTAATTTGAAAAAAAAATTAGAAAAAATAATTAAAAATAAAATAAAATAAATAAATAATCACAATAAATTTTAAAAAAATGATAATTCTAATGATAAAATAAAAAGTGATGGTAGCAATAAATAAAATGAATAAACCTAATAATTAAACAAAAAAAAGGAATGAAAATTTAATTAGAAAATATATCAGAAAATCCACAAACAATAACATAAAAACTATTTATGCTTGGATAAAATCAAAAATAAAATCATTATTTCCAAGTTGACCCGCCACATTTACAAAAAGACTTGCAATTGCAAGAAAATCTATATAGATGAAACAGGGAGGAATGCTACAACCAGATTGAAAGAGCATGATAGCTTGAAGGGCAATTCAGAACCAGCAAAACATATTGCTCTAAACCCCGGACACCTTTTCATCTTGACTTTAATCGAAAGAGCACCTCATGAGAATAAGAAAAGAAAATTATTAGAAGCGTACCACATTGTTAAAAGCATACGACTAATATATCAAAGATATCATCACACCTATCACAGTAAAATAAAAATAAAAATGTATATATTGAATATATTGTCGGGCAACAGTCAGAGCGAGAAAATAAAATAAAATGGGATTATTGTTGGAAGGAATAGTTAAGGTTAAATTGTTTCAACGAGAAGTTTCTGTTATTTTTTGTCTTCAGCTATCTTGCGAAGTTCAGTTAAATCGTCTAAGTATATAGTTTTAGTGGTATTTTGAGGTTTTCACGTGAAGCATTTGTTTCAGTTCTTTTTAGGTCTTTTGATAAGACACTTGGTAATGTTATACGAGTTCTTCCTCTGAAGCTAGGGTATTTTGTTTCAATATTTTTGAAATATATTTCTATTGCTTTTCAGGCTGGCAAGTTTTCATCCGATCTTAGAATGTGACCTCACAGACTCCACCGTAGTTTAGCGGCATATTGGCTTATAAGAGTACTTTTGGTTTTTTCATAAAGAATCTTGTTACTGATAACTCTAGGGTAAGTAATGCTCATTAGTTTTCTTAGATGTTTCCTGTGGTAGGCATCAATGAGTTGCCAAGATTTTGTTTTGAGAGCCCATATTCCACAGTTATATGTGAGTATAAGAAAGACTAAAGTTTTGCAAAGATTGATTTTTTTCTTTCTGGCACTCTTTCAGCTTTTTTCCATAATTTTGGTAGTATTTCAAACGCGATAGAAGAGAGTGTCTGTCTTTTGCTGTCTTCGTCTTCTCCAAGCAAAAAGCCAAGAACTACATATAGAACAAAATATAAAACTAATAATCAAAGACAATAACGGAAAAATAATAATATGCCTTAAAATCAAAACAACAACCAAAAAAACATCACTGAAGACGAAGTCAAGACAACAAAATCATGTCTGAAAAATGGAAAAGCATGTGGCCTTGAAAACATCAAAGAAGAACAAATCAACTCTGCACGAGCCATATATATATCAGCTTTAACTGAACTGCTCATTGAAATTGTAAATGAGCAAAAACTCACAGAAAACATTACTGATGGGAACCTAATTCTTCTGCAAAAACCAAATAAAACAAAAGAAAATAACAAAAATCTCAGACTTATAATACTTTTGTCTACAATTAGAAAAACCCTGCCAACAATAGCTTTCAGAAGAATTAGAGACGATTTTGATGCATATCTTTCGGCTTCTAAATCCGCATATCGCTGAGATAGAAGTACAAGTGATATAGTATCGACCCACAAATGGGTAAGCGCATTAATAAAAAAAAAGAAAGATTGTTTCAAAATACTAGGAGTAGACCTGAGTAGTGCTTTCGACACTAGAGATAGGGAAACTTATTGGAGATACTGAAAAACATAATAAAACCCAACGATCTCAGAATAATATACACACTATTAAATGGTACTGAAATAAACGTTCGTTTTGGAAGTATAACAACCAGAGTCAATACAGAAATAAGATCTCTTCAAGGAGATGGACTCAGTCCCATTCTTTTTGTGGTTACTTGGATGCGGCTCTCAGAGAAGCTCGATTTCAGCTCAAAAACGAAATCATACTTGAAATTGATCTACGCAGACGACATTGACCTTATAGTTGAAAACGACAAAGCTATTAAATCATGTATCAGTACAATAAGCAAAACTTTTCAGAAATGGAACTTTAGATGCAACCTGTCTGAAACAGAAATCATCAATCTCGAAAGCGTATCACAGTGATTAATAAACTATCTATCAATGATCAAAAGAACAGTAAGACTTATTTTATTTAGAAGTGGTATTAATTAAATGTTTCATTTTTTTTGTTTAATTATTATGTTTATTTATTTTATTTATTTCTACCATCATTTTTTATTTTATCATTATGATTATTATTCTTTTTTAAAAATTTATTATGATTATTTATTTATTTCATTTTATTATTTTATTTTCAATTATTTTTTCTAATTTTTTTTTCAAATTAATTAAGCGTTTGAGATTTAAATGTTGACAATGTTTCCATGGAAGTCAGTAACATCCTTATATTTGTACCTCCACTTGATAATGTAAGTTCATCTTACGAAAAGCTTCGTGTAATAAAATAAACTCTTAAAAGTGTTTTCATTGGAATATTTACGTTTGGCGCAAAAAAATAAAAAGGTAAAACTAGTTTTAAAGAAAAATTTTACATAACTTTTTCATGGTTATTAATCTAAATTTCAAAATACGTGTATTTATATGAATAACTATACTTATTTTTAAAAAAATAATTTTTGAATTATCCTTAAACTGATAAATTTTTTAATTTTGAAGAGACTATCAAGTTTCTACATGGCATAATTTATAATCAAAAAACGTGTAAAAAGTTGCTTAATATATCAATTGAATATTAAATTAATTATAAACACCTACTTTAAAAAATTAATTCAAGACGTCGACGAAAATCTTTGTGAGATTATTTGAAAAAAAAATACAGGTTAAAACAGAAACTATTAAAAATAACTGGACCTCAATGAGGAAAACAACGAAAGGACGTTATAAGCTAACGAGCTGGTTAACCTTAATCACAATGCAGATTTTAATGTTCGAATAAAAAATGGAAAAATTTTTCAAGAAATGGCCTTTTAAAAATGTTTTTCAAAAAATTTGAAAACACAAGCGAAAGAAATTGTTTGATATTTGTCAAAAAGTGGGTTTAAAATGAAGGTAAAGCCAGAGAGCGTGTTAAAAAGTCCTAATGAAGCTTTAAAATTTATATTTCTTTTACGATTCGTTTTCGCTTTTATTTTTCAAGTTTACCAAGAAAAAAAATGTCTTCAACGTTAAGACAAATTGTATATCAATGACAGTTTCCAAAAACCAATTTTCAATAAAACAATATTTTTGGCGCTGTAAAAAATGACAAAATATCACACTAGCTGGAACAGATTATCATCAATAGTGAATTCCCACTTCAGAGTTTTATAATGGAAGGATGCGAAAGCGTTGCCATTTGATTTATGACGGTAATAAAAAGAAGCTGATAGTTTCCTGCAATTATAATAGAAATGAGAAATTCATCAAAAGAAGTATGTGAAATTTAATATCGTTCTAATATTAAACAGAACGTTTGCTATTCTTATTGCTCTATTAGCAATATTGATAGATATATACGCCAAGGTTATGCTCGAGGAAAGATGTATGTGGCTTTAATGAGGTGACGAACAAAAATTGGCATCTCCTTATGAATGTCAAACTCAAACGTTAATAAAATTTGCAAATCTAACATAGTTTTACTTTTAAAATATTTTGAATTTTTTTGCCAAACAATTTTTTAATGGGAATAAAGTAATTTTATTTGTGTATAAATCATTTTAAAATGAACTTCCAAAATTATATTTCAGTTAATTATGGCCATTAATCTTTTCAGTTAAAATTTCTGAATCCTCGGAGAATGGTGAAAACAATGCTCTTAACGATGTTCAAAAATTCAAATATTTTACACTCGAGAAGCATAACAAACATTTGAAACTGAAAGAAAAACTCATGGATCAACAAAATTATTCTCCAAATAGAAAAGGAGAAAAAGATCGTTTTGACACATCCAAGTACGTGAAGCATCTAAATAAGGGTCGAAACAAAACAAAAGAAATCAACTTAACTAATGAAAAAGTTGAAAATAAATCTATTTTAAAAAACCAAGAAACTGAAATAGACATTTTAAAATATAAAACAAACAACGGCACACACAACAGCGTGAAGGATTCGCAGGATTATGCGGATGGAGCCCATGCAAATGGGATGCTGCCATGGAAACAGGCAGATGATACAACTAATCACTTCATCTCTTCTATCCATCAATCTATTTTCCAACAACCAACGCCGGTTTCTATTTTCGAAATCAAATCAAAGCATGAGAGAGATTTTGAGAGAAAAAAGAAACGCTTTTTCTTGCTTATGAATAGGAGAGAAGTATTAAATGAGCCTGAAAATAAAAGGAGTAATAGGAACACTTGGATGCCTAATGACGAGCTTGCAAAAGAGCTCTTTGAAGGGATTAACAAGCGAGAAAAAAATAATAGAAAACATGTTTTTATTGGTAAAACTTCAAAACAACTATCAGAAATACAAAATGCTACTAGAGATACTAGAGATTTTAAAATGATGAAATCTGATTCCTCAAAGATGTACGTGCAAAAAAACAATACTATTACCACTAAATGTCATAAATATAATGAAGGATGGATTGATAGTGAAAAGAAAATAAAACCTCTTGATAGTAAAATAGAAAAAAACAAAAATTTTGCGTTAAAAGATATTTCAAGTCATTTAAAACACTGCAAGCAAACAATGGAAAATCTTCATAGTGGCAATATTTGGTGTTTGAGATTATTTCACAAATGTGAAAAACTTTTGCCAAGAAATAACAATAATTTAGTAAAAAACATGGGAGAGATGAGAAATAAGAATGTTAAAGATATAATAAAGCATTTAAGCGTTTCAAAAGTTATCAATAAAACGAGCGAGAAGGAAAACAGTGAAAGGAGAATTGGAAAACTCGAAAAGCTTGAGTACAAAAGAATTTCTAATGATAAGGCTAATGATGGTTCAGATAAAAGTGTCAAGAGTTACGGCGAAAATATTTGCTTAAAATTGACAAAGACAGATAAAAAATTAAATAAAGCTTGTTATGAAAGTAAAAAAGAAAAACTAAAATCTAATAAAGAACTTTTTGTCAAAAACGAAAAAAAACTTCCCAAAAATAAAAGTCGCCGTTTCAAAAATCAACTTCAAAAAAGAGTTGTTAGAAGTGCCATGTTGAAACACTCTTCAAGCACAGCCACTTCCCGCAGCCCATACACTTTGATTCATTGGGTTACTTTCACATCCAGCCATCATCACCATCCATATAAATATCATTTAAAATCTAATTTCTCAGGAAAACCCTCTAATTTTTTTCCGATAAAAATAATTGAGCCCCATTTGCAAACTGGTGGTGCTCTGAAAAGGTATGCAGGGAATTCAAGAAAAAACCCATCAACTCCATTCATTTTTCAAACACACCTTTATAAAAAACAAAACACGTTCCGAGGTTTTCATAGAAAAAAATCGGCATTTTCGAATTCGAAAAACGAACGAGAAAATAAGGTTAAAAAATCTGTAATCCTAGAAAAAGATGAAGGTTTCAGAAAAATTCAAAGTTATAATGTTGACACAAAATCTCATAACAATAAAACGAAATATGATTCTCTTATTTCAACCAATAAAAAAGTTGAAAGCAAGAAAAGTGATAATAGAAACAAAATAAACAGTAATAATAAAGAGAACAGGAAAGATGTAAAAATGGCGGATAACAATAGCAGGATGGTTAGTAGAGCTTTTTATGCCACATTCAACGACGGTGAGAGTTACGACAGTGAAGAAAGAGACGACAAAAAAACAAAATATGAAAGAAATGGAAGTTTAAGCAAAGATAACAAAAACAAGAATATAATGCAATTTCAAACAAACAATATGGAAAATAATGATCGGAAGCATATACTAAGTGAAGTTGGACAATTCAATAGAGATAATTACGCAAACAATGAAGAGGATGGTGAAAAAAAAGATATAGACGAAGACGATGAAACAGGAAATCATGATGATGACGATGATGATGACGATTATGATGATGAACCTATTCTATTTTATAGCGCTAACTTATCTGATTCTCTTCTCTTCAATAATATATTTTCTAATAAAAATCTTTCCAAGTCCTATGACGTAAAATCTATGAACGCTTCTGAGAAAGTCGATTTTTTTGATGAAAGTAAGAAAAAACATACTAATATGTTTAATAAAACTAATGAAAGAACAAATATTAATCGAGTTGAGTTAGCTGGAAATAAAACTTCAGGTTTATCTTCAAAAAACTCCACAGCGAAAAGTTACAACACGATATTAGCCAACAACTATGCAACAACTATTATCATAAACTCTACTTTAAAAAGCCCTATAGTAATAAAAAGCTTTTTTGGTGATAATAAAAATTTAAAATTTAATGGAAATCATACGATAAAAATGAAAACAGAAAAGAAAGAGAATGAAACGTTTTCAATTGACATCAATAACAATTTTTACGACTCGGACGAAATCAAAAGACTTAAAGACAAAGCGAACAACTATTATTATTACTTCTACAAACAAACAAAAAATAAAACAAACACAAATAATTCAATAATTCATAGAAAAGAAAATAAAAATAACTATTCCACTATAGATAAAGATAAAATGAAATCGAGTAACAATTTTGAAATCGTTAGAATCAAGTCACTTGAAGCGAGCCAAAAAAGTAACAAAAATAATCAAACTAAAAAACATATAACAAAATTTGTCTTTTCCACAAAACCAGAACCTTATTTTAATAAATTAGAAAAAAACAACGATAAATCAGGTGAAATCTTGGCTGAAAAAGTAGAAAAGTTAGGTTCAGTAGATAAAGAAGAGAGGAAAGAATGGGTGGGTGAGAAGAAAGTCGATGAGGATTTTGTGGATCATGAGTTGCATGGAGAGGTTGACTGGAGGGAAACCTTGCAGATCTACCCAGACTCCACTGATGCTATGCAGTCTCCAGGTTTTATGGATACTTTTTCAATTTAATTTATGATGAAAATGACAGTGAATATTTTTCTTATGTTTTTGAAGGTAATTTGAACTGATTCTTTTTAACCAAATTCTAAACTTCAAACATTTAATTTTTCACATTCACAATCTTGTGATAAACCAACTTTGGCATCACAGAGAGTATCGAAAAATCTCTTCAGCCAGGGTCAAGTGGCCAATTTGTAATGTAATTTATCAACTGTACTTTTTTAAATAAAATTTTTCGCTTATTAGCTTTCAAATTGCTAACTTGCATTTTTTTTAAAGTTTATAAGTAATGAATTTCTTTTTAAAACAGACCATTACCTACAATTATTTGTTAATATTTCATTAAAGCTGGTTTACATTTTTTTTGATAAAACATTTTAATTAATTCAGTTTCTTTCAACTTCAAAGAACTATTGTTTTGCACTGAATTTCTTTCTGATAATTCAATTTTATTCTTCGAGGATTTAGTTTGTTTAACTTTTTATCTTTCTTTTTACCTTCGGTCAAAGCACAACTGATAAATCAATGCTGATAAATTTTTTATATTGCAAGTCAAAGTGATTCTGTGATAAAGAAAATGAACCTTGGTTTGGAATAAGGTATACAAGCAATGTACAAAAAAGCAAAAAAAAATTAGATAATAAAAATGCATGAGAGATTTTTGACTAAAAAGGCGTTTTAGTGATTCCTTGAACATGCAATTGAAGGCAAAGGTCACGTGCTTGCAACTTATCCAATCAAAACAAGTATGAACTCTGACGTCGCCTTGTTTAGGTCATTTTTTAGACTGATTTTGTGAAAAATACTTTCAATTTTTTTAAACTACGCTTTTATAAAATGGTCTTGCCTTCGAATAAATAAATATTGAACTTCTTTCACCATAAATCAGAGTGGTTTTGAGAAGCATTTAATCAAAAGCATTCAAAAAAAATTTTTTTTTTAACTGAAAAAAATGAATTATATTGGAATGAATTAATGTTGGGGAAAAAAAAGGAAGGAAAGTGGATGAACAAGCAAGCTGAGTATTCATTTACTTGTGCGTTCAATCAGAAAGATGCAAGATTATGCTGATGTTATCAATATGAAGAGCTTCTTTGGAAAAATATTGCCACAAATAGATGCTCTGCTGCGTTGGGGTTTTATCGTTGAAGCAAAATTGTTATTGCATTCACAATTAAAATCCTATTTAAATCACATGCAATATTCATAAGGCAAATAAGTGAAAAGAGCTTCAATATATTTTTCAAAGCTGATCAGTTTTTAGTTCCGAACTTCCTTGATGTCGCTTTCTTTTTCTTTTGAATGTGACAGATAAAATAAAAAAAATTTGCAATTCTGAAATTGGAAATAAATTTTATTTAACTTTTACTCAAATGTGAATCCATATTTTATTTAGTCAAATTCAAATAAAAGAAAACTGCGAGTTCTTATTTTTCAATTTTTTTTCAATGATTCATATCGAATCAAACAAAGTGAAAAAGCTTTCAATTAAATTCGCAAAAACGAACACTACTTTGAAACATCTTCAAAATATATATAACAAAACAAAGAACAGAATAGAATAAGTTCCACTGTAATCATACTTTTCATTTTATAGCATGTTCAAACCATCTTCATAACAGATAGAAATTCAGCTTGGAAGTACATATTGCTGAAAGTGGTTTGTTGGATAGCTCTTTGTTCTTCTATTCTATGCAGTGCGTCTGTGGTGTTCAAAAACCGTTCTTTGGTTTGTTCATAAAGTTATTGAAACATATATTATAAATATAAAAAAAATTTTTAATTAAATTTTTAAAAATACCGTATATATTTGAATTTCAATCTTTTTAGAGTTTTAACTCAAATTTAAAATTCTTATAAAAACCTCGAAGTTTCTTTCATTTCTTTCGAATAAATTCCTGTCTCAATTTTAGTTTCATTTGAGTTTGTCATTCCGGTTAATTTTAAGATAAAAATTGAATTCAATTTTACTTCGAAAAAATTTAACTTAAAAGAAACCAACGAATATAAATCAGTAAAAAGAGCTTCAGGCTAAAAATATAATGCGTCTGTCCGACACCTCAAACCTCTACCCACACACAATGCCACAAAACAAAACCAAAAGTCTAAAGGGTTTTAAGTCTGAATGGATGTTGTTGCAACTAAGAGAATGCTATTTACTGGAACTTAATCAGTAGAAATTGTTGTTATAAAATTAAAGGCTAATTCCATCGTAATTACAGTTCAGACGGGCATTACGGAATGGAAGGCCAAAGTCAGTTAAAAGCGCATTAACTTTGCAAGACAGACGAAGTATCAATGATGAAGCGAACAATCTGCTCTCCTTCAACGATGAAGTATGAAGGCATAAAAATGGACTCTTGTGAAACACCATTGTTTGGCTTTAGACATTTTGCTAGTGAAGTAATATCGATAGATGCAATTAGATATTTGAAGTTAATGTATATACTAACAAAAATTGTGAGTATATTAAGTTTATATAATCATTTTTAATTGTACATGGGTTTTTGAATGATCAATAAAGTCTTTTTTTTTTATTTAAAAAAAAATATTGAAGAAACGATAAAAATTGTTGAATTTTTAGCTTTGAATTCTCGAAGGTTCATATGAAGACCAGCTAAACAAACAGTTTTTAAGCCTTGTTTCCTAATTGAATTTTGCAGTTCAGACAAAGTCAACAGTCTTTGTGCCAATATTGTGGGAGACTTTTCTGAGTGGTTTATCGTATTTGAAGTTTACACAAAGGGCTATAGTTTTCAAAAATAGAAGTTTTTTTTCAAAACAAAGCACTAATATATTTTTTAATAAACAATATAACTCGGTGACTATTCATAACTAAGTCATCAATGAATTTAAAGCATTTTCACAAGCATTCAAAATAGCTTAAAAAAACAATAATTATTCTAACATATTCAACTCAATACAATTAATTCAATGTAGTTTGAAATAACTTTCCACCCGAAATATTATATTTTTAATTGATTTAGAAAAGCACAAAGAATGTTGTAGCTATATAGTCAAAGGTTGTCGATGTTTATTACCTTTTCTATGCTTTTATAGATAACTAAAGCTTTTTCAATAAGAATATAACAAGTGATGTGTTTTTCTGACTTATGTTTTTGAGGTTAGTTATTTGGTTTTTTTATGTCACAATGTTTTAGTTATAAATTTTTCACCTTGGGTGTTCCCAATGGGTTAAAATAATATAATTAGGTATAAAATCACATTTGAAAATAACATGTAATATAATGAAATGAAGAATCTTTTTATGAAAAATAAAAAATTATAGAAAATATTTTGAGATTATAATGAATTAAAAAAGAGTGGAACACAAAAAAAAGCATTGAAAAAAAGAAATAAACTCTTCTACAATTATAAAAATAATGAAAAAAAATATTTGAATCGGAGCCAAATAAAAAAAAGTCATCAAATCTTGAAACATTTCCTATCAGCTATATTAAGGCTCACTGGAACATAAAAGCTGCGGGATTACTAAAAAAAAACTAAAATTAAATTTTTATTTTCCTATAAAAAACTTCTCTTTACTGCTTTGATTTGCAAGCCTCGTTTGGAACCATTATGTTCTCATGTCTTGTATGTTCAATGCTACCAAATATGTAGTTTCAGTCTAATAATTACAAGGATTAATAGCAGAATTCAAATTATTTATATTGGTTGATTTAAAGTTTTTTCTGGAAAGATTCGATTTGAGTTTCCATTAAAAAATTTTTTAAAAAATTTTCGAAATTTTTGAATTTATAAAATTTAATTAAATTTCTAACAAATACCTCAAGCGCAAACGCACCTATGATCGCATAACAAGGATATATGAGGAGTATTAAAAAATATAATCGGAGAGTCTCGTGTACTAAACATCTATCAACGTGGAAAATTTTTGAGTAGAAAGGAAGGAATGAAAAATTCTTGGAGTGACGCCAAAAAATTTATTTAGATTAGTTCCACAAATTTTGTGAGAACATTAAATTTTATTCTTTTTGTCTGAAGTTACTTACTTTATGTTTTGAAGCAGACTTTTATTTTTTCGTATGAATAAAAACTAGTGTTGGGGATATTTATTGCGAGTACGAAGCTCAAAATGAACTCACATTATCAAGTATTTTCATTTCCAGGGAACTGAACTTCAAAACATAAACTATAGCTAATGTTTATGATGAGACTGAACTTGTGAAAGTTATAGTTTAATCAAAGCTAAAAAAAATTTTGTCAAAATCCTTCAAGTTTTTTTCCGAAAATATATTAATTAAAATTTTATACTTGTTTGGTACCATAAACTTGCACAAATTTTGATTTGGGACTTGAAGATTTTGACCTCAAACAGCATCAAAAACACCATCAAAAGTGGTTATGCTTCGGTTTTATTCTCAAAAAACTTAAAAACAATTTTTTCGACCAAATTTCACCTAGCGAATAAAAAGTTTTTTGAAACCTCATTTGTTTTTCAACTTAAAGTTAAAAAAGTTGAAGGATTTTTAAACATTACCATAAAGAAGATAGGAAAGTTAGTTAAATTATTTGAACTTTTTGTCAAAGAATTCAAGTTTTTTATTCATAAGTTCAAATGGTAAAAAAAACTTTGATACAAAAATATTTTTGCTTTGTTTAACGTTCGCCGGCTCAAATGAAGATTCAGTCTGAAATACTTGTCATTTCACTAATCCTAGTTTCACCATTTTTTAAATATTTAACTTTTTCATAAATAATAAAATCAACCAATTGTGAATAATTAGCGTGTTCTTAATCAACCAAAGAAATTAAGTTTAAAAAAGCAGCTAATACGCATATAAAACCATGGCCAAATAAAAAAGGATTTTCCACAAGTCAAATTAATTCTGATATTTGTTATCCATATGTGAAGCTAGTTTTGGTTTTTATATTATCCATATGTTAAAATAATTTTGACCAGTGTTGGCTCTGCGAAAAATGTGGCTGATATCACCTGATAAGGATTAATAAAACATCGATAAACTTCATAATAAACTTTTTGATGCCCTTGTGTTGACTTTCACTGAAATTAATCTTGTTTTTTACAACATTCTTATGTGAAATTAATCATGGTTTTTATATTATTTCTATGTCAAATTAATTTCGTTTTTTATAAGCCTGTAATAAGCATTTTGAAGATAAAATCTCTGAACCATGTATTCATTGGAAACCATTAGGTTGGCTCATATATCTAAAGAAAAACTTTTATACACATTTTTTAATCAGTTAAAAACACGCTGTATGTGCCACAAATGTTGGGCTAAGAAATACTGGATTTAAAATGTTCCGAATGAGTTAATCAGACATGTACAATTTTTATTTATAATCATTGCTTGCTTCTCATCATTTGCTTATACTTTTTCATTGTATATGTTTAGAGCCAAAATTTATATATTGAGCAAGCAATAAAATTTGTAAAAAAAAAAGATTTATTTTTATATTTCTTTTTAAATTCAGTTTTCCATTTCTAGACTTAATTTTGAAATATAGATTCTTAAATGGTTTTTATCGTGCCGGAGTAGAGACATTACAAAAAAGCTATAACATTTCCAGTGAGCCAACAAGCTGTTGAAAAGGCATGGACCCTCTTTGGCCACACAATAAGAATCAATAGAAAAATTACTGAATAAAAAAGTACTGAGCTTTTCTTCAACAGTGTAACATTTCAAGTACGTGGAAAGCTTCCAGTAATTTTTATTTATTACTTTGGTTTGATGGTATTGATATTGAAATTGAACACAAATGACGGAATAATATTGTGAATTGACTACTTGGTCATTTATCTTTTAAAAACTTTTATTTAAAAAAAAATATAGAAAAAAATTAATCTCATTTTTTAAGCTTGCAACAAATTACGGTGTAAGCAAGAAATCCACTATAAAAATTCGTTTTGAGATAATTTATGGCATGCTAAAAAAGATTAGTCTGTTTTTATGTAAATACTGTATACATCTTGATTATTTTAAGAACATTTTTGGGGTTTCTTATATATACTAGAATTCATTCAATTGGAATAAAAATTGCATCAAAAAGATTTATTTATTTTTAATTTTAAGGGCTCTTCAAGTAATTTCATCAAAAAGTTATGTATTAAAAGCTGTCAGCAAAACTAAATAATTAATTGAAATGCGTATTTTAGAAACACAACATGGTAGCATTAATAATCTAGGCTGACTGCTGTCAACCTCAATTACTGGAAGTATGATTGCAGTATAATCTAATATGTTCAATACCGATGGAAACTTGTCACGCCAAACACTAAGTTTTTTCCCATACACTATCTGCTTTTTATCACTTCTGAATGAGCTTACAGTTTTGATGGAAAACATAGTGTCGCAATAATTGCCATAGGCCTTCGTGGTGCAAATGTCAGTTTTTTTTAAATCCCTAAAGTTGATGTACAGTTAAGCATTCCTCTTCAGAGGTGCTCGAGGATGATATGCTACGGTGCAATGTGGTCTGTACAAGTGATGTTTCGCCTGAAGCTTGTTCGGCTATCTCTGAGCCTTTTATTAGAACCACTGGTAAAAAAACAACACATTATGGAATTTCTATTCTTTCCGTTGTTCTGAGCCTCATCATTCTTCCTTTTTTGGACCTAAGATCGGCAAAAGACTCAAAAAACTCTTTTGACTGAGTTGACGAATTTATAATTTTTTGTATATATTTTTTATACGAAATTAGATTTTTTTAAAATTAATCACTTTAATTGATAAATTGAGAATATTATTTACTTGTAGACCTAGAAATAGCCTTTTTAGATCACACCTACCGAATCAAGGGAAAGTTTTGCTTAATACATAAATGCATTACTTTGTAAAAATTATGATAAAATCTTTTTTGATTTCTTTTCACATTTTCTAAATCAAACCTGTTAACTCAAGGAATCATTTCGAAATTCATTTTTGAAAAAAATCAAAACTATTTTACCAATATTTTTTTACCATTATTCCTTCATTTGACTTCTCTTTTTTTATATTTATAATTTCAGATTTTTACAATAGTAAATTTAATTTCGTACAATTTAACTTAAAGACATGAAAAAACTTTGAAAAATTGGCACACTAAAAAATAAATTTAAATTGTCGACCAATAAAACTCTATCATAAGTTTTAGGTTACTACTTAACTGTCATATTTGTTTAGCAGAATATTAAATCCATCAAAACCGAACACTTTTATAAACAGCATACGATTTGATTCAATTGTTCTCAAAGATCCACTATTATACATAAATACCAACGCCTATTAAATTACGAAAAAATACGATGTCTGAAAATCAAATCCAATATTCATGCTATTAACAATTAATAAAGTGTTTTATTTTACCGACCAAACAAAGGTTGAGTTTCAGCAACAAATAAATGAACGACAAAAATCAGAAGCTGATTACGTAATCCTTGAAGATTCTGTGGTGCTTCTGTAGGAGGGAAGGGCGTTTTAGTTGAAACTCGATGTGTTGCAAGAATGCTTTAAGACTAATATTTTTTTTTATCAATGAATTCTCACTGCATTCAACAGAGTTTTGATTATTCAATAAAATAAGTATGGATTTCTTCACAAAATTAGCTTATTTTTCATGCGTATTGTGTGCACTTTAGGCTCAAGTGTATTTTAAGTAATAGTTATTTCAAACAATAATATGCTAATGTCTTTATCATTGATTTTAGACTTTCAAACTAAAAAGTCATTTAATCAATAAAAAATATACGTGAAAATTCATTGGGAAGTCTTATACTTATATTATCTTGTAAATACACAAGATCAATCAATTGAATTTATTTGGTCGTAGCTGCAAATATAATATTTTGATCCTTGGCTCGTTTTGCAAAAGTTCTACACATAACATTATCCCTGCATAGTTATAAAAATCCAAAGTATATTGTGCATAGTTGGAACAGTTGATTTGACAGTTGCGACTAATCCCCAGCCATAACCCCAGTGAAAGCATCTCGTTGAAGCGTTGGGAGGTCAGATACAGAGTATGAGAAAACTTTTTTTATTGAAAGCTTGATGTTATTTCATGTTTGATAGTTATTTATAGTGTATTTTGAATCACAACCATTTAAAGACTGTTAGAAGCCTGAGAATAACCAAACTTTAATAAACTAAAAGTTGTTTCTAAAGAAATGATAAAATGTGTCATGTCCAAACTAAATTCCAATAAATACACTGAAGCCTCATTGAAAACCCCCATTAAAAAAGATTTTATAGACTAAGTCGTTTATGAAGAGTGTGAACTGTTATCAAAATTATTAGGGATTTTTATCGTACAAACGACTCCCCATACTTCAAATATCAGCCTGCTAACAGCATTATATAACGAAAAACAAAGGTTTGCAGGCTTAGTTATGCATGAAGCTTTTCGATTTACACTATGGGGTTGAATGAAGGCAATAAAAACAACATATTTATAACGTAGTTTTATAGAGACATCGTATGTTCTTTCGTATAAGTAAAAATTATTGATTTGTGATGTTGAATCGTGTAATACTCAAATTATTCAACATGATAATGATTTCTTTATAAATCGAAAAGCCTCGTTCATTAATAAACTTTCATACTTTTTTGTTTAGTTAGACCTTAAGCCTCCATAATTATTGAAAAACAAATTTAATATATTTTCACATTAATTATTTATTCAGCAAGCTTATTGGTATTTATACAAAAATTTTAAAAAAATTATCTCTAATGACCAATTTTCTTACAATCAGCCCATAATGTTCAAACTGCCGTATTTGTTTTCGAGGGAAGCACTAGGTTTTTTGTTTAATAGTTGGTTATAATATATTGTGAATCACAACCATTTCAAAACTAATCACACATATTGGGGAAAGTTCGGTTCTGTTTAAAAGATTCATGTTCAACTTTCTATAAAATCATGGATAAAATATGTTCTTAAACCCATTAATTGAGTTTTAAAATATTTTTTATTGCAACTAGATATATATTCTAACTTAGGGGTTTTTTTTACAAAACTAGACTAAGCATATATTTCATTAAACTTCTCTTAATGCATTGAAAATATAATTGCAAGCCCCATTGTAGGAAAGTGTACATGTATATAAGGCACTCGAGAATAAACAAAATATTTATTATCGAGGCATTTTGTGTAAAATATTCAGTTTGGTTTCTATTTTTAAAAAATCCTGTTTTGGCACATTTTTTTAAAGGCAAATACATCAAGTTATTTTTGAAATTTCTGTTTTTTTTTTGAATTTTTGGTTAAAAACTCATTCGTTAGTTTTATTAATTATAGCGTGGTTTTAAAGAAAACACGATTTGTATTAGAGGTGCTAAAAGATAATAATAATAATAATGTAAATGGCTTATGATGGATGAATTGAACGGTTTCAAAGAAAGGAATTAGATTTCAAGAAGAAAGATTTCCAGGTGTCAAATATTTATATTTGAAAAAAATCTTGCAACGTGGTTTTGAATTGTATCAAATTTTCGGTTTGAGTGAATGGACAAGTATAAAGAAGGCATTTGTAGTAGTTGAGCCTGGATGAGAGCAAGAGCGAGATACTGAGTTGTTGGAAGGTGAGGCATTTACGGATATGTTTAATGTCATTGATATGTATGTTGCATTTTTTGGGTGTTGTAGAGATGTGTTGATGCAAGAGAAGGGTGTTGTTGACGACGAAACCAATGTTATGTTTCAAAACAAATTTTCATATCTGAATCAGCCATTTTAACTATATGTGCGGTTATTTCACACGCGTCTTTTTATTCGCGAAAATTTTTTAGTTTGACTGCATTTTTTCTGGAAGTTTTTAGAACAACAAACAAAACATGGTTTTACCAAAACCTTGGTTAAGACCATCTCTTAACTCTTCCGAGAGGTTCAATAGGAA
The DNA here is from genome assembly GCA_964035795.1 of Pterobdella sp. o SKG-2022. NCBI lineage: Eukaryota > Metazoa > Annelida > Clitellata > Hirudinida > Piscicolidae > Pterobdella > Pterobdella occidentalis. The sequence goes on from OZ038322.1 coordinate 21,698,039, forward strand.
TGGTATTTTTGAGTTTAAAGATTACAACTTCCAATTTTGCACTTTGCATATTTGAAAATAATAGTCTACCTAATTAGATATTTGATAATAAATTTCCATAAAAGATGGAGATAAACGATGCACTTTTGCAACTTGGAGGAGTTGGAAAATGGCAAGTCAAGAATTTTCTAGCTCTAGCTGGAATGAATATAATAAATTGCTTTCATACGATGGCCATTGTTTTCATAGGTTAAAAATTATAAATAAAATTAATTATTGAATAGTTCAAAAGTTCATTTTAATTCTTCGAGTTAAACGTAAATATTCGAATGAAAACACTTTTGAGAGTTAAATATTTGTACCTCCACTTGATAATGTAAGTTCATCTTACGAAAAGCTTCGTGGAATAAAATAAACTTCCAAAAGTGTTTTCATTTGAATATTCAATAGTTCATTTATTAAACATAAGTTTATAGAACTTAACCTGGTAACTTTCCCAAGGATATGAGCCCATTCACGAGTGCAAGCTCGATCTTGCTTCCACCAATCACAACCAACAATCCTCATGCCAAATATTTATCAATGCTTCTAATCAATCTAGTAATTGCCAGCATGGTTGGATATTTCCGAATTTCACTGGTTCTACTATCGTGACCGAAGTAAAACTTCCCAAATTATATTGAAACTAAATTTTTCAGTTTTGTATTATAATAAAATATTCTTAAACAAATGAGTAATTGGAAAAAATTTTTTGTCGCACACTATGAAATTTTAATGTAATACACAAACAAGTGGGGCTTATTGTGTGACAAGGACTACCTACCATCATTGAGTCAAACACTTCTTGTGACTGGCTTCATGTTGGGAACTCTTCTCTTCACTCGCCTCATAGACAAGGTTTTACACCTTTCACGGAATGTTTTATTTTTCAAAACATCATTTAAATATATAAACTTTTGGTAAAATTTCAGTTTGGGAGAAAAAAACTAAATATTATCAGCACATTGGCAATCGGTGCTGTTGGGTGCATAAACGCATTCTTGCCCAACATATATCTCTTCTCTGCTTTCAGATTTATCATCGGATTCTTTATACCGGTTTTAATTTTTTTTATCATTTTTATTCAATTTATATCAAATCTCACTAAAATTTCTCATTTAATTACAAGGGAATATGTTTCTCAAGTTATGTTTTGCTATGTGAATCCTTTCCACTGCACCAAAGAATTTTTGTTGGAGTTTTTTTCCATGTGCTTTGGAGCTTTGCTGTGATGGTAGAAGCAATTTTGAGTTATTTCATAACAAGCTGGAGATACTTCCAGTTAGCAATAAGTATCACTTGTTTCTTATATCTTCCTATTTTACAGTTAAGTTCATACATTTTTCTATTTTTTTAGACATTTTATGTACCTTCGTTCAATATTGTTTCATTCATACCTCACAAGGATTGGTTTCAAAATAAATTATTATCAAAAGAAACAATAGTTTCTTCAAAGCAAACTATCATAAAAATTTTGTCACTCGAGTTTCAGGTTCAAACCTTTTCATAAGCTTTTCAATGTTATAAAACTTTATGACAAAGCTTGACTTGTTGAAATTTATAGTTTTTGAAGGACCTTGCATAGTTCTCTTTTGACGCATAAATTTATAAAACACATTATACCATGTTTGAAATAGAAGCATCAGTCTGAATATTTAAAAAATTCAAGTTACACTGATAAATTATTTTAAACATAATATTGATTCAGTTGGATACGAGAGTCCGTGTTATGGGATATATCGAATGGTAGAAGAGAGCATGCTGAGGAAACACTGAGAATCGCTGCTAAAATGAATGGAGTGACCTTGAATGAACCTGTTTTAAAAAGAACTGAAATATTTATAAACACACCAAACAATATTGATTGCGATATTTCGGAAAACAAAATTGAAAGTACCAAAAAAATCGTGCCGAACGAACAACAATCTAGTTTGTCTGCTCTGTTTGGCAACAAAACCATGCTTTTCTATTTGCTGGCCGCTACATTCATGCTGTGAGTTATATATACTTTGTTTCATAAAATTTTCAATTAAATATTTCAAAGTCAAATAATTTAATTTGTTAGTTCAGTGAATATTTGCATATTCTTTGGCCTATCATTCAGTACGGGAGTCTTTCCTGGAAACAGGTTACGTTATTTCTCTAACTTTATTGTAATCTAGTACTTCTACTACATGATTTTGAATGCTCAGCGACTTAATGGTTGATTCACTGCTAACTTTAAAGGTTCAGTAATGCTATCATGTTAGGTTTTGCTGAGATTCCAAGCCTCATAGTTACCTACGTTACACTAAAATAGTAAAAATATTATTCCGATTTAAATGAATGAAATATTATTAGAAACAATATTTCAAATTAGTTTTGGAAGAAAGAAGTCGATCCAAGCATTCCATGTTCTATCAACTTTATCCCTTTGGTTAAGTGCTTACTTCACTATAAGAGAAACAGGTCGACAAATTATTCCAAATGAAAATTTAGCGTTCAACTCTTCAAATTTTCAGAATATTTTTCTGTTGAAACTTCAAGTTTGTTCTTCAATTTTCTAAACAAGTTTTCTATTAATGCTTCTTTCGCTATTGTCTACCTTTATATCAGTGAAATATTTCCTGTGAACATCAGGTTTGTGGAATTATTTTTATGTCAAATACAAATTACTTTTTTTACTACTTCAACAATTTATTTTTTCTCAAAAAACGATTCATTGTATGGGCTGTGCACTCACAAAAAACATTATCACACGCAAGCTTTAAAGTTTAGCCCTACTATAATACTTCATTCAGTAGCTACAGTGAAACAACATTGCTCGAGTTTTTCAACTTAAAATATTTCAAAATCACTTAACTAAATGAACTTAGCTTATTTTAACTTTTTTTAATGCATTTTAGCTTGTTGTAAATTATTTCAACATTATTTGATTTGAATTAATCTTTGAACTAAACTTCTATACATGTTCCAGTAACTGAGGTTAAAAGCAATCGGCCTAAGTTTTTGACACTATTTATAGATTCCTTTTAAAAAATAATTTCACAAAAAAACATTACTTTGATACTTTTTTATTTAACTGAACAAAGAAAAATTTATTAATACAAAAAAATATCCTAATGAGTTATGACAAAGTTGAATTTGTCGAAAATTTTAGTTAAATAAAAATGTTTCCAAATATTGCTTCTTTTTGTGAAGTTATTTTTAAAAACAATTGAGACAAAATTGATTCATGATGTTTCTAGAAAATTATTTTTAAAATAGTTTACAAAATAGCCCATATATTGGGACAAATTTTGCTACACTACTTGCTCGAGCTAAAGTTCAACTTACAATTATCGAACTCAACATCTGCCGTTTCTATACTTGAACAGTTTGCCTTGAGCTTGTCAAAAAAACGACCATCTGCTAAGCCAAATAGAAGCGATAACAGCTTATCAGTTTTTCGATACCTAATACTGAAGTATATTGTTATCCAGGTTATAACAGAAAAGTAGTCTCAAATTTTTAGGCGCTAAGTTTGGTGCAGCTTAACGTCAGATGCCCAAAATCATTTAATGTAATTATAATTTTTAAGCCATTTTCTATGATGCAATCAGTTTTGTCTGATTGAAAATAGCGTTTTATATTATAACTCAATTTTTAAGTTTATAAAAAACCTATTGCGTTTGAAGTTTAAAATTTTTTCAGAGCAACAGGACTAGGCATAGCATCGTTTGTAGGCAGAGGTGGCACTCTATTCGGTGTTTATGGGGCATTCATGGTGAGTTCAAGAAGTATTTCAAAAGTTTTTTTCCAACAAGTGCAGTAAACTGATTAAATAAAGTTTTCATATCAAATGGACCATGGAATATAAAAATATAACTTTATTATTGATAGACCAAAAATTATGGAGAATACGTTTTTGCTTTTTATGGAGCTTTATCTCTGGCAGTGGCAATCCTAATAATTTTTCTGCCTGAAACACACAACAAACCTCTGCCAAACACTGTACAAGAAGCCTGTGACTTGAGGAAGGAAGCAAGAGTATCGTGAACAGTGGTTAAAATTTTTGTGACAACTGCTTTGTTCGTTTTGATTTATGGACTAAAAATTGTTTAAAAGTTCATAAAATACTCTGAGAATAAGTATATTTTATGCTAAAATTTACGTAAGATTGTCCAGCTTATTATTTCACAACGCATTTTAAGTTATACAAGATTTATTGTTTTTTTATCCGATATCAATTAAACATTATCTAAATGTTAGGAATCTTTTGAAACATCAAAATCTGGAAGATCGGTAAATAAAATGTTTTTTGAAAATTGAAAAAAAAACTTCACTTTTTAAAATCCAATTTTTCATTTTTTTTGTTCTTTAAAGTCAGTATTTTTGTCTTGATAATTTTTTCGATTTAACGATTTTTATAAAAAAGTTGACCCCAATAACTGGGCCTACAATTTTTTGTTATTATATAAAATAGTTCTCGAGTAAGTTGTAGTTTTCTGAATACCAAAAACATCTCTATAAGCCTGAGATCCAATCGACTGCGTTGTTCTGAATAATCTTCAGCAAGTTTTGTTGCGTTCAAAATGCCCTCCAAAAATAAATTTTTAGAGACATCCTAATGTACCTATAAGCAATATCAACAGTTTTCAACGTCAATTTATGGGAAAAAATTAGTACATTTATTGAGCAAAAATAGCTATAATTTTCGGTAAGTTCAGCCTTATCATAAAACATTAGCGAAAAAAATTTATTTAGTAACTAATACGGATAATAATAATGATAATGATAAGGTTAAACTTATCGAAAATTATAGCTATTTTTTATCTTACAAATATGTTTTAAAGCATTTTGCTTTTATTGCATTTTTCATTAAGTTTCAATCGGAAATTATATAAGGTTTGCAAGCTTCACAAAAGTTTTGACGAATATCACTTCACAAACAGTCTGTCACTTCTCTTACATAGTCTTTACAGTTGCTCCATTTATCTCCGTACTTACAACCTGGAAATATTTGCTTTCTATGTTATACTAAAGCAAAAAGTGAGCAAAAAGGCGCAATCACATTTTGAATGAATTTTTTTTCATGTTTTTCAAATGAGATTTGTCATTTTTTTAGCGTATTTATAAAAGATTCTTAGTTGTTTTTAGTTTTGATCTCTACTTCATTTATACAATACAGTTACGAATAAGATTATAGTGACATTGGCTTCAGAAAATAAGAAGCAAAAATTTCAATTTTTAATTCCATATAGACGACCATGAAAGATGGGCAAAAAATTTTTATATTAAGTTTCTATGCTTATGAAACAGACATGCATTCCAGGATCAAAAAGTTTTGAGTCTTGCATGTGAAACTTCTATGAAAAACAAAAAGTTGACGTCATACGCCTTCTTTCCCAAAATAATCACTTTTAAAAGAGGAGTCTAGCAAGGCGGGACTGTTTTTAGCTTATTTGAAATTGTTTCAATTCAATTTGATCAATTTAATTGCTATGCGGGATAAACGGTAAAAAATGACAAAATTTGAAAAAAAAATGGATTTTCAAAAAATTGAAAGATGAATCAAACGCTAGATATTATTATAGAAAACTATTTAAATAATATAAATTTTTAAAAACAAAAATTTATTTTAAAATGAAAATAAAATATACTTCAAAATGAATAACCAAGTCAATCCAAAAAAAACCATAGATAATTTTCAAAGTTCGGTTGATGATTTGAGACTGGTGTTTGAAACCAGGTCTAGTGGGTTTCTGAGATTTTTATAAACTTTTATTAGAGAAAGTTTAAATAAAAAATTTAAAAGATGATATTAGCATTTTGAAAACTTCTACATAATTTTTAGCCAGGTTCAATTGTATTCAAAACGTTTTCAAATGCAACAGATAAAATCGAACAGAAATGTTTTAACCTTTTTTCACAGATACTCTTGCTTCTTTCCTCAAGTCACAGGCTTCTTTTACAGTGTTTGGCAGAGGTTTGTTGTGTGTTTCAGGCAGAAAAATTATTAGGATCGCCACTGCCAGAGATAAAGCTCCATAAAAAGCAAAAACGTATTCTCCATAATTTTTGGTCTATCAATAATAAAGTTATATTTTTATATTTCATGGTCCATTTGATATGAAAACTTTATTTAATCAGTTTACTGCACTTGTTGAAAAAAAACTTTTGAAATACTTCTTGAACTCACCATGAATGCCCCATAAACACCGAATAGAGTGCCACCTCTGCCTACAAACGATGCTATGCCTAGTCCTGTTGCTCTGAAAAAATTTAAATTATAAATGTATCAAGTGTTTTTAAAGGTGTTTAGTCATACGTTGAAAACAACTCATGTTTAAATAATTTTTGCTAAAAATAGCTAAATAGGTAAATTTTGCTTTTTTATTGAACGCTTTTTATCTCACGACAAAAATACTTTTGAAAAATTATAATTTTGATTATTCTCAATTAGCCATATAAAATTTTACAAGTCTCAGTAACTGGAATTAGCAGCAGTCGGCTTGAGTTATTGATGCTAATAGATAGTAACTAATACATAGTAAAATTAAAAATAAGCCATTGAGGCAAAATTGTATAGACCGCTTGTCTGAGCTAACCTCAAACTTGAGATTATCGAACTCAAGATGCACCGTTTTTATACTTCGGTAGCTTTCTTTGCCCTTTTTATCGCAACCCAAATATCAGTTTTTCGGTACTTACTACCGAAGTCTAGTGTTATCTAAGCTATAAAAGAAAAGCAGCCTTCAACTACAAGCGCTGAGTGAATGCAGATTAGCATTGATGCATTTCTTAATAAGCTTCCAAATAATTAGTTTTTAAAATCAAGATAAAACAAAATTTCCATTTTGAATATATAATGAAGCTGCGTATTTGAAAATATCACGAATCTGATGTTTACGGGAAATATTTCACTGGTATAGAAAATTACAATTGCAATCGAAGCTTTGCAAGCAAACTTGTTTGAAAAGTTGAAGAACAAACTCGAATATTTTGTAGAAAAACTATCTAAAAGAATAACTAGTTGAACGCTAAATTTTTATTTGGAATAATTTGTCGACCTGTTTCTCTTATAGTGAAGTAAGCACTTAACCAAAGGGACAAAGTTGATAAAACATGGAATGCTTGGATGGTCTTCTTTCTTCCAAGACTAGTCAATAAAATTTGTCCTTCAAGTACTCTCAAGTGAGCAGTTAAGCAGTGAAAAGAATATTTAATTTACAAATTTTTAATATAACTGCCAAAACTTTCTAAGGTTATTTGGAAGTGTTACACAAAATAAACAGAATTATTCTTGTAAAGTTTAAAAATTCAAGGTCAAATGATGTTTTTACTAATTGAGAGCGATGTAGGCTAGTATGAGGCTCGGAATCTCAGCAAACCCTGCTACTAAATCATTGCCTAACCTTGAAGAATGTTTATCTCTGAATATAACAAAAATGAAAACAGAAATAAAAGAATTTAACAATTTTCAACTTCGGTTTATGGAAAAATTCTAATACTTTGATTTAGCAAAATCGGCAAGAATTTTTGGTAAGTATAGCCTTACCATAATAAGTTGGCATTGTATTATGATATTATCTGAAAAGTTACAGTATTGAAAATATACTAAAATTAAGGCATGAATACGGTTTAACAAACTCATAAGTTTTTGATTAGTATTCGGTCTGTATAATAAGGTATAGATTTTGATTTTAAATTCTTGAAATTTTTTTCGATGATTATTTTTTTTTTGATTAAAAACACCAGATTCGTTATTATTTGTTTATGTCATGAAATATTTGTAATTCTGAATAAGGACGTCCATAATAACATTAAAATGAGTTTAGTAACTAATGAGACCTGTTTCCAGGGAAGATCCCCGTGCTGAATGATATGCCGAAGAAAATGCAAAAACCTACTAAGCTAACAAAGTATAGTTTTTATTAGAAAAATTTTCAACTCTAGTCAAGCTTTTATGAAGTAAAATTTTCATAACTCACAGCATGAATGTAGCGGCCAGCAAATAGAAAAGCATGGTTTTGTTGCCAAACAGAGCAGACAAACTAGATTTTTGTTCGTTTGGCACGATTTTTTGGGTACTTTCAATTTTGTTTTCCGAAATATCGCAATCAATATTGTTTGGTGTGTTTATAAATATTTCAGTTCTTTTTAAAACAGGTTCATTCAAGGTCACTCCATTCATTTTAGCAGCGATTCTCAGTGTTTCCTCAGCATGCTCTCTTCTACCATTCGATATATCCCATAACACGGACTCTCGCATCCAACTGAATCAATTTTATGTTTAAAATAATTTTTTAGTGTGACATGAAATTTTCGAATTTTTTGAACCAATTCTTCTGTTTCAAAAAATAGAAAGTGTTTAATGAATACATGCGTCAAAATGAAAAGTATTCATGATACAATCATCTTTAAATAACTATAATCTAGAATAAGCAAAGCTTTTCCATAAAATTTCATAACACTAGGAATTTTTTGGTAAATTTTGATTCTAAAATGCCAGTAACTTTAAAGTTATAAGCAAATCAAGTTTTGGGTCGACCATAATTTCAGTAAGGAAACCTCGTGAGCAAATAAAATGAAGTCTTATTTATCGAAATTATAATTGTTTTGATAATAGATGTATTTTGAAGCTTTTCATTTTAACGTACAAAACTGGAATATATTGAACAAAAAATAGATAAAATGTCTTTGAAGAATAAAAATATTATAAACTTAACTTTAAAAGGGGAAGAAATAAGAAAGTATAGAGACTAATGGTTAATTGGAAATATCTCCAGTTTGTTATGAAATGACTCAAGGTTGCTTCAATCATCATTGCCAAACCCCAAAAGGCATGGAAAAATACTCCAACAAACATTCTTTGGTGCGGAGGGAATGATTCACATAACAAAACATAGGATGAGAAAAAGATTCCCTACAATAAAAAAAAACGTTCAGTGATTTTTAGTATTAACTAAATAAGTATGCGGTAACTAAAATTAAAACCGGTATAAAGAATCCGATGATAAATCTGAAAGCACAAAAGAGATATATGTTGGGCAAGAATGCGTTTATGCACCCAACAACACCAATTGCCAATGCGCAGATGATATTTAGTTTTTTCTTCCCAAACTGAAAGTATTTTTGAATTTACAAATTGGCTTACATTTTTTAAAAATGAGATGATGGGAAACGTATAAAGCCTTCAACAATTAAAATCAGGCACTAAGTAAGAAGGTTGTTGTAAATCAAATATGAATTCAGCTATGAAGTGAATGATTTTATTTTTTTTTTCGATTTAAACTTTTTAAGTTGTATAAGACCTTGTCTATGAGGCGAGTGAAGAGAAGAGCTCCCAACATGAAGCCAGTCACAAGAAGTGTTTGACTCAATGATGGTAGGTAGTCCTTGTCACACAATAAGCCCCACTTGTTTGTGTATTACATTAAAATTTCATAGTGTGCGACAAAAAATTTTTTCCAATTACTCATTTGTTTAAGAATATTTTATTATAATACAAAACTGAAAAATTTAGTTTCAATATAATTTGGGAAGTTTTACTTCGGTCACGATAGTAGAACCAGTGAAATTCGGAAATATCCAACCATGCTGGCAATTACTAGATTGATTAGAAGCATTGATAAATATTTGGCATGAGGATTGTTGGTTGTGATTGGTGGAAGCAAGATCGAGCTTGCACTCGTGAATGGGCTCATATCCTTGGGAAAGTTACCAGGTTAAGTTCTATAAACTTATGTTTAATAAATGAACTATTGAATATTCAAATGAAAACACTTTTGGAAGTTTATTTTATTCCACGAAGCTTTTCGTAAGATGAACTTACATTATCAAGTGGAGGTACAAATATTTAACTCTCAAAAGTGTTTTCATTCGAATATTTACGTTTAACTCGAAGAATTAAAATGAACTTTTGAACTGTTCAATAATTAATTTTATTTATAATTTTTAACCTATGAAAACAATGGCCATCGTATGAAAGCAATTTATTATATTCATTCCAGCTAGAGCTAGAAAATTCTTGACTTGCCACTTTCCAACTCCTCCAAGTTGCAAAAGTGCATCGTTTATCTCCATCTCTTATGGACATTTATAAGCAAACATCTAACCAAAAAACTTTTTTTAAAATTATTTTCGAATAAGCAACATGCAAAATTGATTATTTGTTATCTTTAAATTAAAAGTATCATTCTTGTTGTACCTCTCGGTTTTAGCCAAGATTTTGCTCGGAACATCATTTTTTTATTTATTCACAACTTACCACAAACGATGAGCTAGTTTTAAGGTTATTATAACAAAATGAATAAAAAAAAGACTAACGCCACTAAATAACTTTTGAAGGTTAAATAGCTTTTGAAAGAAAGAACGTATGTGTTTTCCAGTGAAGCCATATATCAGTATAGAAGCATTTCAATACTTAAAACTTCAACCAAATAAATGACAAGCCTTCGTAATTAAAATAAAAATAGAGTCAATATAGAATTGATATCGACTGGTGTTCTAGAAACTCTTGATGTTCGTGTACTTGAAATCTCATTAAGAAAAAGTTCATAATTGTAATCTGAATGCATTTCTAAAGCTCTGGTAGCAAAATAAATATCCATAATATCTTGTTTGAATAAAATGACTTTGAGGTTAAAATCAAATTAATATTCATCAACTAAACATCAAATGGAAAAAATTTTTTAAACAAATTTATTGAGCTGCTAAATTTAGAGTTTAAGACAAATACCATAAAACAGCGTACCTTTTGTTTCATAGCATTTCAAATTTTTTAAAGCGGATCAAAGTTCAAAAATTTTATGAAAGACAAAAAATAATTTTAAAAATCTATGAAATTAAATGTTTATGAATGAAATGAAATGGGTTATAGAAGCAAAAATAGGTTTACATCATGAATCTAAAAGAATTCTTTTTTAAGTAGTCTTTTATATTCATTATGATGTTTGGAAATTATAAAAAACATCATGAATGAAAAATTTTCGTTTTAATCATAAAACTTAACTTATCAAGCTGTGCTAAAAAAACTCAACCTAGCCTTCATACAAAAGACAACTCATATTATAAAATCTTTACTTTTGCTGGAACGCTGTGTTTAAAGGTGAAACTTCAATCTATACCATTGATTTTCATCTTTCCAATTAAAGAAAAGTTTCAAAATTTTGTTGAAAAAACCTAGTGCTTCCCTCGAAAACAAATACGGCAGTTTGAACATTATGGGCTGATTGTAAGAAAATTGGTCATTAGAGATAATTTTTTTTTAATTTTTGTATAAATACCAATAAGCTTGCTGAATAAATAATTAATGTGAAAATATATTAAATTTGTTTTTCAATAATTATGGAGGCTTAAGGTCTAACTAAACAAAAAAGTATGAAAGTTTATTAATGAACGAGGCTTTTCGATTTATAAAGAAATCATTATCATGTTGAATAATTTGAGTATTACACGATTCAACATCACAAATCAATAATTTTTACTTATACGAAAGAACATACGATGTCTCTATAAAACTACGTTATAAATATGTTGTTTTTATTGCCTTCATTCAACCCCATAGTGTAAATCGAAAAGCTTCATGCATAACTAAGCCTGCAAACCTTTGTTTTTCGTTATATAATGCTGTTAGCAGGCTGATATTTGAAGTATGGGGAGTCGTTTGTACGATAAAAATCCCTAATAATTTTGATAACAGTTCACACTCTTCATAAACGACTTAGTCTATAAAATCTTTTTTAATGGGGGTTTTCAATGAGGCTTCAGTGTATTTATTGGAATTTAGTTTGGACATGACACATTTTATCATTTCTTTAGAAACAACTTTTAGTTTATTAAAGTTTGGTTATTCTCAGGCTTCTAACAGTCTTTAAATGGTTGTGATTCAAAATACACTATAAATAACTATCAAACATGAAATAACATCAAGCTTTCAATAAAAAAAGTTTTCTCATACTCTGTATCTGACCTCCCAACGCTTCAACGAGATGCTTTCACTGGGGTTATGGCTGGGGATTAGTCGCAACTGTCAAATCAACTGTTCCAACTATGCACAATATACTTTGGATTTTTATAACTATGCAGGGATAATGTTATGTGTAGAACTTTTGCAAAACGAGCCAAGGATCAAAATATTATATTTGCAGCTACGACCAAATAAATTCAATTGATTGATATTGTGTATCTACAAGATGATATAAGTATAAAATTTCCCAATGAATTTTCCTATTACCACTTTTCAATTGAATAACTTTTTAGTTTGAAAACCTTAAACCAGTGATAAATACATTAGCATATTGTTTTTTGAAATAACTATCACTTCTCAAATAAACAACCACGTTTTTGCGATCAAAGTTCGCCTGTTCATTAAACCTTCGTCAACATTTTCACATCGCAGCAAAGCTATAGCACACATCTCGACAAACTCACAATAATATGTTTGAGTAGTTAGTGTTTACTCATAAAAAATGAAAAAATTAAGCTACTGAGATATGAGTGGAAGTGTTGCTGATTAGTTTAGTTTTGCACAACAGAAAACTTTTATTGAATAAATCGTCTTTTTGGATGCTCAACAAAATAAGCATTTGAAAAGAAATTTATATGAGGTTAATAAATCAATAATGATTTTATAAAGACATCAAGCTATTTTTTGTTTTTTTTTTGTTTCGGTTATTTATCGCCCAATCAAATATGGTTTTGTGAGTTTGTCGAGATGTGTGTTTAATCTTGCTGCGATAAAAAACTGGTGGATGAAGGTTCTTCCCTTTCAAGTGTGTACCAAGGTAAAAAAAAAATGATTCATCTCATCAAATGAGAAAAATATAATTTTTTATAACCAATAACCAAAAGTATGAAATGGTCGTAAACTATTTTAGGGACGTCATGTGCTTTATAATGTTATGCGGTATTTATAAAGCGCTTTTTCTTATAGATCAAAACGCTTGCTACAAATTTAATGTATGTGGAACAGTGTGCTAATTGTCAGCCCACGCGGGATCGTACCCAGTAACTTTTAGATAATTAGTCTAATGCTCAACCATTAAGCTATAGGGGCTGACCTTTATTTTGTTCGATTTAACTAATATGTATGAAGTTATGTTTTGAAAAGACATTTTTTTTAATCACCTAATTTTCGCAAATAATTTTTTAAAATAATATACTGTTCTACCTACAATTTTCAGGCTGTCATTTTCATAAGTAGTTTTAGAATATATAAAAGTCGACTATTTAGTTAACACATAAAAAAAACATCAACTAAGTGAACGTGGCACGTTTCATGTTACCGCTCTCAAACTTCTTACAATCTTCATAGCCTCCAGCCGAGAGGCAGCATCGGCTTTTTGATGAGTTTTTTTTATTTTCCAGTTTTTGGAATAAATCTGTTGAGAAAAGAGCATCCCATCCAGCATGGCTACACAACACTTCATCTGAGTTGGGGATTAGATGTTAGAGTTTCTATACTGGTGCATTTCGTCTTCAAAAGCTCAGAGTCAGTGATTTATTAACGCCATTTTATACTAAGGAGTAATGTAAGCGTGAGTAATGTTGATAAAAAAGCTTTAAATTTTTATAGTGCTTACTGCACATCGCAATGTTTCACAAGCACAAAAAGTCCAGCCACACGCCCCAATTACAAAATACTTTGAACTTCGTCAGCAATAACTTACACATTGAACCATCTGTACATACATAAATTTGTATAAATTTTAACAAATTCATTATTATGAAAATGAAATATTTTGAAGCAAAAATATTTAAAAACAAATATGTATGGTGAAGGGGAGCGAGGAAAGTGAAGTTAAAACAGACTGCTTAAACACTTTTGTTTAATTTTATAAGTTTTACCTGAATTAATTTCGAATTAAAGTTAAAATTTTGTTTTGAAGTAAATAAATTAAGTAATTTAAATTATCAAAGTAGAAAATTTCGACATAATTTGTTTTGACTGATGTTGGATTTTGTAGGTAGTACAACGATCTAACCTATTATAGTTTAAGCTGATTGAAATAAAAATAAAATAAAAAAAGCTAACTACCTAAAGTTTATAGCTGGTTTAAAATCGAATTAAATATATTCAAAAATGCTTTTATGGAATTTTAATGTTTAAAATCAGATAAAATCATAAGAGATGAACAACTTGAGTATAGAACTTTTTATTGTGACGATAGTAATGGAAGTTTTTTGGTATGATAATTATAATGAAACTCACAAAAATCAGCAGTTATAATTGTTTTTTGAAATTTTTTTGGAAAAAAACTGTCTCCATTTGGCTAAAAGTATATTTCGTTTAGAATATTTAGACATCGCTTTTATTATATGAAAGTTTTCAAAATTTCGATAAAATCTTTTGTTTCAATTAATATTGTTTTTGCTAATTGATTAATTCAATAAAATATTTTTACTGATAAAAATATTTGTTCTATATTGTCTGAATATTTCTATTGTGTGAATTATTAAAAAAATAACAACAGAAGTCTTAGTAGTCTTTGGTAATAAAATTCGCATCTTGCTCTAGAAAAAATTAATTTAACTGTATGTATCGCGGGATTTGTTGAATGATTTCCGTTCATATTGAATTTTAAAACCAAATTGTTCTATAATTTAATTCATGAAAAATATGCATCCTGGAAGGGGTTCATTTTATCAGTACGATAATTACGGTGTGTATTTTTTTGCTATTAACTTCAAGTCTAAATGTATATTATTATGAAAGTTTATGTTTTAACCATTTAAATATTTTATTCACATTTCAGGTTCCTTCGACATGGAGGCCTATGTCAAAGAAAATGGAGAAAAGGCGGCACCCTTGCACTGTTTTAAACAAGTAAACAATCATAGCATCGAAAAAAATATATAATTCTTGTTGTTCAATATTTTATCATAATAAACTTCAAATGAGTCATGAAGAAAATTTCATATTCAATTTAATATTTCAGAGGATGGATACAGCTGAAAATGAATTCAAAATTGGGATGAAATTAGAAGCATCAGATCCTAGAAATATCACATCAATCTGTATTGCAACAGTAGTCAAAATCCATGGACCTAGATTGGGATTAAGATTGGATGGGAGTGATGATCGAAATGATTTTTGGAGATTAGTTGATTCAAGTGATCTTCATCCAATTGGATATTGTGAAAAAAACGGTGATCTTTTACAGCCTCCTTTAGGTGAGTTCTTTATTATAGTTCTTTTCATATAGATATGAAAATATAAAATAATTGAAAAATTTCAGGCTTTAGTAAAAATCCTTCTTGTTGGAGACTGTTTCTTCAAAAAACTCTTGCCACAGCCACTGCTGCTCCTGAATCCTGCTTCAAAAAGGCTCATTTTTATCCTTTGTATAGTTTGATACATTGATATTTTAAAGTTCAATTTCATTGTTGAAAAATTTTTTAGTCTATATATAAAATTATTATAAAAGTTTTTTCAAAGCAACATTTTATGTCAAATCAATATTTTCATATTTATAAAAGGCAGGGATAAAATAATATTTACTTGATAATTAAACATGACAGGAACCGAAAACCCCTTCAGTGAACCTTTTTAAGGAAGGTATGAAATTGGAGGCAGTGGACCACAAAAACCCTCACTTAATATGTCCAGCTACTGTTGGTGAGGTGAATGGGGATCGAATCAACATTGTCTTTGATGGATGGAAAGGGGCATTTGACTACAGTTGCAATTATGATTCAAGAGATATATTTCCAGTAGGTTGGTGTCGAGCCAACAACCATCCCCTACAGCCACCTGGTAACAAAGGTACTAAATTTGTTTCTTCAATTCTTTGCCATATATTTATATTTCATAAATCTATTAATTCATCTATACATGTTTGTATTGAAACAGATATAAGTTGATAGCTATGATCATACTTTTAATGAATTGTAGATAAGGATAAGAAAGCAAGGAAGAAACTAACAAAAGAGGTTTTGTCTTCTCGCTTTGATGATGCTGTTTTCAAAAGAAGTAATTTTCAAAGTTTTTTTTTATCCTAATGTCCATTAAGTTTCTGTTTAATTGAATGAATCTAGGTTTCAATTTGTGTTATGATGTTCAGTATATTTGTTCACTTTCATAGGTTTAGTTGTTCATTATAAATATTGTTGATTTTTTGTGTTTCAAAGTTTATTTTACTATGATTTTTTATGTCCAACCCTTGGTGAAGGATAACGGGTTATAAAAAGGGTTTGATTGATTGAGGCTTATAATTCTTATTTGTGAATGTTTCAAACTAATTAAAATAATTTTCAAAATTATCAGTGGCATATTTCATTATAAATGAATTAAATACTTTATAGTCTATATATTTGCACAAAAATTGAGGCTTATTAACTAAGTGTTAAGTCAAATTAATAATTTTATTACATAAACACACCATCACAGATGTAGCTTCACCTGCTGTGTCATCATCATCAAAAAACTCACAAGAAAACAAGTCATTAAACAATGACGATAGATCCATGCAAATCAAAAAAGAAATCACTGATGTCAATACCTCGAGTGAAAACTACGAAGGCATTAAGTACAATAAGGAAACAAACAACAAGAACTATAAAGCCACCAATGCAGATGCCCAATCAGCCGAGCCTGTCACAAGCTCTCATAATAGTGGTTCAATTCTCTATTATAGCCTTTAAGCATCATCTAATTAGACTTTGTATAATTAATTTAATGCTTTTAGTTGAAGAATACCTATAATAGCTTTATCAAGATTTTTACTGGTAAATTATTGTACTGACTGATGCAATATTTGTTCCACAGAAACACCTCAAAACACCAAGGATTCGATCAGTAAGTGCTTATGATTGTTTGATTCTTATATTATCATTATGTGTTGTTTTTCATTGTAAATGTGAGTTTGAGATGAAATAATCATGGTAATATAGTGTTAATTAATGTGTTAACCTATGAATAAAGTTGTAAATTGTAACCAAAAGGTATATAAGGTTTTATATAGTTAGTATTATTTCAATAATTGGTTTGAATTTTAATCAGTGAACTCAGAAAAAGCTTTTTTTTTTGTTTCTTGTGTTTCCTCGTAAAAGGATTCAGTTAAAAATTTAAATATTGAGACTTTAATTTATGATAAACTAAGGATTATTTTGAGATGTTAGAAGAAGAAAAATATTAAAATTAAAGTTATAATCTCATCGAATGTATTCAGAGAGTCTTCAAACTGTGTTTATTTACCAAGGTTTTATTTAAGATCTGTTACACAAAAAAAATAATTATAAATTAATTCAAAAGTTATATAAATCCTTCCATTGAAATACAATCATAAAGCACCTTAGCAAGCAAAGAATCACACTCAAACAGTAACAGTGTATGTGAATCATGGGTGCTTCTGTGGCAGTACTCTGATCCCCTCATTGATAAAGTCCGACATGCCTGCTGTCTTTGGTCCCACCCACATCAGACGAGGCCTGCACCAAGTACTGCAGTGTCTCTTGGCTTGCTCTAAAGACCAAGGGGTTGCTTTTGATGTTATAGTACCAATGTTGTAAATACAATATGAAAGTTGTAATCACTATGCTTTTAAGGCTAATATTTAGATGATAAACTTAAGATTTTTAAAAGTTTACAATTGTTTTAGTAGAAGATTGTTTAAATTTTATATAATGTTGGTTTTTTTTATGATTATAAAATGTAGGTTTTTTTTAAGATTAATTTTGGTACCAAGCATGAAATATATTACAAGATTCTCAAGTTACAACTATTATCACTATTAAAACTAATATCAATGCCAACTGATAAGAACTTTTTTTTTTGATATTAAACTTCATGACTAATCTTCCATGGTACCCCAGGTGATATATAATCTTCTGGAGTCTGGTAATGGGCGAGTGGTTATAACAGGTTGGCTTTTTATGCATATTATTTGTATTATCTTATCATTAAAACACATAAATACCATTTATTTATAATATGTATGTTGAATTAGGCTCTATATGATATGGTTGATAAAAAAATGTGCAAAAATAAGCATTAAAAATATTCAATTGAGAATATACACTTTCTATAATTTTTAAACACATACTCCCATTTAACTTACAGTGCTATTAAAACTATAGGACTTCAATAATGTCAAAAAATTATCATCATATAACGCACACACACGCACGACCAAAAGCTAAGGTGGGTGGAGAAATGCGCACAAAGAAGTTGAAGGTGATTCGCAAGAGCACCACATGTTACATGTTTCTGCACTACTTACTCAGTCGCATCGGCTGCTGTCCAGGTCTCCTCACCAGCCAAGTCAGTTGGGTTGTTATGTGGAAGGAGTAGTTTGGGGCATAGTGGCTATAAAGGTGTTTGTTTTGTTATTGATTTCGTTTTGTGTAGGCTCTTTTTCTGGCATGTATTATGTTCGTTGCTTAAATTAATATCTATAATATCTTCATTTTTTTTCATCAAAATATTTATTGTTTGTATAATGGGCTAGAGCGTTTTCAAAAGATTAAAACACATCTAACACTTCTTGTTAACTGGAAAATACTCAACTTTTCGATCTGCTACAGATATCGTCATCAGGGGATTGAACTGAAATTGAGTTTAATTCATCTGTAATGCAATAATTGTGATTTACTTCAGTTTAGGCTAATTTATACTTCAATTTTTTCCATTTTCATACGTATTAAATTTATTTCTTTGAATAATTAATAAATATAAAATTTAAAATGCCTTGTGTATCATCTATTATATCTATTTATCATAAAAATAATTTTTTAATTAATTCCCCATTGATGATGTTTATATTTATTGATTTTTTTCTGTCTCATGTCCTGTTGAGTAAAAGTGCTATACCACAAACAGAGTGATATAACTCTAACACCATCCCACCACTAGAAAACGGTAGGAAGGTGTTCGTTGTGCAACAACGCCAATGAAGTCACCACTGACGGATACGCCAGCAACATCAATAACAACCACGTCTTCCCAACCAACAACTTCACCAACACTTCTGGTCCTTTCAATTCCAATGGTAATTACACTAGCGGCAATAATGAAGAATCTCCGAAAGCAACAAATAACTTCGTAAGTAATAACGTCTACAACCCACCTCAACAGCAAAGCAACGCTGGTTTGTGTTTTTTATTTTTTTTTTTTCAATTTTTGTTGTTATTATTATTAAAAAATCTATTATTGGTTTAGTTATTCACAATCATTGTATATTTTTTAATATTTAATTTTACATAATTTCTTCTCACTGACAAGGTTTTACTTATCAAAAATTTTATCTAATTTTCAAAATTAAATAAAAATTTTTCATTTTGTGAAAAAATTGACTAAAATTCAATGTTATTGGTTCAAATCTTTCTACTAAGGAGAATGGCCCATAAACAGATTGAGAATCCTCATTATGTTAATGTACCTTTGTTACACACATTGACCGCTGCATCAATAAATAAAATATTTTTATATGGTGGACAAAGAAAAGAATAAAATTCTATATAAATTTAAAAATTTAAATTAGTTTTAAGTTTTTATACTTGATAACAGGTTTAAAGCTTTGTATTATTATTTAGTTCATAAGGGTTTGGTTCAAATTGTTTTTAAAAATAATTGTAAATCATTCAAAATTATACATGTATATCATATATTTTTATTGTATAATTGAAAAAGTCATATTTAAATAGAATCAACTTCTTTTCAAGAAATTTCACCCATCCCAGTGAACCCTATAAGCAACTATAACAACAACTATGTGCAAAGCAGCAAGGTTGTCCATCCTCAACAAAACGCCAATAAAAATATTAAACTCAACACATGTTCCAATCCTACGAATCGCGTGCAAGCCACCAAGCGCGCCTCTTCGGAGCAGGCCATTCCGGACATCAGCAGTTCCAAAACCCCCAAAGTGCTTGAGATTGAAGGTTCATTGTTGTCTAGACGTTTCCATCATTATGTATTTGTTGGAGTAGGGTAGATTGTGTGTAGAAAATGAAGGTTAGGGTATTATTTTTGGTTTGTATTTTAACAATGAATTATGAAAGTGTTTTGATAACTTTAATAACATTGAGCTTATCCAAATTTATAGAGTTCCACCAGTGTTTCATTGGAAACTATTAAATTTTTTTTGGCGGTGTAACTATGAAGTTACTTAATAACAGCTATCATTCAACAACAACCACAGCCTCGTCGACCACAGAGCCTCGCAGCATGAGTGCTTGTGACACAAACAATTGGAGCATCGAAGATGTCATTAATTACGTCAGTGAAACTGATGCCGCTCTCCTTCCTTTCATCGATCTCTTCCGCAAACATGTATGTTCTTTTAGTTCATCCATTTAGTATTTATAGTGTAAGCTCAAGGCGTTATGGTTTCAGTTGTTTTAGTGTTAAATGAAGTTGAATGTATCAAAGTTAATTTACTATTTATTTCATATCTTAATTTTCAAAATATAAGCAAATTAAAATACAACTTGGCTCTGTTTTTTTATAAAATATATTTGGTTGCTTAAAAAATGGCAATTGATAACTTTGAGGTACTTGAAAATAGCATAAATTAAATGGATAAAAGATCTTGAATTCAGTTTAATTTCCACCATAGTGAAGGTGGCCAGGTTTACTCCATTTGAACTTTTCTTAGCATAAATAACTTTTAAAGACTCTAGATTACATCTCAACACAATAAAATAAGATAATAAAAATATTTTATCATTGGATAAATAACCCACCGATGTTAATGAAATAGGAGATAGACGGCAAAGCACTGATGTTGCTGACATCTGAGATGATGATGCGCTACATGGGCATGAAGCTAGGACCAGCACTCAAGCTTTGCCATGTTATCGAGAGACTAAAGGCCGTGAAGGTCGAAAGGATTGTCTTGTAAGTGATATGCTTGCGTAATGATGTCTCAAATAGGTTTTTGGTCAACTTGCGATTTCAATGTTTTATGCTGGATTTGAAGACCGATCGTGGCTTTTTTGGAGTCTTATTCAAAGATTGTGCCGTTTATCACTAAATATTATATTTCTTTACAATTTCTAACGCATACCTATAAGGATTATTTGGTCAAAGGTTATACGCTGTTTTGAGCAAGTTTATAAGTAAATATTGTATCCCAATTAAAATTCCTGTTAATTTATTAGTTTGGGGTTTTGGATGAGTTTTGAACCTTCAGGCATTTCCCATTGTAAAGTTTTATGTATCAATTTAACATTTTGTTTTCGTCATATTTATTTTTCTTTAACAGGGATAAAAGTTATTTTTTACTATGAAAATAGTACTTTCCGCTTCAATTATTGTAATACCCATAATAACTTTTTCATAGGGTTATTTATATTTGAAATTTTTACATTTAATTTTTGAATTTTTATGTAAAAATGAACAATTTTCAATTACATCACCAATTTTTCCAATCAATTGAATTTTCATTCTTCCAATGCTGTTTATTTCACTCGGTGTTCTATCGAAAATTCCTAGAACAGTAGTGTTACACCGATCCACAAACTGAAGGTTTGAGCTAAAATTTTATTTAACATCATTAATAGGTGTGCATTTTTTTTACGTGAAAGGTTAAACACAAAATACTTGCTTAGGACTCAAGCCTGGTCTGAGAGGTTATATATCGAGAAACATTGGCATGACACTGCTTTTAGAAATACAATTTTTCATCATTGACATTCCTGGGGAAGCTTCGTCGAAGTTTTGGAATGATTAAGTCACAAAACGATACTTCCGGAGAACCCGTGATTAAAATATTTTGAAATATCATTGAAAGCGACATTTAGTTTGTTTATAAAGATTACCGTTGAGATTCTTAACAAGCAAACCTAACCGACAATTTCAAGCAGTGGTAAGTGGATTTGTGGAACTTTAGCTTAAAAATTAAAAATAAAGTAAGAACAAAAAAAACAGTGTTCATTAGTAAGGCTGGCTTACATTAAAATTTAAAAATAATAGTTAAGTTGGAAAGTTTACTGAGATTCAATGTCATTAAGTTAATGAATAGCATTCAATTAGAACGCCTTCAACTGCCTAATCGTGCCATTTGCTGTGCTTACCTTAAATAATTTATTAAAACGACCAACAAAGGTTTTAAGCTCAAATTTAGTAAAAAGTATAATAATCATCAATAGATATTCATTGAGCAAATCATTAGACAATTCGCATTCAAAACATGACGGCTCCAAATTGAAATGAAACATTGATAGCTCTGGAGAGAAAAGCTGAAACTGCTGTCAAGGGCAAGCATTCGCAATTCCAAAACCACAAGAATCTAAGCATCTTTCAACCATCTGAACTGCTCACGACAAGAACATAGTATAATCACAGATTTTAGTTTCAAAGCGGAACTTATTAACACTATCCGAATATGGGCGTATATCAGTTTTTCAAACCTATTTGATTCATAATATAAACGAGTTATCAGAAAACTTTCGATTTTTCGTTGTTTTAGTCGATGAAGCCAAACTAAGCAATACAAATTTCGTATCAACCTGCCTTGGCCAATACATGGATGTTTGAACTATGACGCGAAAGTGAATGTTCGTGTTTTAGTTATCCAAACACCATATGATTTCATTTTTTATTTTGAACAACTGCGGCGTGGTATATCTTGAAACAATAAAAAGGGAAACAAACACAAAGTATTTACTTATTTAAACCACAGAGCATTTCGTGAAAAAAATTTTGCGTTATCAAGTGATAATATAAGATTTCATCATCACTTGATAATGTAAGAGTTTTTACAAGTTAATCAGTCGATTTTTAGATCTTCTTGATGAAAATTTTTCTTATTCACCCAGTATCTTACTCAAACTCGTTCAACAGTTTCTCCCATATTTATCCCAACCACTCTAGCCTGACCTCATTTGCTGATAAAAAACGAAGTATTCGAGAATCACAAAACTTAGTCAATAGTTTTAACACTTAGATAAATTTTGTTTTTCTCTTAATTAAAAGTGAAACAAGATGACTCACTTTTTTAGTAATTTGAAATTTAATATTGAACGTGATGCAATGAAAAATAATACAAAAATCTGAGTTTTCTATATTTTATTAGAATTTCAAAATTCAAAAATTAAGAATAAAGCTTTCAAAATCAAAATAGAATGATTAATTCATTAAACCGACATATAGATTCTGCATTGTCAGCGCAGTACTGTGTGGGTTCTTAAAAACTGTGAAATATTTCAACTTATTATAATTCATCAATAATACATAACAGCTTGGAAACTTACATCTATATTTCAAGTTCAAGAAATCAAAAAAAATAACTTTATCTCTTTTGCACAAATCTGACATAGTTGCTTGAAAGTTTCAAATAAAATGTAAAACCAACCATTTGTATTTATTTTCTTGATCTTGATTGTTGCATATATGTTCATTCACCATTTGTTGGCAAGCTTTTTTAGGATTTCTATACTGTAAGTTATATCAATCATATGTAACCATTTATAATGTTTTTGAGCAAATAGCTGAATATAAAACAGAATAATTTATTTTGATTGATTCAATTTAAAGTTAATTTTGCTTTAATTTTTTTTTCAAAAAAGGGAAATTATTTTTTATAATTTAACGAATGATATCACCTTGCATAGACATTCTCCATTTGATTTTGTTTCCGGCTTACAGAGCTCTAAAAATGGTTAAAAATTGTATGACAAAATTTAAAATGTCAAGTCTTTAGTTATTTGTGAATAGTTAGTCTAAAAATTGTATATTATAAAAAACAAGAAAATATTTGACTTTTTTATTTTGACGAAGCTTTTCGACTATTCTATATCATTATTAGGTAACTAATGAGTACATATTGTAAACAAGATGCGGTCAACGTTGTCAAGACAACTTCTTTGTAGTGTAATTGCAATGGAATTTTCAGAGACATCTTATATATGTTTTGTAGAGTAGTTAAACTTCAAAAAAATCAATTGAAGATCCATGCATTTATTTAAAATAAAAGCTAAAAGCTATAATTTTTGATAAGTAGAGCCTTATCATAAAACTTTAGCATCTATATATACTCATCGAAAATTATAGCTTTTAGCTTTTATTTTAGGTAAATGTATGAATCCTCAATTGATGTTTTTAATGTTTAATGTAATGGGCTATTTATAGGGCGCTTTTTTTATAGATCAGAGCACTTGCTAAAATTTATCGTGATGAAAATACACTGTGGAGCAGGTGTTAATTGTTGGCCTAGATGGGATCGAATACGGTAACTTGATAGTCTAATTCTTTACCCCTAAGCTAAAAGAGCCGTTAGAATTAACATTCATTAATTACCTGACGATGATATAGAATACATCAAAAAGCTTCGTCAAAATAAAAAATTCAAATATTCTCGTGTTTTTATGATTCTTAGATTTATTACTTGGCAATGGAGGTATGGTCGGTGGTCGTGCATGTGGATAATGCGTAACTCCACTCGACTGAGGGAATAATCGTTTCAACATTCAAATAATTATTAGTTGGTTTTTCCAAACTGCGAAATTATAAAAAAAATTACACTTTTTTACCTCAACACAGAACAAAGCAATGAAAAGGACGAGGGTGAAGACAGCTACTTTGAACAGATTCATGGTAATGACCGTTAAATGATTTTTAGACCCGATTATATGAACTGGAAACACAAAGAGCAGGCAGTTTGTTTAAGCGATCATTGATTGAAATACTAGCGTAACATTTGATTGATGGGCGCAATGGTTTCTTATCTTCATGTCAAATAGATAATCAAACCACAACTTATATATTATATTTTGTGTGTGCGGGTTGACGTGAGCACAAAGAATCATTGTTTCAAAAAAAAAACATTTTTGCAAATTTTCAACGAAAAAAGTATTTATTGAAAAGGTGTAACGATAAATTTGAAACGAAATTATCAAATGGTGGTTGAATTTTAAAATGAAAATTTTAAATTGAATTGATAAAAAACAGGATAATATAAAAGCAAAATCAAATGAATAAAAAAAATATTTTATTGGGGGAATCGAGGTATAATAATCAAAATATAAAGCTAATGAAAATCGTTTAATCTTGCATTTGATTATAAAATAATCGAAAATGTGTTTTGATTGGTTAAAAGCTTTTTTGTCGAGTGAATATTATTGTATCATAAGGATCTTTTTAATAATTTCAGATTAATTTCAAAATCTTTTAATGATTTTATAATTCCGTATTTATGTGAAGATTATTCAATAATTGATATCCGAGTAATTAAAGGAAAAAAGCATTTTATCTGTACTTGAAAGACAAGCACTTGACGATTTCATTATACATATTTAATAGCTTTATGGGCGAGCCAATAGCATTGAAGAAGAATTTGTACCAATCATAGAATTTCAAAAAAATTGTGAAAGTACTGAAATAATCTTTTTTTTTACATTCGTATCTGAAAAAAACTTTTTTGTTATTTGAAAAAAAAATATCCATTTCACTTCAAGAACACTATATTCAAGAAAATTTATTTGCATACACTTGGATCGACTTTTTGTAAACTTCACAAATATCTAAAAATTCTGATACATTGATATTTTTATAAAAATAAACTAACATTTTACAACTAACAAAGCCTTTTGTACAATTCGTGAATATTTAAACATTTTGATACATGAATGTTTCCAAGAAAAGAAACATTTTTCAACTAACAAAGCCTATGATTGGTTCAATCTGCTTTACTCTTATTGGCTAAAGTTAAAGCAGATAAATATGTGCAAGGTAAGTAGGAACTTCTTTACTTAAATCTCTAAAAAGCTTATCCAATGGCCGCTATTTCCAGGAAATGTCTGTGAGTCCCCGCAAGATGTTGTTGCACTGTTTCATGACTTGACTCACATGTCGAATGTTTTTATTAAATATTTGTTGGCGATTGTACCTACCTCCAGAAAGGTGGGTAAGGAAGTTTTCTTCAGTCTGTACTTTCGCCTGGTGTTTCGGTGTCAGACAGTTACTGCTATATTCCTTGTGAAAAAGACCATTTGGAATCTCAGTGTGTTGAAGATGAGGTGTTTGCATGGGACTCATCTGCTAACTTAAGTGGTCTTCATCTCAAAAGTAAATGCCACATTTTTTTTTCCGATGTGGAGCTGAAGGAAGAGATCCAGCTGCATGGTTCTAAGGTAGCCTAGTCAGCTGTTATTAATTCCGAGATGCTAAGGTTGCTTCTGTTTAGGTCTCGAAACGAGTGTTTTGGGAAGCTATCAATGAGCAGTTGTTTATTTTTATCTTCAAGCCAGTCGGAAATGGATCGTCTTCTGAGTTAACTCTTTGTGAGCTCATCTCAGAATAGTTATTGGGCATTAAAATTTCTACAAGTCCACCTTGTATGGCTTTCGGTTGGGTCAGAGTATATTTGAAAAAAGTAGTTAAAAAAATGTAGATTTTTTTAGAAAACACTTGGGATCTTCTGGCTGTAGATGTTAGGATCTATTGCCTTTCGACATGAACTGTGTTTGATGTCTTGGCCAAAATGAAAAAACTGCCTTGACGAACGTAGGCCACACCTACGATATTATCTGGTCCCGCTGTAAGGACGGTCTTGATGTATTGCGTCATAGAAAGGAATGAAGGCAGTAGGGTCCTCGAGGTCTAGTTTAGTTTCTTGTAAAAAAATAATTTCAAATTTTTTTTTTTTGCTAGTACCTTCAGTTTAGTCCTCTTAGTTGTGATGAAGTCACAACAAGGTGGTCTTATAGCAATTTCACACTTTCTTCATCTTTGAAAACACATGCCAGACACTATAGGAAAGGTGAAGTTGGACTTTTGGCCAATTATAGTCTTAAAAAATCTTTTATATGCATAGTGAACAAATTAAATGATATTAAAAAATGAATTTCAACTGATTATGAACCATAAATTCAGTTTTAATGACTCTTAATTTTGTTTCAACCAAATTGGCTTTATTTAAAAATAGCAATAAATTTCCATTACTGTGTGGGCTCTTAAGGACTGTAAGTATTTCAACGTTTTTAGACTCAACAATACATAACAGCCTTCAAAAAACATATCTATTATTTCACGTTCAAAATGTTAAAAAATAATTTAATCTCTATTGTACAACACTGACTTAATTGCTCGAAAATTTTAAAAGAAATACTGAACCAACCATTTGTTTTTTTAGATACTTTTCTTTTGTTGCATGTGATTGTCATTTCCATTTTACTACAGAGAGCTGGATTGAGACTATACTGTGAATTATCATAATGATAAGTAAGTTTTATTCAATTTTACACATTTAATCAGGAAAAGAATAAAGTAGTCAATTGAATTTGAATTATATTTTCTTTTTTGGATAATTCAAGAAATCATTGAGTTATTTTTTTAAATAAAACTTTTTAAAAAAATTTTTTTAACTTGCGCAAAAAACTGAAACCTATTACTAATTTAAACATTTAATTATATAGAAGATTCAAAGCAATACTATCAGAGTTAATGTGTTTTTGTTTATGGGAAATTATCTCACCGGTTGAAATAATTTCAAGTCGGCAATTAGGTTCTCAAAAAATAGTAGCGATTTTCATTAAGTAGGATATGTATATGCCTCAAATAGAAAAAAACTTTACTTGGTTTATTTTCAATATTCTTTAACACCAACCAAACTTAGTGCCTATAGTTGAAGGCTGCTTTTTTGTTATATCCTGAATAATAGTAAACTCTGGTAGCAGGTATTGACAAACTGGTATTTTTCTCATTTGGCTTGAGAGATGATTTTGGTTGAGAATGGCAAGGCAATCTGCACAAGTGTGATAATGGTGGGTCTTGTATTAAAAATTTTGTTTTACGTTAGTTAGTGCTAGCTGTCTACAAAACTTTGTCCCAAACAAACGGTCTATCTTATATATTACATTATCAGTAATATCGAATGACTGCTGTAAACCCTAGTTATCGGGCATGCGCAACAGTATAATATATTGTTTGTTTTAATTTTGAATCAAATTTTGTTTATTTCATACAAAACATTGAGAGATTTCTTTAAAAACTTAACGAAAAATGTTACCTGACAATGACATTTTTGTGCTAAAAGTGTACCTTTTTCTTTACAGCGGTTTTATAATGGTTAAAAAATTTTTTGAGAGTATCCAAAAAATTAAGTTTTGTGTTACTTAAATGTTTTTTTCCGGTATCAGGTTTTGCATGCGGATAATACGTAACTCCACTCGACTGTGAGTATAATATTTTCAACACTTAAATTGTAGGCAAGTCTTTTTAAAAACGTAAGTTCTTTAAAAAATTCTTTTAATTAAAAAAATTTCTACGTTTCTACCTCGACAAAAGACAGAGCGATAAAAAGGACGAGGGTGAAGACAGGTAGCTTGAACAGATTCATGGTAATGAGTGCTCAATGGTTGACAAACTGATTATATAGACTTGCAAAACAAAGAATAAACACATTACAAAACGACCATTGCTTGAAATACTGGACTGACATTTGATTTGATGGGTACATTTTACAGAACAATGATCATTTATTATCCGTCACATCACACCTCAAAGTAAAATTTTTTACTTTTAAAAAATTGATTTTTGATGTGTGATGTGGTAAAATGCCATTTTTTTAACAATTTGATATCAAATCGAACTTATTCGAACATGTTTGAAATATTGAACAAACAGTAGCTGGGATTTTCGATATTTTTGGTTTTATCGTTAGCCCAAAAAAAGCAGATGTGGCTATGCTTGTATGGTAGTTTTATCAAAGATTATAATAAGTATAAAATATTAAGACCAATGACTTGTTCAAAGTTAATTAGTTCCAATGTTATTAGTTTAAAGTTTGAACTTCAAAGAAAATGAGGGTTTCATGATGTAGAAAATGAATCTTTGAGTCTTCTTCGACTTCAAGTCCATATTTTTCGTGTTTATTGGTTTTTATTTTTTAACTGATTTGTTCCTACTTGCAAAAGCAGGTTAATGGAACTATGATATACTGAATTAGGTTTTTTATTTGCAAGAAAAAATAAGTAACCAATGCGATAGAAAAATTGCAAGCTGTCCGTCGAAGAAATTAGTGAAAGCATTTATAGTTATTGATTTTATTTTTTGATAATTATAATCTTTGATAAGTCTACTATATGAACATAGTTACATCTTCATTGTGTAAATAGTCATACTCAATTTTTTAAAGGGGAAAAATTATCTCATGTAATCATAATACCTGATAAATGGCTGTTCTGTTTGACTGTACCACTGCACACTTTAAGAGGCAAAGTTTGATAATGTAGAATATTCTTGCAAAAAGTTTCATTGATTTTGTTAAATAAAATACTTTTTGATTGCTGCTCTTAACAACGCCCTAGAACTTTCTAATTATCATGGCCTCAAACTTGGATGTAAGTTGTTTGAAATACTGTTGCTATCGAAGCTCCATAAAATGAATTACTGAAAAAAAAAATTTCCTTGAAAATCCACAATCGACGCACTCTTTATTTCATCTCAAATGCTCGAAGAACATTCAAAAAAGCGTCGAAACGTTTATTACACTTTCATTGATATTGAAAAACTCTAAGAACGAACCAAGAAGAGTTATTAAAAAAGCATTTATGGAAACTTCTCAACGCAAAAATTAATAGGCCTGATCATGAAAATATACTGCCATGAAGCATGTAATCAATTAATGGAAATAAAAGATTCAATAAGGATTGAGAAAAAAAGCTATTTATTTGCAAAGAAAAAAAACTCAAATGGAACTATATTACAAAATTATAAATAATTTTAGTTCAAACTATACATTCAGTTTTCATGGTCTTCAATTGATTTTAATGAATTGGCCATATTTACAAGTTGCATAAAATTTTGATCTATGTTGATTTGTTGGTCATTCCAATGTATTGAAGATGGTTGGTGGAAAATCTGTAAAAAAAATTAATATGTTTGATTTATTCATATTCAAGTAATAACAGCAAAAACAAACATTCTTAAAAGTGAATGAGATCAAAAGTTTTGAAAAAATAGTATGTAATATTTATAAATAAAATGTTTCCATTGTTTGAAATATATTATCATATAATTAAGTTTTAAGAATATTTCATTTTAGATTATTTTACCAAAACTTAGATTGAAATTTTGTCTAAACAATTGAAAAATTTGATTTCCAAGTAGTTTAAATTATAAATTTCTAAATAAAAACCTCATCATCAGAAGCAGCATTTTTGGAATAATGAAAATGACTACTAAGTTCAGAAGCGAGAGCTGAAGCAATAAGAGCCACACCTCCTAAATGATTTGGGCAAGGATGATACAATCGACCAGTTTCAGGGTGTACTGATAATTTTGATGGTTTGAAAACAGTAAATAATTGATCCCCTGCATATAATAAATACCCATTGTCATTTTCTTGAAAGTTGGTAGAATTTTTTTTGAATTGTTGTAAATTTTTTGCTTCATTAGATGTAATGAGCTTATTTAAAACTATAGGCAATTCTTCACATTTAATATAGTTCATTTCTACACCACATGGAGAAACAAAAGGAAACTCTTCTCTATAGTCGTATTTGTCATTGATTTTCACTCTTTCAAAAAAAAATTTCAAAAACTTTTTGTCTAAAATTATATTAAAATTATAGATTTAGTCTTATACTAATACCAAAATTTAAAAGTACCTTTGAAACAAGTTGTAAAGTTTTTAATTTTTGTATCATCCAAGAATAACTATAAAAAAGATTATTTATTAAATAAAAATTCAAAATAAGTTTTAGACTAATAAAATACCTGTCCGCGGTGGTCAACCCAATAAAAATATTCCCTTTTGGCTTTAGAAAGATGTGAAGCTTGACCTTGCACATAATTCACTTTGTTCCGTTTAAAAATTTTGAATATCTTATTTTGTCTAAAACATAATTTTACTAAAAGCATTTTGTATAGATTTTTTTAAGCTAAAAAAGGATTTCGATAAATCTAATGAGGCTTAAAAATGATCAACAAAGTTTTCCATTCTAATTTTCAGTTTTAAAGAAAACTCAACTCAAATATAAAAAATTTGAATAAATTTTTTTGGTTAATAAAAAATATTATTACAAATATATAAGAATGGCACTTTATGATGAAACTTACCGTCAATTAATGATTTTTTCAAAAGCCAAACCGTAAAATGAATATAATTTCAAAACACTAGTAAGTTTATTAAGATACTTAATAAACTTAATAGTGTTCTGAAATTATACCGTCAATTATTACTGAAAGCTAGTCTAAAATAATATGCTTTAAAAAAAACTTGGAAGTGGTTAATGATGTTAAATTTTTAATGTCGAGTGGAAGAGTTTTTCAAACAGCAAGAGACGCATGTCTAAAAGCTCTTTCAGATATATTGTTAGAACGAAGGTCTTTTGGGTTGAATTTTTTCTCAATGAGATTAACTAAGCTGTTGTGGAAGGGGTACAAACTTTAAATGTTGTCAAAGCTATTTTCGATAATTATTTTGTAGTGAATGGGAAATAATGAAGTTGAGAGAAACAGTTTTCAGATGATATTAAATATAATATAAGAAAAAATACTTCCAAATTGTAACGTGGTTTTTATTGGTGAAATTTCATCTTTCCCATAAGTTTTATGTTTAAATGGTTTAAAAACACTTTAAAAAATGGTCTTCACAACTGATCGGGTGAGAAAATCCTATTTTCAATCGTTTATTTTGTGTGCAATCTTCAATTCTAAGTGAGAGGTTCGAAAGGAAAAATTTTTTGAGTCGAATACATCAAGATTGTCAGAAAATGTATAAAAAAATTTTTGTTTTTGCGTTATTCTTCATTTATAAAAAGAAAGATTTTGACTTTTCATAGTACCATCGTTAGATTTCAACCTTTTTGTTCTCAAAAATCAAAAAGCTTTTCTTGGGAAAAAAAAAGTCAGATGTAACTCTAAATACAACCTTGAAACTAACTAGAAAGAAAAATTAAATAAATAAACGAAAATAAATCATAATGAGAAGATCTTTTCTAATTTTCTTTGAGTAGTGAGTGTACAAACACTTCTTCTCTGTATGGCCATACTATTGCTTGTAGTGGGACTAAATAGTTTTTATAGAAGAAGTTTAAGAATTTTCAATTGATGGTAATGCAAACTTCCAAAAAAACCAATCGTTGAGAATATTTAGAGAAAAAATTGGAAAAAGGATGAGACAACTCAAAATTAAAACATAATGGACTCGACACCAAATGCCAAAGGTAAAGCCTAATGAACAAAAGTTTTCTGCTTTCAATTCCAAAAACGAAGAATCTGAATGAATAATATTTAATATCATATACAATGCTTACGTCAATCATGGCTTGCCATTTATTGTGTTTTATATTCTTTGGTCAACTAATGCATACTCTAGGGAACTATTTAAAAAATACTCACCTTCATGGCAAGCAAATTCTTATTTTGAGCTGTCTTATTTTTCAGACATTTTTACTTTTAATTTGGAAAAGTTGAACTTTGAATGTGAGTGAGCTATTTTGAATAACATGTTTTTCCATGGAAAGGTATGTAGCAAATATTCAAGCTCATGTCAAGCAAACTCTTGTTTGGGGGTTTTATATTTTTTAGACGTTACATTTTTATTATTAGTTTGAAAAAGTGAGCTATTATGAATAACAACTTTTTCTATTGAAATGAGCTAAGATTTTCGAAAATTAGTTTTAACGTGATATATTTCTTAGTTATGAATTGAATAACCAATCATTAATGAGAGTTTTGACTTGAAAAAATTATATCTTATCATTGCAGAATAGTTGTAAATTTAAATCTCATTTTGAAATTGAATAAAATTGGTGGATGTTTAGTTCTTCTTGATGAACATCTTTTTAATTCACCCACCATCTTACTCGAAGTCGTTCAACTGTTTCTCCTCATTTTCTACACCATCCTAATCTGGCCAATCATACTGAAAAAAAAACACTCGGAAATCACAAATCTTAGTCGATAGTTGTGACATCTAAGAAATTTTTTTTTGTTTAAAAAAATAATGATAAATGCCAGGTTTTAAGTTTAAATTTTTTTAAAACATTTTCAGTTGAAATTTAATGTTCGTTTCAAGTCAATCGAAAACGACACAACTCTGAACGGTTATAAATTTATTAACATAATAAAATTCGAAATGTTATTCACCAAGCTTTCAAAATCAAAATAGAATGATTAATTCATTAAACCGACATATAGATTCTGCATTGTCAGCGCAGTACTGTGTGGGTTCTTAAACACTGTGAAATATTTCAACTTATTATAATCCATCAATAAAAAATAACAGCTTGGAAACTTACATCTATATTTCAAGTTCAAGAAATCAAAAAAAATAATTTTATCTCTTTTGCAAAAATCTGACATAGTTGCTTGGAAGTTTCAAATGAAATGTAAAACCAACCATTTGTATTTATTTTCTTGACCTTGGTTTTTGCATAGCTCTATACCAATCTTTTGACCACAATAACTTTGAGGGTTTCTATACTGTGAATTATTGTAATATGTGACCTTTTTTTGAATTTTGTAAATTAATAATTGAATTAATAAAAAATAAGTATATATCTATACATTTCACGTCGAAAATCAGGTCGATCGAAAAACCTATTGATTCGTGATTATTGGGATATAGAACCTTGTCTCAATATGAAAACTACTTTTAAACGGTTTATTTTTAATAATCTGACTTTGGCATCACGTTTAACTGCACCAAACTTAGTGTCTGCAATTGATGGCTCCTTTTCTGTTATAACAGTAGACTTCAGTAGGAGATATCGACAAACTGATATTTTGGTATCGTTGTCATTTGGCTTGGCAGGTGATCATTATTCAACAACGACAAAGCAAACTGTCACGGTGTAGCAAAGGTGGATCTTGCATTCGAAAGTTTCAAGTTGGACGTTGGCTCAGGCTGAAAGTCTAGAATGTCTTATTGAAAAAAAAATAGTTAAAATAACCAAGAGGGATAAAAAGAGCAATCTCTCAACAACAGCCAAATAAATCGAAGAAATGATACAAGAACTTCAAACTATTAAATTCACCAAAGAAATTTTTTTTTTGATCTTTTCTCAGTTTTTCATGATTAACGTTTATTATTATAGTTTTAAATTTACCTCACAATAACTTTAACTCTTAAAACCTTTTATCTATGTTTCTATAGTAATATAAGCAGAAATGTTTCTAAATTTTCGAAATAATATACTAATGACGTATGACAAAGTTGAACTTGTCGAAAATTTTAGTTTGTTTTGGAAAAATAAATGTATCTAAAATCCTCCTCATTTTGATAGATTACATTTAAAACTAACTAAACCTTAAGTTTTTTACAACAAAGCGAAAAATTTTTTTTCCAATTTAATGAATGATATCACCTGGCATAGACATTCTCCTCCAGATGTTGTATTCTTCTTACAGAGATCTTATAATAGTTGATAAATTATTTGATAGAATTCAAAATTTCAAATCTTCAATTACTTTTTAATGGAGGTTGGCTCCGCCTTTTTGCATGCGGTTGATTCGTAGCCCCACTCGACTGCGGGAATAATGGTTTCAACATTCAAATAATTATCAGTTGATCTTTCAGAGCCGTGAAACTAAAAAAACAGTAAATTATAATTTTCTACCTCAACACAAGAAACAGCGATGAAAAGGACGAGGTGAAGACAGCTACTTTGAACAGGTCCATGGTAATGAGCATTGAATGGTTGGCAGAGCTGATTATATAGACTTTCTCTGAACGTGATGACGTAGTATAACCTGAATCAAGATTAAGAGAAACAAACAAAAATTATCAATTATCATTATCAAGCATCATTTGATAATGTAAGATTATACATTATAATGATGTTTGATAATGTAAATTTTTCTTATGAAAAGCTTGGGGAATTTAGATAATAAATCCTTCGTGTTTTTTTTTCTCTTCTTATTCAATTGCTCGAAATATTCAACTAAAAATTGGTTTGATCATTGCATTTTACTGAAACAAAAATTTTTCATCTGTCACACCACATACCACAGAATAAAATTTTAAATTGAAAAATTAAATTCCAAGTGCAATATGGAAAAGTTTTTTTTACAGTTTTCAAATTAAGTTGATTCAAAATCATTTGAAATGCTGAACAAACACCAGCTGTTTCGATATTGGCCTCATCATAACTGCATAGAAGTTTTATCAAAGTCTAACATGATGAAATTTTGAGATTAATATCTGGTTCAAGGTTAATTATTCCCAATACTATTAGTTCAAATTTTTGGCATCAATGAAATGTGGATTTTTATGATGCAGAAAATGACTCTTCACACACCTTCAATACCACCAACAATTGTACAATATTTAGCAAACTACACGAAAAAAAGGCAACAATCGACCTTGTATACCATCCAAAACTTCAAGTTCTTTTAACATCGAGTCTGTTGTTTCTAGAAGAGGCATTCTTTATCCACACTTTTCAAAATATTTTTTTCCCATATTCCTCGCCCAGTAACGATTTTGTCGAAATCACAACGTACGCAGACAATGAAGAGGAAGAAGGAAGAGTAAAATGCTGGATGACATAATGGAAGAGGGTTTTGAAGCACTGAAAAGAAAGGCTGAAGATAGAAGAAGATTGCAGCACTTCATTTGAAGAACCGCCGATGGCAGAATAACTGAATGATTGCAGACGACATCACCAACTCCTCTTCTCGTGTTGAAACTTTCCTAGCAATCCAGCAACTACAGTTTCACTTGAGAACACTCCGTTCATGGGTATTAAACAACAACCCACATATAAACACCAGCAAAAAAACTGCAACCCTCTTCACACCCGATCCAGCACAATGCAACCAGAATATCACTATTGATAACAAAAAGTTTTCTAAGTTTGGAAATCCAACTTTTTCAGTATCAACATTTAACCTTAAACTTACTTATTTCCCACATATCAATAGTTTACCCACACTAAAGCCTAAAGCTACTTACTTCACGCAATTGGGGTGAGAGCAAAAAAACACTTCTTACGACATTCAAATCCCTTTTATACCTATGCCAGTATATTCAAATAAGATCTGGTCTCCCATAGTTTTAGCCACTTCAATTAAAAAACTTCAATCGATGTAAAACTTCACTAAAAGTGGTAACTGGATGTAAACATGCCACCAGAATACAACATCTACACGTAGAACCCAAAACACTTCCTCTCGAACATCTATCTTAAACTCCATGCATCCCAACTAAATCAAAAAGCACTTCTGCCACATCATTCTCTACACTAAAAAAACAAACAACCCCAACACCTGAAATACAAAAAATAAACCACATACAATAATAACAACGATTATACAACAACAGTTCCTACCATTTCAAACAACATCACTGCGCAAATAGTTGAAATTTTCAATTTTTCAAATTTTTTATACGGCAATCATTAGAATTCATACGAGCTACTATTTTCAACTGTTTCATTTGTATACAGTAAGAGGCAACGCCTCGATAATTTAAGCTTCTCTCACAAAAAGCTTCGTGGATTTTACTCAATGAAAAACTTCATGTTTGTTCCTAATAGTAATGTCTCAAAATTTTCTTAATTATCAGGGCATCAATGGTTGTAAAATGGTTGAAAGATTTGGTGGCAGAAACTCGTCTTCAACTATTGCCATTGCTTTGCAAACAGTTTCTGGTTCGAAGGTGGCTTTTCAAACCTGCAAAAGTCTTGCACACTTTTTCACAATTGCCACATATATGAAAAGATTCGAAATTAGTGATACGAACTTGTTCGTGTCTTTTTACGCCACCTACACTTTTGCAGACAAATGTTAAAAATATTGCTATATGGCATTGGGCAAATACAGCTCTGACGTTTAGTATGCACTGATCTGATCTTTTCCGCTTCATTTGAGCTGTTGCTTGGAAAATAGGACTTCGATGTTACAGATATTTGCCATCTCAAGTATTTCGGTGTCGCTGATGTGCATTTGCCATTTTATGCCCAAAACCTTACGCTAGTGAAAACGCTCTAGTTGTTTCAGGTGTCTGCTATGTCCAAGTTTCACTAGCATAAAGAAGGACAGTTAGAACACACGCATTATAAACTTTAACCTTCGTGCGTTTAGAAATACCATGGCGACTCCAAAGACAAAAGATTCACCCTAATATTAAAATTACTTTTAAAACAAGTTTCTAAATTTTTTTATTTTGGTTATATTCTAAATTAACTATAACAAATTATATTCATTCAACAAAAATTTAAAAAACGTTTTAAACTACTAAATTTCTGTCCACGGGGGTCCATCCAACAAAAATGTTCTCTCTTGGCCTTTGTTTCGTTTGAAGCACTCAATATTGCCAAGAAATATTTTAGTTTCTGATTGGCGCGTTCGACAGAAACAATGAGCACTTATCTTTCCTCACACATCACAGTATAATTTTCAAAGTTTAAAAATTAGATTTCTATGTGTGATATGCTATATGCCACTTCATGATAAAAAAATTTTATCAATTTAACATTATTTGAATTTGTTCGAAGTATTGAACAAAAAACAGTTGTTTCGATGTTGATGCTATCCTAATTAGCTTGCAAACAAAATCTTATGTAACTTTGCTTACATAGAATTATTATCGAAGTTCATAATTACGGTTAATATGAAAGTTCATAACTGGTTCAAAGTTAACTACTTTCAATGCTGTTAGTTCTCATTTTTGACATGATAGCAATGAGAGTTATCATAATAAAGAAAATGAATCTTCAAGCTTCCTCAGACATCACTTGACCCTTGCAGAGTTGAAAAAATTCGAAAAATACTTGATGGTTTTACCTCGAAAACTTTTGTTTTTTTTTCTTCAATTCACCGCATTGACTACTGCAAATTACCCCAATTCAAATGTCACGATCTTTCTTTCTTTAACCAAGCTTTTAAGCATTAGCGAGTCTACATGGAGTAGCGCCCTGTGAAACCAATCAATTGCGCAACCGAAACTCCAGATAGAGCGATCAAATGCTCGACTTACTTGCTTAACCATTAACGACAAAATTTTAGCACTTGGTTCATTGCGTAGTTGCTCTGTCATTTTTAGAACGCTTTGTAGGCTTTTTCTTGAATATCGTTGTAGTTATCGATTGTTTGTATCACGTGTACACTAATTCACTCGATCACTTTTAAGTTTATTCTCTTAATCGTTCGTGTTTAATATTTACTTAACAGTTACTTCAGGTTTATCCAAAAAATTCGAGTAAATTTCTTGGTTGAAACTAATTTTTTAAATCTTAAATTTTTGATTGTTTGAAGCACAATACCTGGAACCAATCTATTTTTAATTTATGTAAATTAATATTAAAAGTCTATAGAAGTTGTTTTATATTATTTTATTATTATTATATCACAATAACAGATAGTTTAAAATCAAAATAACAACGTTTTTTAAACCACTACTCCGTTTTTGTTGGATGAATTAATTTAGAAAACAAAACATGAAATAAATAGGGTATTCATCAAAAAATCAATAAATTAACAACCCACTATTCAAAGCTACATATTCCAATCATTCAATTCAGAAAGTTGTAGTCTGAATTACTTCAGCCTTTTTGGAACTTACCATAGAACTGTGTGCACACTTGTTAATCCTCAAAGCACAAGCTTCTTCGATGGAATTGGGCAGCTGCTTGTTGTGTGTTTCAGGCAAACATATTATAATAATTATCATCAAAGAAGAAATCACCCCAAACAGCAGAAAACAACCCCATTGGATTTTTTCCATCTGTTTCAAAAACGTATCATACAGGATTTTTATCCCAAATTTCTTTAAGAATACGAAAATACCTACAAAATAGATGGTGAGAATACTAAGAAATGTTCCAGTCCTTCCTACCATTGATGAAATACCCAACGCTGTGACTCTAAACAATGAATAAAAGTTAAAATATTTTGGTAAACTTTTATCATGATAGTTTTTGTCAAATGTAACCGTTTAGTTTCAGTTTCAACTTAAAAATTTTTTATCTAATGAACATGACTTCAAACAAATCTTGAACCTGATTTTTGTTGGGAATAGTTCACTAGTATAGAGGAAAATTATGGCGAAAGACGCTGACATGCATATTTTGCAGAGTATTGTTATCACTGTCATGAAGTAAAAGCATATTTCTGGGATGACTGAAGGTTTGTTTTAATGAGATTTTCAGGTATCAATAAATTTTCAATGTATCAATGAATTCAAATAATTCAAGTTTTAATATATTTTATAATTATATGAGAAAAATTTTTTACCATTTCGTTTGATTTCAAAACAGACACCTATAAAAGAGAAAATAGCAGACAAAAATAAAAATGTTGCAAATGGTTTTTTCCGTCCAAACCTAGAAACAAAAAATCCAATATAAAACCAGAAATCGAATCTAATAAAAAATTTATGTTATCATTCCACTGATACCGGCGAAGAGAAAAATACACAATGAAAAAGATTGGGACTTCAGCTATCGTGCCCATAGAAGTGTTAAGAAATCTGAAATTTTTGAGTATCTTTCAGAAGTCCTTAGTTTGGTTGAGTTGAATTTAATTATCGTTTTAAACTTTTCATAAACTTCACCATATAATCACATTTCCAAGCCTCAAAATTCAAAGTAGCACAAAAGCTTGAAAAACAACCTGTTTGCATGCATGGTGGCTGAACCCAGAAACAGGCAGTAGTATGTGTAATTACTTCCAAACCTTTGAAACGTTTGTAATTCATAAAAAATTTATAAGTTGGTCCTTACATATTTCAATTAAAATTTCGAAACCTAGTTTTTAGTTATTGACTAATTGTTTGATGTTATTTAAAAAAAAGTGTTGTTATTTACCATAATAATATTGCAGATAGAAGATAGAATAACATAACTTTGTTTGTGAACAAGCCTAAACTACTATCTTTCTTTTTTAGATCTTCAAAATCATTTTTTAGACTTGTTTTAATATTGTCAATATTGACCTCCATGTTATTGTTGTTGTCAATAGCTTTTAGTTCAAATCTTTTCAAAACAGGTTCATTAAAAGTCACTCCATTCATTTTAGCAGCCATTCTCAGTGTTTCCTCTGCATGCTCTCTTCTACCATTCGATATATCCCATAACACTGACTCTCGTATCCAACTGAATTTATGAAAATATGAATTCCAAAATTTATATTGAACTATTTTCATATTAAATAGTGGTTTAGATTTTTATAAGAAAATTTAAAAATACTTAGCTTAAGATTTTCTTAATGATAAATAGAGTTTAAAGTGATTTACTGGATTAGAAACACAGATTTTGAGTAAGATTTATAGTTCTTCAGTACATTTTCAAAATTTACCAACTCTTATGTAGAAATAAAAACAAACCAAAACAAGGGTAGTACCAAGAAAGAGTATAGTCCTAAGGAAAGTTGCAGATAGCGCCAATTCTCAATTAAATAGGCTAGAAGTGTGCATAAGCACAAAGAAAAACTCCAAAACGTCAGAATCAAAATGCCTGAAAAAGTTCTTTGATGCGATGGGTATATCTCGTTTATCAAGGAATATCCAGACACCAAAACTCCCTTGATGGGTTTATAAAATTCATGCTCTATTTGAAAAAAACATTCAACATAGAAAAACCTTGGTGTATTGAAACATGTTACTAACCCCATTGAAAGCTCCTATAAGCAACGTCAAAATCGAAAAGACTCCGAAGTTTGGAGAAAACGAACTTGAAACACCTGAAACTCCAATGAGCAATAAAGAGCGCAAACAGATTCTTCTTCTTCCGTACTGTGCCATATTTGAAAGAACATGTGATAAAATTCAGTTAAAGAAGAATTCTTTTGTTGCTAAACTCAAGTTTTTCCGCTTTTTTTGAGATAGATAGATTTATTATATATAAATTTTATCATATTTCTGAACCTTGTCAGTGAGGATACTTAAAATGAAACATCCTAGTATAAACCCTGCAACGAAACAAGTTTGACTGATGTAGGGCATGTGTTGTCTATCGCACACGAGTTGCCACTGGGAATCATTAGGTTATCAATCAACTGCTTAAAAAAAATTTCTATTCTACTGTTTGAATAGTTTTATAATATTGATGAAATAAATTAAAAACAATAAATCCTACCTCGGTGACGATTGTTGAGCCAGTAAAGTTAGGAAACTCCCAGCCATTTTGACAAGGTACAAGATGTTCTGATGCTGGCAAATGCATCTCACAAGTAAAGGTCTCATTTGTTTGAGAGTGGTTGGTGGAAGAAAAACTGGCTTTACATCGGTAAGGTGGCTTGTAACCTTCAAATATTCAATAATAACTTCATATGCTTTCGGAAATTTTTCAAAGAATTTTTCATAAAAAGAATATTGAAAGTATAAAGCAGCTTAAATGTGACTTACTTATGTAAATGATTGAAGTGAAATGAAGACCAAAAGGAACTTTAAAAGCTAAGCCAAGCGCTAGAAAGTTTAGAATGTGCCATCTGCTATATTTGCCCAAATGACACAGAGCCTCGTTAATTTCCATGCCTCTTGTGCTTGTAGATTGAGAGCTACTATATATTTATGAGAGAACTATACCAGAAAATTCACATTTTTTAGTT
This sequence comes from Pterobdella sp. o SKG-2022, assembly GCA_964035795.1. Classification (NCBI taxonomy): domain Eukaryota; kingdom Metazoa; phylum Annelida; class Clitellata; order Hirudinida; family Piscicolidae; genus Pterobdella; species Pterobdella occidentalis. The sequence continues at coordinate 21,739,461 of OZ038322.1, forward strand.
TGGAATTTTTTAGAATAAATTTTATCATGAAAAAATTAAATTAGTTTCAGCTCAATATGAACGAACAAAAATGAATTTGGCGAAACGAATTTGAGAATCGATTAATCCATAAATTTTCTAAACTATTAACCAATTAAATTTTTTATTCGACAAAATTAAATTTTTTATTAATATTTTCAAAAAAATTTAGCTGAAGTCGGTTGAAAAAATTATTTAAAATGTCTATCTTTTTTTGCCATAAGCTCATAAGTAATTTGGTACTTTTCATTGAATTGTCGTATTTATGGCGAGATACATAGCTCAGTGTTGGCCTCTATAACTCATTTGTTGGCTCCTATAGCTCAGTGGTTGAGCATTAGACTAATTATCTAAAGTTACCGGGTTCGATCCCACGTGGACCAACAATTACAATCATCATACTGTTCTACAGTGTGTTTTCACTACATTAAAAATTTGAAGCAGTGCTCCTCAGTTGCTTGCCTTGGCGCTAAACATATAAATTATTCATTTTTTTTGATTTTTTTATTTTTAGAAATATTTATTCAGATGCAAGCGTATCATAGCTTCTAAATGTGTTCGTAATTGTGCCGTCGACGCTGAAAACGACCTTACCTTTCTAACAATTTCATGCATCGTAAAGTTCAAATCATTTTTAATAAAAAATTCAAATAACAAATGTTTTCAAAACTTAATCATTTTGAGTAAAAAGTGAAAAAAAAGAAACATAAGATGTTTTTAAAAAACTAAATTAAACAACTTTCAGCAGAGTAGCAAAGATTTTTCAAACAATTCACTAAATCATTTCTCAAGTCAAACTAAATATAGAATTCAGTTATAGCGACATAGATGATTTTTGGTTTTGTAATTTAAATATGAAGTAGTTTCATATAAATATAATTTTTATAAACTATAATTTTTTTGTTGTTGAAAATTAGTGTATTTGGAACTTACACCAGGCCACTTTCCAGGCTGAGTCAGGAATGAAGGTTCTTAGCCATCTAGAAGTCCAGTGTAATTATTTTATGAATTAGTTGGTTACAATGAATTCGAAAATTGTCCTATTCAGAAATTCTAAAAATCATAAAAAAATTTTTTCAAAGTTACATAACATGCCTTAAAACATATTTTAAATGTCGGTTTTCAAATTAAATAATATTGTCTATATTTTTTAAAAAGTCTAAATTAAATAAAGATGATAATTATTCAAATAATTTTAAATCTAATAATGTTTTAAACTACTCAAAAAAATTTATCAAATATGTTTCTTAAAAAGTTAACACTTGTATCTTTTTAAATCTTTTCAAAAGTTTTTTGTGTAAGTTTTCTTCTCTCGACAAATCATTTGTCTAATTGAATGCTTTTTATATCACAAGCATTTTCAATAGTACTATGTAGTTGATTGATGAGTTTTTAAAGCCGAATAAAACTGCCAGAAGCAACGGAATATCATGAAATTAAACCAGGTTTTTTTCTACGTGTCCTTATAAACCTTCATATTTTGAAGTTTACTGGTAAAATATCAGAAAACAAATCCATGAAACTTTTTCCGTCTGGTGCAACATAATTAAATATGATTGCGGTTTTTCAAACAGGAATTCAATACAAAACTTCAAAAAATTTGGAAAATTCAGAAGGTCATGTTGAGACATGAAACTGAAAAAGAATAAGAAGTGTATGTAACTTTCAAATTCATAGTTTTCAAACGGTTTTGCATATACTTCTATATCCATCTTTTCAGTCAATTATTCAATAACTTCTTTTCCCAAATTCTTAATTCCAAGTTATGTCAATGTTTTTTGGTGAATTTCCCCAAAAAATGTTCAAACTTTGCAGCATCTTCACCGTTATATTTTTGAATGGCGTATAAAGTGCGATAATGAAGGCGTTGAAAGATGATAAGATCTGACCGGAAAAAGGGAACAGTTCGATGATCTATAACACGCAAGAGTGAACGCTCCACTTTATCGCATTATAGCCAAGCCCTTTGGAATGTATCTTACATGTTTATGTTTGAAAGTATATACTTGAAAGTTCGAAAAAGTACCAAATATTTCTCTAAAAAGTTAACAATAAGTCAAATCTTTGTCTTAGGTAGTTTTTTGTTCAAATGATTTATGTATCATAAGAAAACTTATGAAAATTTCTACGTAAAAAAATGAATTTTATTGAGGTTTGGGTTTACAAGATGCGGAATGATGTTTTTGTTAAGCGTTAATAAAACATTTGACAAACATTTTCAAAATATTCAAATAAAATATTATTCCAACAGATAATTCAAAAAGAAAATTAACAACTTGTGGAAAAGCTTGGCGGGACTGCCAGTTGTAGCAACGCCACCTAGCGCATGAGAATTAAAAATATTGCAGGCTTAATTGTTGACAAATCTGGAAAAGAAAAACTTTTTTTGATTTTTAATGAAAGTTATCACACAAGGATTAAACTATCTAAAAAAAATTTTTTTTCTAAAAAAAGTTACCTAAACCGTGTATATCTCAATTTTTTCTGTGAAAATAACAGTGAAAAGCTTTCAGATCTTTATGAAAAAGTTTGAAAACTATGACATGATTAAAATTTTTACAAAGTAAAGTTCAATAAAATTAAACACTAAAAAGCTCGTTTGATCTTTTTCAACTTAAATTGATTATATTCACAGATTACCTCTTATATAGTATCTAAAAATAAGTGTGCGAAACCGATATACTCAATTATGTAAATTACTTGTAATGTTAAATAGTGATAATGAACTTAAAAGATGGGTGATTAGTGCCTTAAACTTTTTCAATAGTGTCACATATGCATCATAATGCACTCAGCCAAACCACGGTTTGATATTGGTTTGTTTTATATGAATTATCTCCTAATTTTTTTCAATTTAGGGATTATTTTGAACTAAATGGTTTTTTTTCATAAATTTTCGAATTTTCTATCTTTACTCTATTTTTTTTTCATGGATTTTGGGTGAAATATTTTTTGAACGCCAGCACAATCGATGAAAGTTTATAACGATCAATTAAAATCAGTCAGTTTTTGGTTTTTTATTATTTATTTAACTTTTTTGCATAAATATCGAAAACTTATTTCATTCAAAAAGTTATATGTTTTTTTACAAAGCATTTCAATTATTAAGCAAATGAACGGAGACTAAATAGGTAAGCAAAAATAGTTTTCCCCGAGAGTATAAAACCGTTTAAAAGGATTCCAGACAAAGTATTTAAGTTTCAAAACTAGCAGTTAATTTTCATAAAACAAACCACTTTTGAGTTTATATGTTTTTAATTAAAGGTTAGACTCCATTAAGTTCTCTTTTATTAATTAATTACTAACTTATTTTACAAACGATTCTTCATTATAGTTTGTTGATGACAAAGTCCACAATGGCTGTTGCTTAAATGCTGGTCTCTAGAGGTTTCTATGTTAGACTTTCAAGATTTCAAAAACAATCCTATTTAGTGTGATCGAAAAAAGATATGTGCCTATAAAGCATCGAAAAAACAAATGATTAAACTTTATATATAAAAAAACTTTCAAAATCACTTAATTCACAAACAAAATTGCATTACTATTGTGTCATACGTTGTCAATCCCGTTCCTATTCAAATTATCACTGTGGGCGTCGTAAGGAAGCATGCTAATGAAAGCAGATTGGTTGTTTTGTATGGAGTGTTGAGAGTTGTATTTATAATGATCGAAGAGAGAGTCGTGTGGTGCCAGTTGATGTTGAGGGAAGGAACTGAACTCCTTGTATGGATCTGAAGAAGAATATAAGTAATTTTGATGTTGTTCTTTGTTATAATAGTTCTCATATAAAATGCCAGAATTCATATAGCTAGTGTCTGTATACAAGTTTGGGTAATACGTTGAAGATGTCATATTTGAATAACTATTTGGGTCAACATTGTAAGCTGTTGCTTTGAAAATAGTCGAAACATTCGATTTTGAATTGAAAGAAGGTTTTCGAGCAACAGAATTTGAACATTTTGTAAAAATTGCTGTTTGTTGGTGGGATGAAAACGTCGGGGTTTGTGGATGTTGGTGGAGGGGTAGAAAAAAGGATGGAGAAGGCTGTAGAGGTTGGTGGAAGGAAGAAAAGGTTGATTTGAAAGGTTGTGTTGGAGGTATGAAAGAATGTTGTCTTGAAATTAGATCTTCTCTTCTCTTCACACTTTCTGTGAATTTTTATGGGTCATTCGTAAAGAAACACAAAATATCAGACATTTTGAGAAAAGTTTTGGAAAATTTCAAGTTCTTCTACCTGGTTCGATGGTGGTAGAACTCACTTCAACAGTTTCGCCATCATTTCTCTGAAGAATTTTATCGTCATTAAGACATCAAACACAAACTTTCATTATGAAAAAAAACTTCTATGTTTGATGGCATTGGAGTGGAAGTTTTCATAATATTACAAAATTGAAGCTCGTCATAAATTCAAAAACTTTTTTATAATACCTTATCGGTAAAAAGTTTCATTTTTTTCCCAGATCTATTTATGTTATTTTCATCTTTCAATCTTTTTTTCCCACTGCCCGAAGGCTTAGGGTTGGGTTTTGGATGATCATGAACTCCTTTTGCTTGGAAAAACACAATGTTCTTATCGGTTTTCCACAAATGTGTCACAGGCTTTCCAGCGTGACCAGTGCATTTCTGCTGCACCAGCACTCCATTACACCCTTTTGTGGGACATTTACTGCCTGTTTGTATTCAACATTGCTTCAAAAGTTGTTTAGAAAAATGAGTTATTATGAAAATTTATTCAATTATATTTTTGCTTAATATAAGTTTTTCAAGTGTGAAATTTATAACTTTCCAAAAATGTTTTCAAAAATTTATCACAATCATCAAATAAACCTTTAAATCAAAAATTGTTCCACAATTAACCATTAATTCTTTTTACCAGAAAACATAAAAAATACTTTACTATACCTTATATATTTATATACAAAACAAACTATATAAGAAATGCTTCATAAAGAAATATGCATTAGAAGAATTTTTTGAGAAATTTACAAACCCTTTTGTTTAAGTCTGGCCTTGTCACAAATGTAAGGTCTAATATGTACCAAAGGCTGGTCCATACTTGGCCGTTTCACTGCGTGTTTCTGTGCATGGTTGAAAGGTGAAAAACCTTTTTAATAAAAAGTTGTCTCAACTTTTATGCTTCATTGTTTCATTTTTAATTTTTATTGAGTTTTGTGTTCTTAATAAAAAAGGTTTCACCATTGAATATAAGTTACAACCTATTTAAACGAACAATTCTTTTAAATATAAATTAAATTTATCAAAAATAATGATTAGTAGGAGCATTGGTTTATTTAGTTTAAAAATTTAGCTATTATAAAGAAAAGTTAACGTTTATTTTTCAAAGCTTGTCTTTCTAATTGAATAAAGGTATTTGAATATTACATCTTTTTTATCGAGATTGCTACATACTGGTTAGTTCATGACTATTGCATGTTGCTCAACAACCTTTTAAGGACATTTCTTATAAAAAAAATCCCATCCAATGAAATCTTCCAATCCAATAACAACACTTATAAACCCCAATAACAACAGACAAACCACATTGCGACAGGACTCGGAACAAATCATGACACCGAGACAAGACTTTTTGAGGCGATGTGAGTCGTGGTTGTTGGTGTTCCTCATGGCCCATCCAGACTGGTGCGTACAGGCATCTTCAGCAGTGTAGAAGCATTGCAGGTACCCATCAGGCCACATCTCGAAAGGGGACATCTCAAATGGGATCCAGGCTTGCGTCTGTGGAATGTCAAAGTGGTTCAAGATTATGAATGTTCATTTTTCCTGATGAAAAAAGTTCATTCTGATTGTTTCAAAAGTCAATTCATAGTTATTATAGTTTGATTTTTTTCAAAAACTTATGGATTTATAGCATTCATCAAATCTATCATGAAAATGTTGTAAAGACCTTTCTGTGGTCCGAGAAGGAGGCGAGTTGTGGATTTAATGGCTGCCCATTGAATGGCATGTTTTGGTATGTAGGGTTGAAAGTCTCAAAAGGATTCTCTCGTGTGGTATTTGCTACTTTTTTTTTTCTACCCCTCTCCATTATTGCTTGTTTGATTGATTGTTGATTTTGTTAACTTGAAGTGGTATAGATTGTTTGATAGTGTATCAAAAAAAAATTTCAAGTCTTAGATAACAAAAAATTTGTATTAAAATGAGTGTGACTGTAATTTATTTTATTTTCAAAACATATCACAACTTTTGGCTTCTTAATTTTGAAAGATAAAAGTTACAACAACTTTCAACTACAACAGAACGAGTGAAAAGAAAGAATGCTAAAATTTCCAAGAGCACATAAATCAGCACAAGTTATATATAGTGACAAATGTCAAATGACCAATTTGCACATAAAAGCCACGCCTTTTCTGTCGCGTTGACCAATCATAAATGGTCAAAATTTAAGTGTAGTCTTAGTGACCAATTATAATCGAGGTTGAAAGTAGCCAGAAAAATGTTTATTTCAAAAAATTTTACGCTCAATTGGTTTGAGATCTTAGATACATGATATGATTAATGACAGAAATGATTTAAGAAACATTATTAAAAATATAAAACGAGAAATATTTCATATTTTTTCAAAATAAATAAATCCAAGTCATGGTGTCAAACGTCTTTGAAGCGGCCACAAGCGCAGGGCACATGCGCAGAAGCTATCTTGTCACATTCTTCTCGTGAACCCATCAAAACTGATGTAATTATCATTAAATATTTCCATGCGTTTAAGCCTTCCATACATGGGTAAGTGTTTATATTTCTCTTGAATTATTCATGTATATCTGTTTTTGAATTATTTTTCCTGATTTCTCAGTAGAATTTTATCCTAATTTTATAATTTTTCTTAGTTTTTATGAGTTTTCTTAACATTGATTTTTTGAAAATTTAATGTACGAAATGGTATTTGAAAAAGAAAACAAAAATATTTCTCATTATGCAATATAATTCTTTCACTATTCAACTCAATTTATTAGAGAATATATCACTTCATATGTTATATTGTTAAAATTATTTAAAAGCAAAATAATTAGTGAAAATTAATTAAAAGAAAAATAATTATGAAAATTTAAACCAAAAAATTTATTACTTCAAGTAACAAAAGAATTTTTTGAATAATTTGATTAAATATTTAATTTGAATAATAAAAAACGCCCATAAATTATAAAACGTCGACATAACCACCAAAGCGTTAACATTAGTGAGATGAAAGTCGTCTGGCATGGAAGATGTTGATTGGCTGTTGTTAGATCACGTGTCAAAAGTATGTGCCAATGAGCGACGTTCATTTATAAGTGCTCCAAATATTTATAACCATAGGGTCCAGTTATCTTATGAATTTCACTTGCATCAGATTTCAAATTTAGAATCGATGCTGTGATTCATTATTTGTTTTGTTGAATAATATTTATAGATAGAAATAGGAGATTTTGAGAAGGTTTCAAAAATCAATGTATCTCTGATCATCATAAACAAATAATATTATTAGAATTCACTTATGTCAATATCCTAAATATTTGAGGTTTCGATTTTTTCAAATTTTGAAATTTGATAATTTTTCATTATACATATTGCCGGAAACTTCGAAACCGAACATTCATCGGTCGTTCAAACTTTTGTGAATAAGCAAGTTATTTAGGAAGCCTTTATTGAGAATATAACCTTAGTCATTTTTAAAAAATTTATATTCAATGTTGGCTTTGAAAATCGATAAAAGATTGCTAATTGAAAAGTAATTGAACTCAGTTTAGTAAGTAGACTAAGAACTCGTATGTTGGATGTTTAATGATTTATAATGAATTAATTTAATAGTGAAAATCATTTCTATAACAATGATTTCAGTCAAGATTTCAAGGATTTGAGAAGAGCCAAATTTTTATTCGAAAACCATATCAACTTCAACAAAACTATTCTTATACAATTTGAATAGAATAAATACACTTCATTTGTTTAAGAAAAATGAGAATAAAAAATAATTTTTCCAAAAATATAAACTAAAACTTGTAAAAATATTAAAATAATTCAAAACAAGGCTTAGTTTTCGACAAGTATAACCTTTCATAGACGTTTTATGGTAGGTCTAATGAGATCAAAAATTATAGCTTTATTTTTAACGAATTTTTTTAAGGACTCATCAGGCTTGAATTATTTTGCTGCAAATGTTATACATGAAAAAATCATCATGTCTTTTAAAAGTACATATTTCCAAATAGATGTTTCGTAGAAGTTTGAGCAACAAACTAAAAATTATTCAGTCAAACATTCATTTCAAAAACAGAAAAATATAACATGTAAAATTTGTTTAATAATTTCTTATAAAAACAAAATTTTGTCTATTTTTAGCTTTATTTAAAAAAAATTAAAACAAGTAGTTTATGGGCTTATAGTTACCGTAGTTTTATATCCATTGTAAGGTATTTATAATTACAAATTGAATAAATCTACACTTCGAATAGACTTTTGAACCTGTTATGATTCCACTATAATTGTTGAAGCAGTTGATAATACAATGGTCTCATTTGAAATATCTTAACTCTATTTGTATCGCTAGATCGGTATATATAGGTATAGCTATATCTGTCAAATAATTTCTACATAATAATATAAAAATTTATAATGAACGTTATTTTTTAAAATCAATTGCTCAAATCTAAATTTTAACCCAGCATTCCATTACCAAATTTTTTATTAAATCTTTCACAACATATAACCAACCATCAGGTCCTTTAAATGTCTTTAGAAATCCATCAAGAGATAGAATCAAGAGGAATGTAATAAGCGACAATATGTTGACGTGGCTACGGAGATATGATCGTTGAACTTCACAAGATTTTCGATCAATTAAGAGAAAAAATGTTTGAAGAATGTTAGAGAAGTTTGGTAATGTAACTAGGAGTCAATCTATGCTTCCAGATTGATATTTAATTAGTTAACAGATCCAACTGTACTTTGTATCTTGATTATTTGGAATTGAAATGAATACTATAAATATCAATAAATGAATAAAATAAATATCAAAAATTTATAGTTTTATTTTTTGTTGATGTTGTTTTGTGGTTGATTTGGGATTTCGAGAAAGAAGTCATGTGATATGTTTCGATTGTATGTAGATGTATGTAAATGAATAAATGAACTGAGAGTGACTGCAGAATAAAAAGGTGAAATAGGTTCTGAAATGCCAGAATGAACAAACGATCCTTTACCTTGATTAGTTTGACTTTTATCGTCAAAACTGTTAGTACTGCCATTAACACTGGAGTTTTTTTCTTTTGTATTTAAAACACTTGGTGGATTGGAATGTATATTTTTAGGTAATTTGTTGAGGTTTTTTGGTAAGAGTGATGGTTTGTTCAAAAACCATACAGCTATCCAAAATGCCAAAGCCACACTTGACCACATTCCTCCAACCACAAGAAAAACGAAAGCAACGGCAAGAACGCCATCACTGAACCAATCCTGGTATGGGTTTTTTGTTGCCACCAAACAAGCACCCGTGAAGAGAAACATGAAGCCCGGAAGTGCTAGCGTTATACTGCTTCGAGGAACGTTGTAGAAAAATAGTGCGCAGCGAGATTTACTTTGTATTTTATCTGAGACTTTTGAGGTTAGTTGTGACGTTTTACTAATGCTGCTACAACTACTGTAACGTTGCATCACAGGTTTGATATCAAATTCGACTGCTCTGAATAGCGGTGGCTCGGTGACTGAAGCGATGGAATGGGAACTTGGCTGCATGGTTGAAGTACTGAAGTTTGAAGATAGATGGATCTTTGTTTATAACTTCCGGCTTAATACATATAAATTAAATACATGATTCTATCGTAATTATAATAATAAACATTTATCATTAAAATTGATTTAATTTATTATATTTCTAACTTAACTTCCAAATTTGAAATAATATTTCTTTTTAAACATATCAAAATTTTAAAATGTAATATACTCACTTTAAATAACCAAATTCACAACAATTCTCAACCATTATGAATAGGGCACTTGCCTTATTGTGTTAGAATGTCCGCTTTATATACAACTTCCATACAATAAATAAATCCCTTTTTGATTATTTTATTCAGTTATATTTAATCTATTCTAACAAAATCATCAAAAATTCTGCTTATTAGTGTATTGAGTACAAAATATAGTTAAAATGTCGTTAACTAAATACCTATGAGTAATTGTAGGCTATTTTTATCATTTCCTACTTTATTAGAGGAAATCATACAGGTGGGTTTTGTTTAATAAGAGTATTAATTTGAATTAAGTTAAAAATTTAAATAATATAATTAAAAGTACGAACCACGGTCTGTAATCAAACATTGAAATCTCTACCCCATGGTGTCAGCTTCTCTAGTAAAAGCTTCCTCTTAAATAAGTATTTAAAACTGGTGTTCACAACATCATCAATGTCGGTACATTCATGTGACTTGTGCAATCATAAAAATACAGAAAAACCCTGGTTGAAACGACTTTTTTTAAGGTTTATAAAAAAACTTCAATCTGGTAGCGAGTCTGTGAATTCAAAGTCAAAAGTTTATTTTGAAATATTGAAAAAAATAAACCAAAGTTTAAAATGCTAACTTTTACATTTTAATTCTTCGAGCCAAACGTAAATATTCAATTGAAAACACTTTTGGGAGTTTATTTTATTCCACGAAGTTTTTCGGAAGATGAACTTACATTATCAAGTGGAGGCATATTCTTAATATTCTTTTAGTGTAAATCTGGTCAGCTTAGTATAACGGACCAAATTTCATAGACGTGTGGTTAGGTGTGTTATTTGATGTGTTGTTTCTTACAGAAAAAAATTCAAAAAACTGACTGAATTAATAGATGAAAAAATTGGTTTTAATTTGACCTCACTTCTGAATTATTTTTAATTATATTTTTGTATATTATTCAAAATACTGTATGTTGTTTTTATTTTATAAAATTGAAACTCAAATCAAAAAACAGTGAGTAGTTTGGAATTGCTGAAAGCCATCGATTGTAGATTATAAATGAGCTTAAACAGATCCTCCCACCACCATTCCAAATAATTCATGTTCGGCAATAAGCTAACATTCTCTCAAAACTCATTTGAAACTGTATTAACTAGTCGTTAAAGAGTAGGCACTTTTTTTCAGGGTTGTGCCTTGATCCAACCTTGCAATTGAATGCTTCTGAAAATTCTTTGTTGTTTGTCACCCTTCCTATAACTCTGCGATTTATTCAATTTTTTTTCTTGTTAAAGAGTATCAACTCAGATTTTAAATCCCCTCAATCATTAGAGAGGGTTTATTATGCGTTGCGGAGTAATGGTTGGATATGTAGAGAAACAGGTCAAGATACTAAGGGACTAAAAAATAATGTAAATTATAACTATAGCTTAAAAATACTGGATATTTTTCAGTTTAGAAAAAAGATCATGAGAAACGTGAAGTATTTAATACGGTAGCATGAGTAGTACAAGGGTTAATTAAAAGCATCGGTTTGTAAAAGATATTAAAAGCCTAAAAACTTCTTGAACTGATCATGTTCTATAAATAGATATTACCCATACTTTTTTTTGGTACTGCTCATAGTCGAAGTAATAAAAAGTATCGAAATTTATTTCGAATCAGTTTTTGCCACTTATGTAGCGACCGAAATCTGGTATTTCTCGAATTATTAATGATTCACTTATTTTTTGCATGAAACTAGTTATATAATCTTTGAATTTGAATATTTAAACAAATGAGTGATGATTTCTATTTTCAAACCTTATCTTTCTGTTTCTATCAATAATTTTCAAGTTTCTCATGCTAAAAGTTTAGTAATTTGCATTTGTGAATATAATGTTAAAAACCTGAGATTATTGAAGGTGTGAGGACTTCTAAAGTAAATTGTTGATGTTTTTTTATTATATTCTGAACACAGTTGCTGTAGGAGTTTTTATTAAAGTTGAAAAACAATCCCATTGATATAAGTTCTAAAAAAAGCATTCAATTTATTTGAATCATATTTAAGCAACTTTATAAATTATTATCCGGTATGATGCCTCACGTGCAATTGAAGCATGGTGAACTGCCAAAATAAAACCAAAAATACCAATCAGTTTCCAAGTGGACCTTTAAATGTTCATGGACTATCTAGTAAATCTAAAAAAGAGTGCCTAGACAAAGTATTCACCGAATACAACATGGATTTACTTTGTCTACAGGAAACGAAGGCTTCGAAGGAACAAACAAAAAAATTGAAAAACTGCAATTCACATTTTCTCTCGTCAAAATCAAAATATTACGGTTTAGGTTTTTAGTGAAAAAAATATGAGAAATGTCTGTATAGAAAACGAAAGTGACAGACTCGCAATTTTCGAAGGTTCAATCAAAAGCTCCAGTATAAAAGTTTTGAGTTGCTATGAATCAACTCAAGTTTCATGCCACAACTCAAAAAATTCATCAAAACAAAAAATAATTAAATACTACTAATTCAAAGAGATTTTAATGAAAAAATAGGCAAAAACTCAAAAATTAAACCACAAAGGTAATTTTGCAAAAGGGCGTGTAAACAAAAATTGAAATATCCTGAATGAACTTTTTACTTTAAATAATCTGCCACCAACAACATCTTTAAACATCTTGCCAGACATCTGACAACCTGGAACTAAAATCTAAATAACAAAACAGGCTAAAAAACAATGGAATATCTGATCAATTTTCGACAAATTAAAAAATTCAAGAGTTACTTAGACATAACATTTCCACAGGCCACATACTTGTCAAAATGACCTTCGAGCGATGGCTGAAGTGCTGTCATGTTTATGTTGTATCTGGAAATAGCTCTTAGAGGTCAGAAGCAAAATCAGGGTGCAAGACATCCCACGCAGATGGGAAGAATTTTGTAAGCAAAGAAGGCATAAACATCCCAAAAGTAGAAAAAATTTTGGAAAAATGGAATCTGCACATGAACAATGACAAAACAGAAGTTCTAACAATAAAACCAGGGTCTCAAATTGCGGCAAGAAGACGCTGGCAAATGTTAGGTCACATTTTTCGAGTGAATGACCAAGTTTTGGCAAAAAGAGCTAAAATGGAATGCCTTGCCTCGAAAAACAAAAAAAGAGAAAGACCAAGCACCAGTCTCTTTCCAACCATCAGAAGAGACCTAAAAAGCCATAAGCTCACACTCAACGAATCAATTGAACTGGCTCAAAACAAAAAACGTTGGAAACTGAAGGAAAGCCTGCTATAGGCGCAAAAATGAAAAAGAAAATGGATAAATTTGTTTTTTTTTCGTGAACCCTAAATATATATATATTATAAATTATTTCATTGGTACAAGCCTGAGCAGACGAAAGAAAAAACGTCTGGGCCTTTGTGAGATTCAAATTTAAAACAGAAGTTTTAGCTTTGAGGCCTTCTTTTCCCAAAATTCTTTCTAGGGCCTTATAAGACAAAAACAAACCTCCCGTGTCTGGCATGGTTTCACGTGAAGTTACTTTTCCATTAATCTGCGTTAAAAAAGGTGAGTTGATATAACATACTATTTGAACTTCATCTTCTACTAAATTGTATTTTAATGAAAAATATTGCAAGCGTCAAATAACATAACTAACTGGCGTTCCAAACATAGTCATTTTGCCATAATAATCTATGAAACATTTTTCCGCATTTTCCAGGTTTTTTTCAGTAGTTTTAGACGCCCAAGGGTTTTTAGCGCCCTTTTCATCAAATTTTAGCCCTTAATAAACATAAAGTGTCGAGACTAAAAAAAAATATTTTTGGAAATATTTTCGAGTATTTTTCCATAAATGGCTCAGCATTTACAAATCACCTAAGGTTAGAAACAGATGCAAAAGTTCATGGCCCAAAACGACTCCAATTTTTCCGTATTGAACCTCTCTGAACAAGTTATATTATGAAAATATCACTAGATGCTGTATTTTTTATATTTGTAATAAATTAGCAAGGGTTTTGTCACACATGTTATATAAGAAAAACCAGCTAAAATTTTAGAGAAAATAAAACTTTATTATAATTTATTAACTAAGAATTTGGTAAAAATAGGATATTTAAAAACGATGAGCATAAAGAAATATCAATTAAAGCATAACAAGTTATTAAAAACATACGATGTTTCTAAAAAACGAACAATAGAAATTATAAATATAGCAACGTACAGGGGAGCTTCAGGAAAAAAAAGAGGTTTTATGCACAATCCTGATAGTATATAGACTCTGTTAAACGAGTGAGCAGCAAAAGCATTCATTTCAAACTGGAAGACTGGAAAACTGTTGGTATTCAAAAGATTTTCATTCATCTTAATAAACCTGAGTTTTCATACAAATTTCAATGAGTTTTCAGTATGTTTAAATATATTTATTTCATTTTAAATTCAATAATTTTATAAAATTGGGTTTTTGAAAAATTTTGGATACTAGTCTGGATTATGCTTTGGTTTCGATGATCTCAATGTTAACTTTGTCATGAGTGCCTGCCACATAGCATGCCCAAGATTCAGTTCCAAGAAAGTCAAGTTATCAGGGTGCTGTTGGTGGTTAATGTAAAGGTCAGTTGACTAAAATAATTTCACCGATAAATATTCCCAAACTTCTACCTGAAAGGTACTTGTGTAAAGCTGGTTATCATCCATCATGAAATTGGGATACATGATTGAAAATTCTGAGTTCTTCAATTTTTTTAGATACTTTTCATGAGTTTCACTATCAAAAAAGATCATTTTTTGTTTGGAAGCTTCATTTTTTATGTTTTTAGCAATGTTTTCAACCTAAAAATGCGTATGGTGAAATAAGCATTATGAGTATTTGAGAGAAAAGTAGCCTATCAATAACCAAGAATCTAAAAACCTAGAGCTTTTATATTTTGGAGTTTTTAGCTAATATATTACTAATCAAAATTTGTAAAGTAATACGTCGTGAAACTAGTTTTAAAAGTTTTATACATTTATTGTTTGAAAGCCATGTCAAAAAAACAAACTTGGTACCCTGTATTATCGATTGTAAAGAAGTTAAATTTGCCTTGAGAAGGCTTTGTGCATTTATTACTAACTTCAAAGAGAGTTTTTTCCTTCAAAACATTTAAAAAAATGTTCTCATATATTCAATATGACAGATCTGTTCAAAAAGCAAATCAATTACTAGTAGGATTACAGTGGCATTAACTTTAGGAGTTTCTAGACCACTGAGTATCAAGCACACTTCTGGAACTAAAGCTTACACTTTGGGAAAATTAAACAAAGTTGTGCTTTTGACCACGGCTTATCAAAAATACTTTGTTTTCTAGCGATATTCAAAATTCCAAAAAACTGAGTTTATAGGATTTTTAAAGGTCTAAGCATATCGAAGTATGAGTGAACTTACAATCTGTTTATTCTTCTTGACTCCGAGCACATCTATCAATAGTCTGGAGACAGGAAATTCAAACTTAGCTTTTGTATCTTCAACGCACATTTTTTTTTGATCGGTTACTAGAAATTGAATTCTAAATTAATTTTTCGTGTTTTAAAAAAATAATTAAAGACATATAAAAAAAGACAATAATTCATTCAGAAATTTTACATATGCGCTTTTCAATTTTTAGAGACCTTTCTTATACTTTCCATCATTTGCTTCCATTTCAAAATCTTCTGCACTCTTGAATGGGCTGTTACGTATTTCTGAAGTGAATTTTTGCACAACTCTCCAAATTATGTAGCTTGCCACTACTCTGTATTTTTTGACAATCTTTACGGCGTAGAATCAGAGTGGTTAAAGATAAAAATTAAAAGCTAAGAAAATATACTTAAAATTGAAATTGAATATCAAAATCTTTGAACTAAAATATGAGTTAAAAGCCGGAAATATGAATGAATGTGTAATAACAAACCTTTTGTCATATTTTTTAAGAATAGTTTTAAGATTGTGGAAATAATCTTGAACGAAAATTTTCACATGTTGATTTGAAGGTATATCTTTTTCGAAAAATTCATTCAACAGTTCGTGAAAATCCACCCCCTAATTTTTATAATGTAATTTAGCTATAGAAAATAAAGATAGGAAATATTCAATTACAAAAAGAAATATATAAAAAAACAAATAAATTTTTGTTCGAAGGATAAAATGGAAAAAACTGTAAGGTCAACAAAGAAAAAGTATTTGTTTTCAAAAAAGACACGAAGCTTTTTTTAAGACTAGTTTACATTATCAAGTGACTTTTTTGAAAATAAATACTTAGAGTTTGTTGACCTTACAATTTGTTTTAGGCTATTATACTCTATCACGTGAAAAACTGTACTTACCCAAGTGCTAAAAACCTTAGAAGCTGAACTTAATGCCACAGCTGAGGTGAAACTAGGTTCAATATTTTTTTGATACTCAACCTAGAACAAACCAAATGTATTATAAATGAAAAAATTGATGAAACAAAAATGAGTAGACAAAAATTTTCATAACATTTTCACTTTCTTTGACCCACGTTTTGTTGATGGCGTCTATAACGCTTTTTTCTAGGGAAGAAATTTCAAGACCAGCATAAAAGCACTTGATACTATCAGTTTCATGTATACGTTCGATGCTGGGTTTTTGCTGTAAAATGATAATATAAATCATGAAACAACGAAGTACCTATAAGAAGTAGTAGTTAAGAGTAGTTTATTTGGCTTGTTTTTGATGCGAACTACTATTTCCTTTTTTGGAGTTTATTTTTTATGGAAGGCTCTTTTTTAATTGGTTTTTACGTACTTCTTACGTTATTGTTTGCTCTTGTGACTCTTTTCATATTCTTTGTAAATGTGCTTCTTCTACCTGGATCATTAAGCGGCTGTCTGATGTAAAGACAACAAACACAAAGTATTTATTAAATGACAGGAAACTTTTCGTAAGGCTAGCTTACATTATCACTTAATTATCATTTAATAAATACTTTGTGTTTGTTGTCCTTACTTTCAGTTTCAGGCTATTGTACTTCATCAGATTATTTCTTGATCTTAACCTTCTGACATATAAAATTTTCTTACAAAAATCGGGTATTGAATTAATAAATATTTCGTGTTTGTTCCCCTCTCAAACCTCGAGTATAACGGTATTGCTTATAGCATATGCTTTTTTTTACCCCAAATCAAAAAGGTAGATAAATAGATAGATCTTCTTCTGCTGCTGCATTTATCCACGTTTACGCAGGTGAATAAAGAGTAAGTGTTGCTGGAAATGTTTTCTGACATTTTTTTATGTGGTTTGGCATTTCTTTTCTTTTGAATTGTTTTCCACAGTATTGACAAATTGATGTTTTCTGGAAGACACTAGTAAGTAAAAGTCTGATATGATTTGCTAATCCAGTTTTATTTGGGCACAGTTTAGCACAATGAGAGCATTTTAGATTTGTTTCTAACTCTTTGTTCTCTTTTTTAACCTTTTCATTTACTTCTTTAACCTGGTTCAGTTCATAAAGTTTTGAATGTATATTGTTTCGTCAATCGTTTCTCGCTAGAGCCTTTGTTCTCCAAGTTGAAACCATATCTAGGCTTTTCAAATCTGCATTCATGACATCATGCCATCGTTGTTTCTGTTTTTTTTGCAACCGTTTACCCCCTTCAATTTTACTCACAAGCAATTGTTTTAATAAACGTGAGTTTTTCATTCTCTGAACGTGCCCAAACCATCTGAGACGTCTTCGTTGTAGCATAGCTTCAACGCGATCAACGTCATCACGGTGTCTCAAGTCGGTATTTCTTGTTTTGTCAAAAAGTGTTTGGCCAAAAATAGTTCGCAAGCATCGATTTACAAATGTATTTCATCGTTGAACTTGATGACTAAGTGGAGCCCATGACTGCATTATTATGTTCATGATTTTGATTGGAAGATTATAAGAGCGGCGTAACACTTCTCATGGTGCGTTGCGATTGACTGAGTCATAAGCTTTGCATATATCCACAAAACATAAATGTAGAGCAGTATTGTATTCTTTGGCCCGCTGCATGATGATTTTCAGGTTGAATATTTCCTTTTTTGCTTTAATTTTTATATGAATATACTGGTGTTTTAATGTGTTGGTACTGGTTTGCCTCTTTGTTGTAATTGAAGAATTTGAGAATAAATATCACTTTTATTTTTTGTGAAACATTTTAAATTATCTGTAACCCACTTTTTTTCAAATTTGTGTTGTTTTTTCGGGATTTATTGAGCAGTTGTTGTTTTTATGGCTGTTTTAAATTTTTCTCATATTTCATCAACTGTACCAGATTTGCATAGAAGTGTTTCTATTTTATTGTTTATTTCTTCTATTGCGTTTTTACATATGTTATTTGTAGTCAATTTGAGTTGATTTTTTGTACTAGGTGCAATTTTTTTTGTTTTTATTACATCTGTAGTCAATCCTGAGTTTAGATATCAATGGGTTATGGTCAGAAGTGTGTAAAGATTGCCTATGAGTTCTGGTGTCAAGAATGCATGATCTAAATTCATGATTGATCAGAACTTAATCCAACACATGTTTTCCTTCATGCTGGTCCGGGTGTCTCCATGACCATTGATGAATTTTCTTGTGAGGAAACAAAGTGTTTGTGATTACCAAACCTTGAATTTTTAAAAATCCAGTAGCCTATCACTAATGCTGTTACGGATGTCGGGATTATTAGCTCATTATAGTCTTGTAGGCTTTACAGCTAGACCAACACGAGCATTGAAATCTCCTAAAACGAGCAGCAAGTCTTTATCATTCACTTCTTTAATTGTGTTTTGAAGTTAGGCATAAAATTTTTCTGACATTACAGAGTCATTGACTTCAGTTGGAGCATAGACAGATACGATGCTCAATCATAGTTTTCCCAACTTGATTCTAATTTTTATCAGCCTCTCTTCAATTGGGGTGAGCATGTTGTTTTCTTTCCAGGCAGTTTTGAGGAAACCAAGGAGAACCACTGCAGTACTTCTTTGGCTACAAATGTTATTTTCTTCATTACCACAGTAGCATTTCCAATACACCACAACACGGCCGTCTCACTTCAAAAAGCGTCAATGCTGAAATTTTGTTGTTTTTCAAAGTGGAAAGGAAGTGCCTTAGGTTGTTGTTGAATTTTGTTGGATTTACCAAACTTCGGACATTCCAGCAACCGACTTTGAAGAGCGTTTCTATAGATAGATAGATAGATAGATAGATAGATAGATAGATAGATAGATAGATAGATAGATAGATAGATAGATAGATAGATAGATAGATAGATAGATAGATAGATAGATAGATAGATAGATAGATAGATAGATAGATAGATAGATAGATAGATAGATAGATAGATAGATAGATAGATAGATAGATAGATAGATAGATAGATAGATAGATAGATAGATAGATAGATAGATAGATAGATAGATAGATAGATAGATAGATAGATAGATAGATAGATAGATAGATAGATAGATAGATAGATAGATAGATAGATAGATAGATAGATAGATAGATAGATAGATAGATAGATAGATAGATAGATAGATAGATAGATAGATAGATAGATAGATAGATAGATAGATAGATAGATAGATAGATAGATAGATAGATAGATAGATAGATAGATAGATAGATAGATAGATAGATAGATAGATAGATAGATAGATAGATAGATAGATAGATAGATAGATAGATAGATAGATAGATAGATAGATAGATAGATAGATAGATAAACAATTCATAATTACCTCTCTAAGTTCATTTTCTAGATACCACATTTCTTTGATAATATTTCCAACTTCCTTGCCTGGTAAAGTCACTTCCAAGGTTTTAATCTTCGATTTAAGAAGGTTCAAAGTCTTTTTCGTTGACAATATGTATGCGGCATATAAGTCCTTATCAAAAGCTATTTCCATTAATTCTTCTTGTTTTATAATCATCTATATGTTGATATTAGCCATTGAGGCAATATAATAGCATTTTTAGATTTCGCAATTTCAAACAACAATGAGAACTTTTTTGACGATATTCTAAAAAACCTCTCTTGCAAACTAAAAAGTCATCTTTCAAAAAAATTTTAAAAAGCAAAACATTTATAGAGTAAGTCAATTCAAAGAAAATACCTAAGTTCAAAAAAATTTTCAATCTATGAAACTTAAGTTAATAGCAAAGTAAACAGTTTTAATGGACAGCTTCAAATCTGCTTTTTACCTCGCTTTTCAGTCATTCTATCGGCAAACCACTTTATAATTCAGCCCTTATTCAAACAAATATTCTAAATACCTACTTTTGTGAAAATGAAAGTATCAAAATTTGTCGCAGTGTCAGCAAAACAGTTCTGCTGTCACTGCGACAAGTGAAGATGTGTCGATAAAAATGGATAGAAAATTAAAAACTTGGTTTAGTTCTTCATTCAATCTCTCTATAGTCTTCTGTATTTTTTTCATTTCGAGAAGTCTGTCACCTTTCGTATCATCTCTTTGCATGTAATCAAAAGCCAAAAGGATTTCAGTTACTGATGCATAGAAATGAACAAACTTGGTTTTAGGAGGAAACTGAGGTGGATAGAACTGGTGGAGTTCAAACTCGGTTTTATACCAGAATTTTTTGTATATTTCGTTTTATGAATATAATTTTATTGATGTTCAAAAAGAATGTATGTCTTACAATTGGCATGGGAGGGTTATCTTGACTGACTTTGAATTTAAATAAAGGAAATGTCTGAAAGTTCGCAGCTGTCACCAGATCTTTAGACATGTCCCATACGTGTTCAAAATTTTTCTGATACTGCCAAGCTTGATTGTGTGCAAATATTGGCCATTCTTGGAATTTTTTTAATACCTGTTTGTAGATCCCTCATTTTTAAATACTTGAAATTTTTCTCCATAGTTTAAGGTTGAAAAATTTTAAATCGATATTGTTTATGATAAACTAAATTTTTCCATTGATATAAGGGTGAAAACGAACTGCTAATATAGTGTCAATAGACTTCCATTCCCCTAGCATACATAATTTGAAATAATTGGTAGCTTCAGAAAGGACAAATGATGTTGAAGAAGGTGGATTGCTCAAAGCCTTCAAATATTCATAAGTTCTTATTATTTTCAAATAGCCCCAAAACCGTGTAATATACAAAAACTGTTTGACATATTTTACATAAAATAAATCTTTTCGATATATAATGAACATAAATTTGATTGTTATTTACTTTTAATGTGCAAAAATTTTAAAAATGAAACCCAAAAAGTTAATAATATAATTCCTTATTATCAAAACTTTTTGATATTTTCTAGACATCATCATCATGTTTCAAAAACAAAAAAATTGGTGAAACTTCAAAACTCTTCCCTAAATAACTTCAAATTTTTTATATTTCACAAGATTGATATAAGAAATATAAAAAGCTTCTGAAACAGACTTCAAAGAGTTTTTCATTTATTTTTTTTTTAGTCATTGTATATAGGCTCCAAGTTTTTCCTGGTTCGGGATTGGGATAAACTGAAAGAAAGTTACCGCAGGCATATTGGTAAAAATCCTCACACGGATCTGCCTTGAATTTTTTTTCATTTGATTGCAAAAAGACCATTATGTATAAAACTGAAACGTACGGTAAAGTTCGCAATCAGATAAATTTTGAATTCATCGTCTGTACCACTCACTGTCAGCTGGTCGTTGGAGTTAAAGGTTTCAAATGAATATTCATAAAGTTCATGAAAATAATTTATTTTTATCAACTACATGATTTTTTATTCTGAAAATTAGATATAAAAACAAGTTGTCCTTGACTCACAAGAAGGGCAAGCACAAGGAAAATGACGTTGAAAACAGCCATTTAGGGCTACTCTTAGCTGTATTTCAGTTTCTAAAACTTACAGGTTGATTTAAACGTTGATGAAAAGGTTGTTAAATTGCGTTGTAACTTAGTATGATTTGATAATCTTTTATATCCATCTGATGCCTGGTCAATACTTTCTCTCGTTTCGAGATAACTCTATCCAACTTTTAAAACTCGAATAACGATTTTGAAGTATTTCTTATTACCACAAACTTTTCTTTAAAAATATCAATTCAAATCAATAATAACGTGAATTTTATAAAAATTTTAGCTTTCGAATCCATTTATAATGAACCCTTTTTAATTCTTCGAGCCAAACATAAATATTCAAATTAAAACACTTTTAGGAGTTTATAATACTCCACGATAACTTTTTGTAAATGAACTTACCTTATCAAGTTTTGCTTCGTGGAATAAATAAACTTTTAAGACTTTTTTTAATTGAATATATATGATGAACACTTTTTTTAAAAAATGAAGTTCTAAAGATTTTAATCAAACAAATAAAAACTACTGAAGATTTAGACTCAATTATTCTTTTCTATTATTCTCAAGCATATTAATTCTGCAAAAATCGATTATAACTAAAAGAAATATTAGGATTTTTGAATAGTTTTAGAAGCCATTTCGATAAATGGATACGACATTTGATGGTGTATTGAAATCTTCATATGAAGTTCAATTGTTGGACGTTAGGGGTTTTCAATTAATTTAGCTTCAAAAGTTTACTAAAATTATCAAATCGACCTATCGTTAAAAAGCTGACCAAATACAGCGGATAGATAAAGTTAAGGAAGTGGCAAGCATAGTAAATTTAATAACACAATAAAACAAGTTTTGTGCAAAGTTTCAGCAAACTTTTCAATTTTTTAAAAATGTATTCATTTTTAGTTGAAAATGTAATTTTTAAATTTTGATATTTATATTTAAACTTATTTTGAAAGATCAATAAGAACTTTGAATCGGTTAATTTTTTTTGCATTCTATTACCTTAAGACTATAGAAACAAAGTAATGATTTTTTCCAAAAGCCACAATATAAGGAATATAATTTCAGAACACTAGTAAGTTTATTAGGATCGCGGAAGTTTAAACCATTTACGCGTTTACGAACATTATATGAACAAGCATAGAATCAAGAATTTATTTTTCTACAAACTTCAAATTTTTAAAATAAACCGAATAAAATTATTTATAACTACTTTTATTTTTTTTTTTATAAATTTATAACTTATTTATCTGCGTTATTGATTTTTAAAATTTGAAGTTTGTTTCTTGAAGTTTGGCCTTAATTCTTGATTGGAGTTTAAAATTTAGTCGATTTATGTTTCAAAAAGGTTTATTAATGAGGATTATAGATTTGATAATGATTCAATGGATGCAAAAGATTCATTAATAGACAATTCTATAAAAATTATTTTCTATTTCTCTAATTATGTTGGGTAATAATGAAAACTTTGCTCAAACTCTATACAGATTTGTGAGTTTCAAAAACTCAAAAAGGATCAAAGCTATGAAATCAAACAGTTTTGGCAAAAAGAAGCTTAAACTAATGCATGAAAAATTTACTTATAATATGTTTTTCATGCATGAAAATACTCTCATCATTTGCTATATATAAAAATTTAAATTTATTATACAAAAATGTGGATTTTAAAAATAAAAGCAAACTAAATTTTCATGAATTCATTTTATTGCTTTATTGATAATTTATTAATTCTTCCCCGATATTTCTTGATTTCATTTATTATGTTTTTCTAATTTGAATAAGTTTCTACATTGAAAACAAATACTGATTTTTCAATTTTTTTTGTTTTGTTCCAGAATTCTTCAGATAAGTTGAGAAACTCTCTTCTCTTTTTCCATCTGAGTCTTCTACCTTAAGTGGATGGGATGGGTAGAAAGCTTTTTGGTTGAGTTAAGGGGTTGTTTTAGAAAAAGTGTTTTTGTTTCAGTGTGAAGGTGTTGTGTATTTGTGTCTAGAGTGCATCTAGTGATGGTTCAGAGAGCTGTATTTTTTATTAGTTGCAGTTTATTCAGTTTTTAAAGCCAGCGTATGTTCTTTTGTAAACTTTAATTTTACCAGTAAAATTATTCAGTGTGGTTGGTGACATTTTTGGGAACCGAACTGTGTTGGAATATTCAAGTATTTGGAAAAGTAGGGTTTTATTAATGACTATTAGGGTCTTCATACTTTTGCCCCAGTTTGTGGAGGTTGATGGGCCCTAATGATGTCTGCTGTAGATCTACCTTATTTGAACGCCGATTGCGTGGGGCCGATAAACTCTTTCGCGGCTTCTTGTATGCTATTGACTATATCAAAAAAAATAACAATTAATTGAACTCTTGGTAGCATATATACAGATTGTGGTGCCCAGTCGCATACATACATATATATGAGCACCCGATCCTCAGTTCGGAGTTGAACCCGTTCTTTTCTTCATCAAAGCATAAATTGGAGGAAATGTATTAGACCCTCTGATAACATATGTTATAAAGTTTTACCTTAAGAGAGCGTGCTTGAAATCACAAACCAGTGTACCCCATTCTGCTGCTCAGCAAGCATCTTGTTTAGCTGCGTACCTTTTATCTTTAATAAAATTGTCAATTGCTCACTATTGAATAAAACAAGCGGTCCACAAGCATCGTGAGCCGGTTAGTGATAGATAGGTTTGATGTCGGTGTGAATCGTGTATTCCTCGTCTTTTGGAGCATAGGCTGTCGCTTGGTCTTTAAGGATGAAAGTATAAGTTGGAATATTACATGACCATTTTAGACTACTGTTAAAAACTTTTTTGGTGAAATTGTACTATTTTGTAAAATTTGACTACCATCATAAAGTATTTTTGTAAAATTTGACTACCATTATGAAGTATTTTTGTGACCTTAAACTAATATTATGAAAAAAAAATTATAAAACTAGTATAAAAGATTTATTAAAAATTTATAAAAGAATTATAAACTATTATGTAGTATTTTGTAAAATTTGACTAGAGTAGTAGAATTATTTTTTAAATAAATATTGAAATATGGTTTTTCTTTTAATGAAAAATGTAGATGACCAGGAACTGAAAGCAAAAGAAATACCCTTACAAAAAATGTTTATTATTTGTGTCATTTGAAAAAAATAATTGAATCTAATTAATAAAAACTTATTAAAATCAAATATAAAACAAAAAATTTTTTTAACAAGACTCAAACTTATTATAAATGTATTGAAAACAACAATCAACTTGAATCTGAAGTATTAAATTAATATTTTAAAATTTATAGTTTATTACATAAATACAACACTTGTTTTATAACTCATATTTCAATTGTATGAAATCAGTCTTATTTAACAGTCCTTAAAGCAAGGCTCTTTAGTATGTCTACTGATTATAGAGAGCTTTGAGATCAAAAAAGAAGTTAATGCAACAATAAGATCCAAACATCTTGATTCTGTGTTATAGGTTTGCAGCTTTCCTTGTTAGAGATGTCAAAGAGTTGAGTGGTTTCAATAGAGGTTGGTGATGGATTGGTATCAAGAGAGTGTATGAATGGTCTTATAATGTATCGAAGACAGAAATGATTTTAATGTGAAAGGTGGTAAGAGTACAACGAGGTCTCCTCAGTAACTTCATACAACTTGTCTATTTCAGCTTTATCACTATTGGAAATGGTATGCGAGCTGGAGATCTCCAGAGACAATTGTGTTGCAAGCTTTCAGATGATTTATCAACTTTCCATAACTTCTTCTTCAACTATACATTCATTGGTTTTCCACCTAAATTTTTTTATAAATCAAATTAAATTTTTGAAATCAAATTAAATTTTAAATGAGAAAAATATATTCACACTAGATAATGTAAGATACTCTTACGAAAAGCTTCGTGTATAAAGTTTCTCAATAAACCTTAGTGTTTGTTTCTATTATAAAAAAATATTCAAGGTTAAATTATTAAAATTCTCTAGTGAGAAGAATTTGTATTTTAAAACATGAAATTAAAATTTCATGTGAATGAAAATTTATTTAAACTGAAGGTATGTATGAAATTCCAACTAAAAATCCATAAAACTTAAAAAATGTAATAAGAGTGTTAGGCCAAGCAAATTTATGATATTTTTCTCGATTAAATACAGCTTATTTAAATAGCAGGATAAACATTAACTAAAGTGAAGAAAAAATCAGGTATAATTTACTAAAAAATTGGATAATATCTAATGATAATCAGTTGGAATTTTTAAAAATTTCATTGTTATTCGGGAGTTTAACAATAATCCTTACCTAAACAAGAGAAATTCATGAAAAAACCGCCAAAGTTGAAAAATTCTAACAAATCGTCTCATGAATAGTCAAATAACATGAAATGTACTACTTTGGAGCATAATTTGTTGAATAAAATGAAGTTTTCAACAAATATTATTTAAAAAAGTAAAACGAAATTTCCTCTGGGCGCAAAAGTCGCAGAACTGAGCGTTAATAAAAATAGTGTTCAAACTTAGTTGTGAACTCTGTAAATGTAAATGGTTGAAACTTCCGCGGCCCAGTTTATTAAGATACGAAGCTTTTCGTTATCAACGCAACATTTTCAAGTATGAGAAACAGTTTTATTGATTTTACTATGGCAACAGATGAAAGTTAATTTTAAGCATCATAATTATTGCTGAAAATATCACTAGTTATAAAGTAGATGAGCTATCATGTAAAAAGTTGATAAATAAGAAACGATAATAAAATAAGGCCTATTATGTAACACCATTTATAAATAATAATAAATTCCTAATATCTTTATGGTAATTTAAAGTTAGGTTTTGCATTTTAATTAAGAACGTTTCCAGTATCCTTCTTTTTCCCCAATCTTCTGAGGCACGCATCAAGGTCTTTCACGAGAATTTTTGTAGGGTACTTCGATATGTGTTTTGCTGATTCAGATGTCCCTTTCACCGCTTCACGTTCCGCCCCTCTTAGCTCCACATTTTTTTCGTTTCCCCCACTTACGTTTCTCTACAACTTCATTCCTCTTTGTATATTACATTGTGTACATGCGAAATTCTGTCTTTAAGGGAGAAGAGTCTTTATTTTAGATGTGATCCAGGAGTATGAAAACATGATGACATTTTAGGTAAATGAGTTTAATTTATCAATGTACTTGTGTATGTACAACGCATTTTTTGGACAGTAAGGAATTTTGAAGTGAATCTCCTCAGATTTTCAAAGAGCCAGCTTGGGATCAAACTCTCTTCCTTCGGTGTGTCAAATTGTTTAAAAACAGAGATGATAAACTTTTCAGGAAAACCAGTAAGTTTATATTTTTTATGTATCTCGCTCCTTTCTAGTTCGAAATTTTACCCGATCCTGTTAGCTCTATGTAAATCTCCTTCTATAAGATTTCTTTTGTATTACTTTGGAACCGCCGACGTTCAATGAATCGGTAATTTATTCTTTTTTTGTATCACTTCAAAAGATAGGAAGCCACCTGAGTTTCTAGATATTTGGGTGTCCAGAAACTTTGTTGGATTCACTTCAACGACCAGCTTTATATTTTTATGTAAAGAGTTGAGAGCATTGAAAAGTGCATCGTCCTTGTTTTTCTTCTTTCTAACATATGTGTCGTCCACATCTCTCACGTTTTGAGGGACAACTACCTTTTCTTCCATTAGTTTAGGAAGCAACCAGAAAACACAACAGATAAAAGGCCTTTCATGAGAACACCGTCAATCTTTTATATAGCTTTTCATTTGCTGAAAAAATATTCTCTTGCAATAATTATCTGTTGCTATAGTAATATCCATAAAACTGTTTCTCATACTTGAAAATGTTACGCTTATAACGAAAAGCTTCGTATCTTAATAAACTAACTAGAACTCTGAAATTATACTTTAGAAACAAAAATTTTACATTTTTGAAGATTTTAACTTTTTTATTATTCTAAGGTCTCTGGTTCTTTATAAAAACGATTATTCAATGGTCTGTTTGAGAAATTCTTTTCTACTTTGTTTGAGCTTCCAATGTTAACTCAGATTAAAAGATTTCTAAAATAAAAAAATGCTAAGTTACACTTTTTGTTTTTAAGCAATAACCTTTGCTGGTGGGCAACTTCCATTTTCAACCCGTTGCATATGAGACAAAAGGCTGCTGCGGCCCCTCAACCGGCAGCTTTGTTGAGGAGTTAGGCAGAAAATTTTCGAGGCGACTAGAAACCCTTTGGAGGCAGTCTGGTTGTGCCAGAAGGTTTCTCTGGCAATTGTCTGCGGCAATGCTACCAGCATTCTTTCCTGTCTCCGCTCTCCTTCCTCTCTCTCTTAAGTGTAATTTTATTTTGAAGTTTATATCGTTATTTTTTGTTTCTAGTTATTGTGTGAATTCTTATGACAAATAAAATTATTTCATGAAAAAAAAAATCTTTGCTCATAGTCAGTTAATGGCTGAATCTGCAGCTTATTGAAGATCCAAATATATAATAAACTTTCTATCAAGTTTTAATAAAAAGTTTTTTATGTCAGATTATTTGATTTGAGAACTCAAAAATCATAATATCAAGTAACTTATCGATTTTTCAAAGACTATTAGGCCAAATGTTCCATATATTGGCCTGTTATATAAGTATGCGTTAATATTCTAGACAAAATAAAATTTATATAATACTATTTTTATGATAATTAACATAACCACACAATAGTTGATCTATTTGCTTAAGTTTAAAGTTTTACTCTTTTTCCTATTATTATCTTCAAATTGAATTAAATTTGAAGGTTAATTTGAAAAAGATCATTGTTTCTGAGTTTTCAAAATAATATAAAAAAACAAAAATTTTGATAATTACATTAACGAAAATTTTGTAAATAGTTGTATATGTACTTTGATTTTGTGTAATTTAATGAATGACCTTTTGAAATCGCAGTTTCAAACTTTAAAGTCAAATATATGAAATTAGAGGTAATTTATTTAAGACACAGATAATTTATATAAATAATTTAAAATGTTATGAAATGTTATATTTCTCAAAACTGAAACCGCTCATCCAAAAATCTCACTCAATTTTGAAACTTTAAAGGATAAAACAACACTTGATTTTTATCTATCAAAGTAACTTTATAAAATATTTCAACAATGGATTACGAACTTGTTCCGAAACTAGAACCACCTGATAGTCCTATATCCCAAGAACGTTTGTCACCAGAATTCGATCTCTCATCCCCAGAAAATGGGGGAATGAACAAGTGGAGTGGCAATTATGGAGTAGTAGATGAGTGTGCTAAAGAAAACATAAAAAAGTTGTGTTTGGTGTGTGGAGATGTGGCTTCAGGTCTCCATTATGGAGTTGCATCATGTGAAGCTTGCAAAGCATTCTTCAAACGAACCATCCAAGGTTCAATTATATTTTATAAATACTTAACTTTCAACTCATAAAAATTATGCTTGTATTCACATAATACATTTAACAATAAAGCCCTATTTTCAATACCACAAAAATATGATCAACTATATAATTATTATAAAAAATTACATAATTGCCTTTCCACTTCACATATAATTTCTAGTTTGTTATCAATGATTGAAAACTCATAGATCTTCATCATATTTTTTCCATGTTAAAAAAACTTTGTGACATTTTTATCATTGCATTTCATATATTTCAATATTAGTTTTTTTTATTCATATTTTATATAAATCATCAGTACTGCTTTATTATATAGTTTACAAATCAATTTATTATTCTTAATACTTCAGTTTTCTCGATTGTTATATTTCTTTAATTTTTCATTTATATTACTAAAATAAATTTTAAATATACTTTCTAAACATTTTTATCTCAGGCACTTGATAAAAGCATTGATAATTTAGAATACACATATACATCTTAAACTTCTAAAAGCAAAAATATATTTTAAATAATAGATACACCTAAACAGACATAAGTAAATTATAAAACTAAATTTTTTTGATCATTATTTATTTTTTTTATTCTCAAAATATTCAGTAGTCATATATACACAGAAACAATTTAATTATCAAAATTTGTTGTAAGAATAGATTTTCAGAAATATAGAAGTTTCTTGAATGTATTTAAATCAATTTATAGTCAATTTTTAAATTCTTTGTTTATTTTCATAAATCTACCAATGATATAGTTATAATATTAGTTTATTTTTTTATGATACTGTATAGAGTAAAATTTTATGAAAAGGATTGATTGTGAAAAGAATTCAGTGGCTTTTTGGAAAAAGGAAAATGCTTAATAAAATGATGGTAGTAAAATTACTGGAATGAAAACTTTAAATTATGCTGGTATACATCTTATTTTAGTTATCACTCTTCGTTTTGTATTGGTGTGTATTGTATTTAACCATCTGTTTTGAAGATGCTGCTATTAGGTCTGCATAAATAAACATTCAAATTTTTCACCTACTTGGCTCTTACTAAAGATTATCATGATTTTACAAGTTTTTTATTGTAAACAAACTTTTTTTTTGCCTATGAGTCATAAGGATTCAAATAGTTTTTTATTAATATATATATGAAATAGACAAAAAACATAAATGGGTATATAATACCCATAAGACCAAATAAGGTATAACATGAATAGAATAATTGCACTAATCAATCTACACATTGCACTCATGTACAAACACTTTCACTTTGAAAATTTCAAAACCAAAAACCTCAATACACTTCATTTTGTGCATTTATCCACCATAAGGCGGGTGCACTAAACTGCAGAGCAGTTTATCTATGAATCTGGTGTGGTGTTCTTCTTTTGACTTGCCAGTGATCAGCTAGGCGAAGTTTCTTGAAATCTTTATGTGGGCTTTTTGTTGATGGCTTTCGTTGAAATTTTGAAGTTTTCTTGCAGCCAATTAAAAATTAATACTTTTCACTTTTAACCACTCGACCGCCAAATTTGTTTACATCCAAATTTAGCATTAAAAGACTTGATTTCTCCAAATTTTGAATACGTTTTTATTGTTTTATTTATGCATTAAATAATTATATTACTAATTAAAATTTTTAAAGTTATTTCGGTGTGATACGAGACTATTTTAAACTTTTGTACTTATCCAACATGAGGTTTTTTGAAATAAATTATTATCAACTTGTTACATTAATTATTTTAAACCATTTTTCAATTTCAAAATTCAACTTTAAACGTGAAAACTTAAAAATTTAACCGATGCTATTTTACCTCGTGCCTACACACACACACACACAGGTTCAATAGAGTATACATGCCCAGCAAGTGGCACCTGTGAAATAACAAGGTCAAGGAGGAAAGCTTGTCAAGCATGCCGCTTCCAAAAGTGTCTCCTTATGGGCATGATGAGGGAGGGTGAGTCATTATTGTTCTCATTATTTATGATTATTTTTTTAAATTTATATTAGTTCATATATTGATATTGTTTTAATTATAAATATCAATGTTGTTGGAGTATTGGTTTGATATTAGTCAAAGTAATAGCTTTGGTTAATATTACTTTTATAGATAATATTATTACAGTAATATTTAAAAGCTTTGTTGATAAAAATAAGAATTTAAATTTTTTTCTTTGCTATATCATTTTCTTGGGTCATGTTTTGCATATTTATAAAGATTTAATTGTATTTTTCTATAATATTACCTTGAAAAAGATTTGTTTATAACTTTGTTAACCAAGGTTTTTTGAATATGTTTTTCATTTTTTCTGTTTTTACAATTTGTATAACTGTTATAATTATGGCAGGAGTGAGGCCAGACAGAGTGAGGGGAGGAAGGCAAAAGTACCGGAAAATGGAGAACTCTCCATCTGTTGTGATCAGGACTACTAAAGTATGTTGTTATTTTTATCATTATTGTTGTTCAATGTTTATTTTCTTAATTTTCGCGTTTTTTATTTATATTATTCTTAGTTTTAGTGTAGTAGTAGTAGTAATAGTAGTAGTAGTAGTAGTAATTTTATCCTTTTCATCATTTATTTCACTTACCAGATCTTGTAATTTGAAATAAAATAATAAAAATAAAGGTGAGGCCAAAGATGAATCACCATCACCATGTCAGAAGTCAACACCACGTCTATGAGAGTCCTAGTGGGTTCATAATAATAATAATATTGGAGCTTATATGCTTTTAAACTTTCTTATAATAGTAACCTATGAATCAAATATTTGTTTCTTAACCCATAGGACAACTTTATCTCGAAACTGCACTCACTGTAGCTCTCTCTGTTTTTTTTCCAGAATATTTAACTTAATTTGTTTGCAAACTTTACATCCTTCATTTCATTACTGATCTAAAACAGCTTGCATAAACGTGTTCTTTTATTTTAAGTGAAAAACTTAAATAATCTAATTATAGCCACATAATCTAATTCTATTACAATTTTACAAGGATGTTTTGCTAATTGATAGGCTTATTTTTCAATAATTATTTTTGTGACTCTTGTGTTTGAGCTGAATTTTTATTCTTCAGAATAAATTATTAAAAATTTCCTATAGTTTTTAATTTTTTTTCTGCAGCACACCTTTTACATTTCTTTCTTAGCTGAAGTTATAGTTCATATAAAGCTCTATATTTTTCAATCATTTTCTTAATTATTCATACCATCATTACAGCTTCAAAGTTTTTGTCTACATTGAAAAGCATTGAGCCTGACAAGATCTTGGCTTGTGTGGAAGATGTGCGTTTTCATAATACTAATAATAGCATTTCTTCATGTTATATAACAACAACAATAAGTGTTTCCATTAGTTTATTATTATTGATATTATCAAAGGTGAATGATGAGTTGAAGTTTAAGAGGTTGCTGTGTGACTTGACTGACAAACAATTGGTGGCCATCATAGCGTGGGTCAAAGTGGTCCCAGGTGAGTTTCTATGTCTAATTACATTTATGCTTGTGTGTATGTGCATCAAACGTCTGTAAGAACATACAAGTTCAATACCGATATTCTACCACGAGTTTTTATTCATCGTCGTAACGTATGTTCATGTTTAACATATAAAGGGTACATAAAGAAGAGCATTTAAATCGTACGTAACGTTTCGAAACTTACTATGCTAATATGCTTATAATGAATTCCGTATACATTTTAATGTAACATGATCCAGGCTTCTCGGAGTTGAGGTTGGCAGACCAGATGACCCTGCTGAGAGCCACATGGATCGACCTGGTGTGCATCTCCATGGCTTACAGGTCTGTGTTGGGAATATCTTGTTTTTTTATGCATCAAATTTGGTCTGTGTCTATGTATACTCGTGCATGATTTTATCTATATAAGTTATAATTGTTCTCCAAACTACGCTAGCATTAAGCCCTGTGTAAAAAAATGAGGATTTTCATAGTAAGATGTTTTTAATGGTTTCTCACATCAAATTCTTTGAACGATGCTCATACTTATAAAACCCATTCAGGTCTTTGCCCTACGACAGAGAGATTGTGTACGCAGACGATTTCAGAGTGAGTGAGGGGCGCAGTAAGTTGTTTGAAATTCCCACTCTTTTTGACCGCTTCATGAGGCGCTTGATTATAAAAATGAGTGAGATCAAGATGAATTATGAAGAGTTTCTATTCATTAAGCTCATCGTCCTTTTCAACCCTGGTACGTATTATTGTATTTTTGGGTTCAGTTGTTTCCTCTGTGTTTTGTAAAAGATAAATATTGTGCCTCTGAAGTTCCTTTTTGGGTCACTTGATGTTCGACTTAGTTACGTGGGTTCACGTTGTCTGTTTCAAATTCAAAATTAGTGAAAATTATTTGTTTAAATATGAATTAAATTTACTCATACATAAGCTAAGCTACCAATTACGCAATATAAATCACACAGACACCGACATAGAAAGCAACGTAAGCATACAGCACCAGAGACAGAACGTGTTGGACTTGATGGTATCATACCAAAGTCATCACCGCCACAACTGTGTCCCTCAACGAATCAGTCAACTCCTCCTTTTGCTGCCACTCCTCTCGCAGGTCTGTGTGTGCATCTATGTGTCTATCCATCAATTAATCTAATTTTCCATCTATCTATTCACCCATTTATTTATAAATCTATCCATTCATCCATCTATTTATCTTTCCTTTCATCTGCCTATCGACCCCATCCTACCTTTTGTATTTATCTACCCATGCTTCCATCGTTACTTATATATCCACCCATCAGTCAAGTGCACAGACGCAAGAGTTGATGTTAACATTGGCGATGGATTCCCGCCTCAAAATGCACAAGCTTCTCAATGAAATGCTCGAATATGCTGCCTCTTAATAATTATGATTATTATTTTTATTATTATTTCAAAAAATCTTTAAATAATACATGATATAATAACAATAATAATAAAAAACTGATGAAACAGTAATACAAAAATATTGCTAATGCTAAGAAGGATAATAATAATGACGTTGTCCACTACACATTTTATTATTGGGGACTATTACTGGATGGCACAAAAACATTCTCGTTGCATATAGAAATAATAATCTTAAAGCCTTGAAGATTTATATTCAAGTGCAGAAATTTTCCATATTTAAATCATCCTTATAAAATGTACAACACTAATGGATTTGAATAATGCACTAGAAAGGTATTTTGGGTGGACTCAAACTCAAATAATCCTTCAAACCATCTCAATCTTTTTATATTAGTTTATTATGATTATTCTCTCAGACTGCTGAGTTTTTAGGCATATTTAATGGATGCTTAAGCAAGATTAAAACAGCAGTACTAATAATAATAACCAAATATTAATAAGGATTATAGTTAAACTTTTGATAATACTAATTAATGGTAGTTCCCACTGTATACTTGAGCTATGAGTTCACAGGTTTTTGTCACGGTTTTTTAATACTTTCTCATTATGAGTCTTTTATCATTGTTTTTTGTTGTGTTAGAAGACATTTGAAGATGTACATATCGCTTAGCTATGATGATTTTATTCGAGTAACTTTATTAATGATCGTTATTTTTTTTTGTCAAGTTGCTTTTGTTAGGGATAGAGGTAGGTCTAGCAATAATGTGGATAATTTTTGTAGCTTCTTTTGCCAGTTTCAAAGCTTCTTTCCCTACTAGAAGGCTCAAAAGGTGTTTCTATTGCATTATTTGATATCGTTATTATTAACAATTCAAAAAAAATTTTCATATTTATCATTAAACATCTTTTTATTTTTTTCAAATCCAACACTTATTAAATGAACAAGCTTTTTGTAAGTCGAATTCACATTATGAGGGCAACCTTAACATTTTTGTTCTAGTTTAGCAATTCTATTTTTTTTTATAACTTCATTTGTATTTCATTTTTTTTGATTATTTATAATTATTATTTTTATTGTTTTCTGATACATCTCAATGTAGCGCACAGCTTTTAGTCGTATCCTACCATTTTTATTATCTGGTGATTTCACTTAAATTTTCATTTTTATTCATGTTGTTATAGTGAAAATAGTTATAATGTTGATAGTTATATAGAAAGTCTTCATTCGTTTCATGTAGGCTGATTGAAAATGTACAATACATTAATTTTATCAATGCTTCTGTTCTCATTAGCTCCTTTCAATTTATTTATTAAAATTTTTTAAATCATGAAGTTTTTTCAGCATAGAATATATCTATGCGTTAAAGTGTGTATCTTTTTATTCCCTTTTTGTTAAAGACTTTTTTGTGTGTGAATATTACCCGTATATTCCATAATAATGTATTCAATATCCGCTTCATCATTAGTACCATTAATTCTTAGTAGTTATAATCTACCAATTGTATAAAAGTGTTTTAAAGAAGCATCCGTAGATTGTTTTTCATCAGTTTCTACATCGCCTGTGCTGTTTGAGAGATAAGAGTCGGTGGGATACATTAGCGTTATTTGCTCGCGTGAAATCTTCTCAATAATATTCATATGGAAATGATAAATGGTTTTAGTAAGATATAAGACTTCTCCATCTTTAAATATAACTTCTTCCAAATAAATAGAAAAATTATTTTGAATAATAACATACAAAGATTGTTAGTGTCATGTATTATAAGAGATAATTAAAGGAAATGCGGTTTTTTACTGTTACTCTTTTACATGGGAGAGTTGGAAAAATGGTAAGGAAGGTCATTTATAAATTTCGATCTCTATCTTCTACGTTGCATTAGTTAATTGATTCAATGTTTGTTAAATGTTAACATTTGAAGCTGTTTTTATGATTATTTTGACCTTTTTTGTTTATTTTTAGTATAGTGATAAGTATCATTTGATTTTATTGTTTTGAGTTTTTAAATCTAAATTTTACTGGTTTGAAATAGTTTTTGTAATAATTTTGAAATAAAATTTTTAAAATAGATTTTTATAATCATGAATACCCTCATAGTAATGATTGGTCGGAACGTGAGCATGTGCCAAGAAGTTTTTCAAACTGAACAAAATAAATAAAATTTAGTAAAAATTTCAAGTGATGAAAACAAAAAAAAGGCGTGAATAAAGTAATTGATTTATTGAGACCAACATGCACTGATCAATAAATCTTAGATTTAGAAACAAAAGTTTCGAAAAACTAACTACTAGAACAGCCTTAATAGTTGCCATAAAAGTAGAGTTGGAAGACAAACAAGGCTTTCATTGATGAATGTTTAACGACACTATGTGCAAGTTTTCTGCTTCAGTGGTCATTTTTTGAAGTAAAAAAAATGTTTCAATATTTTCTGTTTTTTCAACAGAAAGTTTTCAATATGGTGTGTTTTTAGTGTTTATTATGGTGTGTTTTTTCTGTCGCAGCGGTACCGAAACACACAGTGACAGCTCGACAAAAGATTATTTGATTAGTTTTTCGTGAGTTAAACTTACATCAACAATTTCTTAAACTTTATAAGTTTAACGTACAGAAAACTTCGTGTTATTTAGTTTAAAAAAGTTTTTGATTTAATTAGAAGCTAAGTATCTTGTGAATCAAATCGTAAGGTCAACAAACACAGTATTTATTTAAAAAAAGAGTCACGAAGCTTTTCGTAAGACTAGCTTACATTATCAAGTGATTATCCTGGGGTTTTTTCACACGAGGCGTTTTGTTAAAGACTTGTAGCTCATTACTAATATCGATAACTATCTATTATTTAATTATTTATAGTTAATATTTAATTATATATAATTATCTATCATTAACGATCTATTTTGAAGAATAAAACGTATGTCAATAAACTTTACGCTAAGTTTGATTTTATAACAATATAATATACATAATAGCTCTTTATTTAGCTTTGAAAATCGGACCACAAGAAAAATCCGGTAAAAGAAAATAAAATGAGCTTAAATTAAATTTACAATCGAAAAATCTGGTTGTAATATAAAGAAATATATTTAGTTAGTTTTTTTTCATAATTCATGATATTAACAAACACAAAGTTTCTTTAAATATACCCAACTTTTAAAAGTTGGTAACTGCGGTTCTTCATTTTAATCTCTTGAGGTAAAAATTGAGCTAATCGAAGTTTAGCTATGTTTTGAATATCATTTGAAAACTTTAAAAATTAAAGTGAGCTTTTTTGTACAATAAAAAAATTTTTGTAGTAAGTTCATTTTTACAAAACAGTCCAAAAAAGTTTAATAAAACAATGAAGTCACTAAATTCATTAGATTTAATTTATTTAATCAGATAACTTTGCTAAAATGAACAACTTAAGTTTATAGGCTCCAAAGTAAACTAAATGGATTATAGGCATAACAATAAAGATTAAAACAACAGAAGTTATGAGCGTTGTAACAGGCTTGTTCCAGTCCAATAATCCAACGTAGATATAGTTGTTGACCGGATCTACAAGCCAATATATAAAGGAAAAAACAATATATGCCAAAGAAAAAAATATTATATAAAATATATGATAAATCCTTATCGGTAGCAAACATATGATAAAATCAATTATCATTATAACTGAGTTGAGAAGATGCATAATTATATCTACTGGTGGAAGAAAATTAATATTTTTCTGTGGAAATAATACTACAAAATATACTAATGTGACAAGCAATGAAACAGTGCATCCCCCACCAAACAAAATCCAATCGAGTCTGTACCAAAAGTTCAAAAGAGATTTCGGTGTTGTTTTACAGTCTTTGGAGTTTCTTCTTATTGCCATTGTGGTATTTTTTGATTGAAATTTCTTATTATCGTTTTTTTGCGAAATTTCAAGCTGTGGCTTTGATTTTTTAGTGAAAAAATAATGTAAAAGGATGCCGAAAGCGAGGATGAAATAGAGGCAAACAACGAGGTAACTCCAGTTAGTAAGCCATGCTATCCAGATCCTTCGTGGTCCAAGAGAAAAATCAAAACCCTTGAAAGAGATTCCTAAGGTTATAACAGTGTAAGCCATCATAACAAATCGATAAGCCAAAAATATTTTAATATTTTTGAAAATTCGGGAAGTAACAAAGCATTGACGACATAGTGAGTTGAAGAAGAAGGATTTAAAACTGAACTCCGCTTTCAATGGAAAATGCTTTTCGCAGTACATGGTGGAGCAACCTTATTCAAATATTTGAAATACTTAGTTTTGAAACTTTTATGTAAATCTTTTAAAAAACAATTAAATTCTTTCTATGATTATCAACTTTGAAGGATTATTTTTTTCTATATTAGCAAGTATCTATTTCAATACAAGATTAATTTTCAATAATCAGAGATCATTTAGACACTTAAGTAAGCTAAGATTGATCTATATAAAAGCAACGTTACATGGGTATTTGACAGCTTATTATAATCATGAATATTCATTGTTTAGATATATATGGTATATAATTTAAAGTTCTTTAAAGCGTTTGAAGGACTATTCAGAAATAATTTATAGATAAAACTCCACGATATTATGAAACCTCACAACCTAAAGTTCAACTGAGAAATAGAATCAATTTTAATTTTAATGTTATTAGAAAATTATTTAACGAAAAAGTGATAATTTCTCGATGTCAAAAACGATAAACTAAGTTTTTTCTTTCATATCTTTTGAAATATGTTTATCAACTTGAATTCCGTACTATAACTTCAAAATGAAAAGCTTTTTAAAACACAAAAGGCTTTAATTTTTGATGAGTTTCGCTTTATCATAAAACATTAGCAAAAAAACTATTTATTGTAACCATGGCTGCTTAGTCGTATTCATTTTAATAAACAGTTCAAATAATATTGTTAGGTAATGGAATGCGGTATTTATAAAGCGCTTTTCCTTATAGATCAAAGTGCTTGCTACAAATTTAATGTAGCAAAAACACTGTAGAACAGATGCTAAAAGTCGGCTCACACGGGATCGAACCCGGTAACTTTAGGTAACTAGTCTAATGCTCAACCACTGAGCTATACGGGCCAAAAATATTTTTTTATTAAATGAACAGCACGAAGCTTATGACCCTTGTTATATTCTTGGTTAATGTTTCATGAAAAAGCTACCTTTTTGAAAATTATAGCTCATCTTTTCGGAGAAAGGTAACTAGGAACCAGCTAAACACCTCCATGACTATCCTTCACATGGAGCATATTGGAAAGAGCTCCCTCAAACTGCAGAAAAAAAAGAATACTCAAAGCAAACCACATAAAGACAAAGCGACCAACACTAAATGACCAATTAGACATAAAGTCGCTGTCATGATTTGGCTTCGGTATCACTTAGGTTCAAAGGACATGAAAAGATCTTCATTTTCTTCAATAATTCCTAGCAATCTTATTTCCATTTACTTGCTTAATCATCGTTGTAGATTTAACCATTAACTTCGTCTTACAATTATCTATAATTTTTCACGTCAATGCAGTAGTTATGCAATAGTTTCACTTACTCCTATATAACTTCCATCCACTTTTCATACTAGATAATGTAAGTTACTCTCACGAAAAGTTTCGTGTGTTAAGTGTTTGTTTCTATTATACACGTTATCTGATAACTTGAAATAAGCAAATAAATATATATATGTATAATCAAGTTTATGACTTGACAAAAATGAATTTTCAAAATGTACCAAATAAATTGCCTCAATTTTATGAAGTTATTTTGAAACAATTGACAAAACATTATTACACGGCGTCTCTGAAGAATCAAGTTAGAGGTTTTAAATTGGGACTAGAATGGAGACTAAGGAATTATGATAAGATTGTACTTATCAAAAATTTTAATTTTGTTGGAGCAATAAATTTAACAAAAATTTCCTCATTTTAAAAAATAAAAATTAATAAGCTTTGAGGGAAAAAGATACATAAGATGTCTCTAAAAACAGTTGAGTTTTTTACTGCCAAATCTTTAGTTTTTGATATTTTTATTTGGGTCTGTTGAACTGATTTTTTTTGAGTATTTATTATCTGAACAACACACTATTGTCTCATCCTCTCAACTACTTCACTCAATAAACTTTGAATCATTCAAAACAGCGCATTGAGAATTACAGTTTGCCCACAATACGCTAAAACACATCATTTTCCCCCAGACACTAAGGTTCGTTCACTCAAAAATTACCTCACTTTACCAAAAAACATCAATTATCAATAACCCATTTACAGAACAATTTTTCCCCATGCCAAATGCAAAAAAATAAAAATTCGATAATAACAATAGTTGTCCCAAATAAATATCCCATTTTATAATAGTATCAACAATCTAGACTGACTGCGTTCTACCCCAGTTAGTGAGACATGTACAACAGTATAATCTTATTAAATTTATATATAGTGACAATAGTTTTTACCCCTAAAAACAACACCAAAATTAGTGATAAACTTATAAGAAAATATGGAGATGATACACACAAAAATAGTTCATGACTATATCTTTATTCTAGCTCAACTTAAAACCAATAAATTACCACTTATTATTGCATTCAAACAAAATTACACTATCTTCTTATCCTTCACCTTTAAGTCCATTCCTTCACACACACCTGATGCATGGCACCTATTTTTATGCCAAAATTCCATTAGCCACCCAGAACCCAAAAACCTAGACTGACCCTGTAAGAGCTGCAAAATAAATTAAGAAGTGGGTGGTTTTGGTGGAAAAAAGAAGGCTTTGCAAGTCTAAGGATTTTGAAACAAAGGGAAAAAGTTTGAAAGGCTGAAATGGCATTGGTTTTGAATTTTATTAACATTCATTTGCGTAAACATGCTCAGTAAATCTTTTAACCATGTAATTTTAGAGCTTCGTAAGTACAAAATAATATTTTTAATCTCAATGGTCACTATAATTACAATAACTACAGAGTGGTTATATATAATTGCTGTTATGTGATTCCTATAAAAAGATGAAATAATACATTATTATAATAGAGATTTCATTAGTCTTACACAGTTATAGCCACAATAATTTTCATTGTTGATTATTGTTGTTTTCCATTGTTGTAATGATCGATTACTTGCAGTGGTACTTATGCTTGATTGCCTCCATCAGTAATTTTTGGATGTCAAACGTTAGGGATGGTAGATCTGTGTACTGTTGTCCAACAACATTCAGTTTTAATGATGCCTGTTGGTAGCAGTTCAAAATTAATATGATTATCATACAGTAAGAAATATGTATTACAATTCATATAATGGTACTAATAGAGATTTGTTGAATAGACAACCTTGCGACATATGATATTAAAGACTTCGTTGCTAATAAATTCTTTGTACTTTTCTTTCCTCATTCTTTTCCATTTCTCTACCATTCCTCTGCTTCCATTCATCCTCCATTTCTCAATCATTGAGTCTGTAAGCATCCAAGAATTTAGATGTTCATTCTCATTTGACTGTTTGATAGTGTCAACTTTTCTATCTGCCCAGTA
Organism: Pterobdella sp. o SKG-2022; assembly: GCA_964035795.1. Classification (NCBI taxonomy): domain Eukaryota; kingdom Metazoa; phylum Annelida; class Clitellata; order Hirudinida; family Piscicolidae; genus Pterobdella; species Pterobdella occidentalis. Next base: position 21,780,926 of record OZ038322.1, read on the forward strand.
ATTTTTTAATGGATTTTTCAAAATCTTGTTCACACATCCCATGTATTTATCAAGTAGTAAATTATAGTCCATTTCATCATTTGATTTTGAATCATAATTAATCTGCCTATCAATGTCTGTTTGATTTTTATATTTCTCTGTTGATTGGTGAAACATATTTTTTTCATTGATATTGGCAGAAATAGCTTTTTCATCATAAATATTTTCATTAGAAAAGTTTTGCAACAGTTTTCCATCTTCAAAATATCGTTTAGAGTTTGTATTACGAAATGAGTTTTGTTTGACTGAATTTTGCTTGATTTTAATGTCTTGTAACATGTTTTTATATTTCTCTTGTAGTAAAATTTCATACTTCGGATTCTGATAAGTGTACAACGTTTTATTAATTGCTGGGTTTTCTACATTTTTTGAGTAATGAAACACATCAACATTTTCATTGAATTTCACTTTAGGTATTTTGAAACCTAGTAGAAAACAAAACATCATAAAAATTTATTTTAATTTATATTATTTTAACATAACATAATTTTTCCATACTTTTTTCTGGAGTAATATCCAAAGAAGTATCACGTTCAGAATATAAAGTTAAAGTTGGATAGTCAAACATTCCGTTGGCCAATAAATGTTTTCTAATGCTTATTTTGATTTGAAAACTTGAAACTAAACAATATCTTTCAAACTAAGCGGCACTTAGTAACTTTATATTTGGTTCAACTAAACTCCATCATAAACTTTGGTCTCAAGTTGATTTTAAAATTATTTTTTGACTATGAATATAAAAAAAAATTAACATTTGAATATTTAGTAAAATATTCTTATAACTAAAAACATGAAATAAATATTAATCAAAATGGAGCGATTAATAACTGTAGTCGTGTATGACAGTTGTTACTATTGATTTTTAAAAGAATGTATACAAATTTAATACTTAAAATAATTATTTTGTATAACTGCACTTGATAACTGATGCTTTATGTCTCAGCATCTCAGTAATCAATGTATGTAATTGAGCACAAATATTGTTTGACTTTCAAAAGCATTTAGCAATTTTGTTCTATTATGCATTGCAACAGTTTTGCAAAAAAAGCTTCAAAACACTAAATTGAATAAGTTAGAATTAGATGAAAAGAAATAAAATGAGATCAGATCACTTTGTATGTTAGTGTGTGTTGTAATCAAATCGAAGGAGCATACTATTAAAACATCTGCTGAGAAATAGTAAAAAATCAATTCGCTTTGTTAAGGTAGATGTCATCTCGATTTGCGAAAATTATTATTTCTTGATTAATAGACATTCTTTCAGTTATATTTTAAAGATAATTAATGATAAAATTGCAACCAATTTCGTAACAAATTCTATAAGTTTTCGAAGTTTTTGAAATCCTTTTAAACTAGGAAAGAGTTAAGATGGCCGACTCATCTGTGCAAGGTTTTTGTTGAGATTTATTCATCATTGTGCACTCTCATCCAGATTTTCTAAATTTTTGCATGAAATAAAAACATCTTCAACATATTTTTTATAAAATATTATTTCATATGTTAATATAAAGTAACTTTATTTCGGCTTTTCTTAATCTTGGAAAGTGTTGGATAAAAACAGACTTAAAGCCTGAGATGGAACTAGTGAATGGACATTCGGATCTCAAAAACGAAATGAATAAATCACATGATAGTATTTCAGACGAGATCAACAAAAACCGTTCATCTGTTAGTTGTAAAACATCATTTCATTTAAATTTATTATATAATACTTCATATTTGCGATGTAATTTTCATTTTTTTTCAGTCACCTTCAAAAGCCAAAAAAAAACCCAGAAGTTACACACCAAAAAACAGTGAGGCATAACTTTCTCTTTTAGAAAATTAATATCTAAATTAAATGTTATTAGATCTATAGGCTTTACTTAGATTTTCTATTCATGAAGTGTTTACTTTAATCACTGTTATGTCATTGTGTCTTTTCAAGTATGATTTGATATCAACAAAAGTAGGAAATTTTGAAAAAGATATCAATAGTCATATATTGTTGTTTATTATTATAATTTTCATTTTTGTTGCTTTTAATAAAATTTCCAGTTATTTTTATATTATTCCAATATATCATATATACTTAGAATAATGTAACAACTATCATAATTTCTATAGGTTTGATTATAATATAATTTATTATAGTAATTGCAGTTTTGTATTAATTATATTAATATATATATATATATAAATTTTTTTTATTGATTTTACTTGTTTTCAATTGTATCAAAAGCCTAGTATTCATGGCTTTCAATGGTATGTTTAAAGTTTATTCAACTTTTAAAACTTAAACTATCTTTTTCATTGTTTTTATTATGAAATTTTATTTATGTCCCATTATTATTAATAACTCTATTGGTATTCAATTCAACTATTCTGTTTAATTTTACTACTTGTTCAGGTTTTATGACTCAGTATTAATATTTTTATGTCATATTTTAAAACCCATAATAGCATCTCTAATATTTATTCCATTTTTTTATTTAAATAGTTCATTTTATATTCTAATATAAATATCTTTAATTTTCAAAATCTCATTTTTTCATAATTCATTTCAAATGAACCTTAGTTATCATTATGATCATTGAAATCTTATTGATACAAATAAAAGCAACAAGGTTACTAATAATAATAATAATAATAATAATAATAATAATAATAATAATAATAATAATAATAATAATAATAATCTGTCTTGTTTAATAATAATAAACACAAATTAAATTAAGTTAAAATTAACCTAGTTGAAGAGTGGCAATTTTTAATATTACATTGTATGTATTTAATGATTTTATATGCGGCTTTTTATCCAATTTAATTACTTACCCTATATGATGTACACAAAATCCAGAGAACACGTATTTATATAAGAGCATTTGCATATTATAAAGATAGATAATCATAGTGATTAAATAATCATTGTATACAAAAACGGATTATTCAAGTTATAATAAAAACAAACACTAAGGTTTTTTGAGAAACTTAATATACGAAGCTATACGTAAGAGTATCTTACATTATCTAGTGTATCGGATTATTTACGCTTTTGTATATCGATAATTATATATTTTCAATATTAAATTATTATTATCGAAGCTGTTGACCTTGAAAAAATTATTGAAAGTGTGGAATAAGATTAACAGCCTGGTTTTCTTTCTCTACTAAAAATAAAACTACTGCTAGGTCCCACTACTACCATTATTACTGCTAATAATAATATTCACACTACCCGCAGTTTCAAATTGAAATGATAATACCGACATTAAAAATACTAATTATCCCTTATATAATTATTCATTTGTTGGCATCGCACTTTGATGAATGCAATTATTGCTGAGTCGTTTATAAGGAAATATATAAATTTTTGGATGTCCGTATTGCATTTTATTTTCTCTGCAATGTTAAATATATGCATACATTACAATACAGTTAAGACAACGCCTGACAAGAACTTGATCGGATCATCAGAAAGGCACGCGTTAAAGTTTTTTTCAAGACATTAGATAGATAAATAAATAGTTAGATAGGTAGCTTGAAATTTTGATATATCTTTATTTAATTCATTTAAATTAATTTATTAAATTATTTTTTGTTTCGTTTGTTGCTACCAACTGTTAAAATAACGTTGATGGTAAGAAACACGTGTTTATTAATTGATATAACAGGAAAACATTACTATATATACATATCTTTTTACATAGATAACACTGTTTGAAAATAATCATAAATAATACATTAGAGAAATTAATATAATGTATTGAAAAAGGTAAATACAAATAGAATAATATAAAATTAAACTGTATCATCAGGTTGCCAAGCTATGCCCAGCCAACGGTAGCTTCCCAGTTGCGAGTGTCGCTCAAACAAGCGGCAACTTTCGATGAACAACACCTACCCGTGTGCCAACGCTACAGTTGGTGGTCGTTTTTGGTGCTTTTGTAGTCTTTGTTATAGTCGTGCTTTTGCTAGTGTTGGGGTTTTTTTCTTAATTTTTTACTTTGAAAGTGGTATTAATATAGAGTATATTATCATGTTGACGCTGGAATTTAATTTTAATTGCTTAATCGTGCGAAATAAATTTTGCATGCAGACGTGCACTAATGTTGTCATTTGCTTCAAACTTGAATCTTGTGCAACAATTTCAACGTATTACAATTTATTAAAAAACACGCTGAGTCAAAGTTGGCGGAGATTTTCAACGAGTAATCCCCCATTATAATTCATTGCTCTGTATAAACCATATTCTTGAACGTTAGTTTTAAATTTCCTATAAAGACACGTTATAATTTTGAGTGGTTTTGTGTAGAGCGATATTTAAATGTAAATATTAAATATTTAAGGATCCATCTCTCCCACATCCTTGACCTCATTCATAAAAGAGCAAAGATCTCGTAGTGCTGAAAACAAGTTTTCTCAGATGAACAAAATGATTGAACTTTCTCAACCAACTCATCGTAGGTCTGTTTGATGGTTTTATTCATCTATCTATCTTCGTTATATTTATTTTGGTCTGTCTTTTATTTTGTTTTTGAATTTATATTTTGTTTCTTTACTTCACAGGTCAAAATACACTTCCTCGCCATCGAACCACACTTCAGCTTCAGGCCACTCTTCACCTTACAGATCTAAGTCACAGAGCAAGGCACCAAGTGAATCACCTGGAGTCAAAAAAATCAAGAAGAAAGACAGCACTAAGTCCAAACCCATGAATAAAACTTCATCATTAGATGTTCTATCTCCGAAGAAAGAGCGCCTTCCTTCAGCCACTCGACAACCTCGCTCACCTCCAAAGTCTGCTCGAGATTCTTCTGTTCAGAAGGTGCCCAATTACCCTAATGTATTTTCAGCCATCTTTGCAATTTTTAAAATTTCATTAAATCTTTAAAACCACCTAGACACCGCCAGTCAAAGAAAAAACAAAATTACCTAGCAAAAGTGAACAAACTGTCAAAAGTCCCAAGAAAGAAGTAAAGAAAAAGGATGCTGGAGGGAGTGGAAAGAAGGATACTGGAGGGAGTGAAAAGAAGGATACTGGAGGGGGTGGAAAGAAGAATGACGAAGCAGACAAAGCGAAGGAAGAGTATAAAGTCAAACTGGCTGAGAAGAGGAAAGAGGCAAGGATGAAGGCTGAGAAGGAAGCTGAAGCTGCCAAGAAGAAGAAGGAGGAACAAAAGAGGTTTCACTCATTTTATTTCTCAACAAAAAACATCAAATTTATTATCTTGTGGTCTGTATCTAAATTATTATTTCAAGTTATAAATTTTGATAGTGCTTTTCTAATATTTATTGAATTTTCAATTTTTATTTGAATTAAAAAAATATATTAAAAGAATAAGATTTAACATTGTGGCTTCAAGATTGGCCGAAGAAGCTCAGTTGTTGAAAGAAGATGAAGAAAGACAAAAAGAAGAGGAAGAAACCAAGCTGGCTGCTGAAGAGTTGAAGAAACAAGAAGAAGGTGCAAAGCTAATTTTTAATTTACTATCTACCAAAAGCACTTGGTCGAAAATGTTTTATTACATGGAATTGTATAGTGAAAATAGAGACTAAAGAAATAAAGTTTTGATTTTTCTCATTTTTCAAGCTGGGAATAAGAAAAAGCAATCATTTCATATAATAATGTTAAAAAATTATGATTTTTGCAGAGCGCCTGCAGAAAAAGATAGAAGAAGAAGAAGAGAGAAAAAGGGTAGAAGCCGAAAGGGCCCTTAAACTTGTAGGTTCATTAATAGAAAAAATAATAACGAATTATAATAACGTCAAGTAATGATGACCGACTTACTTTATAATAACAGAAGAAGGATCAAGAAATTAGGGCTCAAGAAGAAGAAAGGTTGGAACAAGAACGGCAGACGAGGATCAAAAAGGAAGAAAAAGAAAAACTTGAAAGGAAAAAGGTTAATGTGTGTATAAGCTTTTGTAGCATAGTTTTTCTCATCTGTGGTACATTACATGGATAAATTATCATCATCGAACTTCATTTTAAAAATTCCTTTACAACTCAATATAATCTTAATTATGAAATTTCGAAATAAATTTAAGTATTTAGACTAGGAATCTTTCAAACTGCCTTTTTGATGAATTCTCATCTTTTTCTAAATGATCTGAAAAAAGCAATCTAAAATCAATGTACATAAAGTTTCCAAAGTCCAAGATGATAAGTACTTGAAAACATATGTTTGGTATTGTGGGTCACACTTCTTGGAATAATCAGTTTAAAAGAGTAGAAAATGTGAGAGTTAGAAAAAGTTGAAAACAAGTCATAATGCAATGTAATGCGGTATTTATAAAGCGCTTTTCCTTATAGATTAAAGCGCTTGCTACAAATTTAATGTAGCGAAAGCACACTGTGGAATAGATGCTAATAAGAGTGGGTTTATTTGGTACGTCAGAAAGAAAACAGGAACAAAAACTTGGACTTGATTTTAAAACTAATTTGGAGTGAATTTTGATATTCTGGTTTGTTCCAATTGTTTCTGCGTCATTATTAATTGTCATTAATTCATGGTAAATTATTGATAACATGGATAATTTACTTAATAAGACCTTATTGATGACCACAGAGACTGGAGAACATCATGAAAAGAGTGAAACCGGAGGAGAATGCTGAGAAGAAGGTCTGAACAAATGCTATCATATCTTTGTGGTATTTTATGTATCTTTCAATCACATTTAAACTATTGACTGAAACGTAGAGTTTTATATAGGATACAGAAACAGATGAGGAGGCAGTTACAAAGACAAAAGACCGTATTGAGGATTGGGTGCCTGATGATGAAGGAGAAACAGAACAACTTGATGAGACTGAGAAAAAAGCAGATGAAGAAGAGTCGCCATCAGAACAGGCAGCCGAAGCTGTAAATACTGCTGAATCAACAGAAAAAACTGATGACGTTACGGAAACCTCTGCCCAACTTACAACAAAAGATACACCCGCTGAAACTAACGAATCAGTAGCACCAATTGATGTAAATGCTGAAAAACCAGTAGAAGAAGCAACTGAGAAACCAGCAGAAAAATCAGCCGAAAAACCTGCAGAAGAAGCAGCTCAAAAACCAGTAGAAGAAGCAGCTGAAAAAATAATTGAAAAAGAAGCTGAGAAACCAGCAAAAGAAGCAGCTGAAAAACCAGCAGAAGAATCAACTGAGAAACTAGAAGAGGCAGCTGAGAAACCAGCAGAAGAAGCAGCTGAAAATCCAGCAGAAGAATCAGCTGAAAAACCAGCAGAAGAATTAGCTGAAAAACCAGCAGAAGAATCAGCTGAGAAACTAGAAGAAGCAGCTGAGAAACCAGCAGAAGTAGCTGAAGAATCAGCTGAAAAACAAGCTGAAGAAGCAGCTGAGAAACCAGCAGAAGTAGCCGAAGCATTAGCTGAAAAATCAGCAGAAGCAGCTGAGAAAGCAGCAGAAGAAGCAGCTGAAAAACCAGCAGAAGAAGCAGCTAAGAAACCAGCAGAAGATTCAGCTGGGAAACCATCCGAAAACCCCGAAAAAACAGAAGACCCGGAGGAAACTTTTTAAACGATTGTAGTCATTGAATCTCATTTGTAAATATGCATTGTTTTGTATTTTATGAAATCGTTTCCATATTTTTATGAAATTGTTCCATATTTTTATAAAGTTTTTCCGTATTTTATACTAGTCTTTTTATTTGATGCTAGTCTCAATCATGTGGTCATTTTGTTTTGTTCGACGGTTCTTTAATTTAGTCAATATTTACGCCATTTTATTACGCCCTTGCTTAGCTTGTCATTTCGATTTTTTCGAAAGCTTCCATTAGAGTCTAAAATTTATTTTGCAGCTTTTTTGCACTTCAACGCGCCATTTTCGATATTTAGCGCTTGTTCACGACTGCAAGGGTTACACCATACTCGGATGGTGAGACTCCTGTCGCCATCATTTGCCTTCTAGGTAGTTTGCTTCTCGTTTGCATCATTGCGACGCCACCCTCATTATTTTGAATCATCATTTACATATTTAACGCTTCAATTGTTTCAGTAATAGGCTATGAAATGATTGTTAGTAGGAAGTCTCATCAAACAGTTTTAACAGAGGTTGTGGCGTACTGAATAGATATTACATACTTTTTAATTGTTTAAAATTCAGACAATATCTCGGGATTTTTATCTATTTTATTTTGTTTTAACAAAAATATTTCAAAAATTCCACTCAAATAAACCCAGAAACGTCATAACGGAGTTTTTTGTTTTTCTCTTACCCTCTTCATTTTCAAATGGCGTTTGTAGTGGCTGCAATTAAATGTTTTTATAAATACTTTTTTATTCGGCATTTGAAAGCGTATTATATAAATATTTTCAAAAACAAAGACATACTTATTGATAGAGCCGAGATGCATTGTAGTCATTGTTTTGAGGGCGGCAGTAGTGTAGGGAATGAACATGTCAGGGGTATTCCAAAACTTGTCTTTTTTCAGTTCTGGTTTTTGAAATTGCAAGTAATCCACGATGTTGTAGCAGTCCTGGTTGTTAAAAAAATTTAAAAATTAGTTGCATTTTAGAGTTTCTATCTTGAGTTTATATTAAACATTTTAGTGTATACTATAGTACGTGCTCCATATACGAATGTGACAGCATTCTACCTAGGTTATTGATCTTACTTATATCGTAACTGCTAAAATTAGCTTTATTAGTTTTATAGAATACCAGCCCAAGCTATAAAACTGAATTTTTTTCCATATCTCTGCTCGAAAGCTTTTCATGTATTCTAATAAAAACCTACAGTAACCATATTATTAAAATAAGTTGATAATGATACCTGTAAATAAGAATCAATTATGCCCATAAACTCCAAATCGTCTTCATTGTCTCCGAACCCGTTTATAGCGCCCAGAGAAACCTTTAAAATTTTTTAGTTCCTAATATTTAAAACTTTTAAACTAATTAACTCAAAAAATTCCTTTTTATATTTTCTAATTATACTTCTCAAGCTTTTGGTATTACTCACGTACTCATGTATTTCAACCCACCATACTATCGATATTTTGCCATAATTGCCATAAACCACCATCATTCACCATAAACCACCATCATTCATCATGCTCATTTGTAATAAATGCAAAAATGGTGTCACAAAAACTACATCTATTAAAATGATTATTACAATATTTTTGATTCCTAAGCATCGAAACTCCTTTAAACACTCACTCACTTTGAGCCAGCCTATGAAAAAAGCTATTTGTGCCAATGTCATGAAGGGGAGGAAAAATTCAGATTTGTCTGACGAGACCAACCGATGTCTGCCCACCAAACACGCTGCATAGAACGTCATTACAGCTATTATCACTACCTGTTATTTTTTGATTGGTTTTTATTCGTATCTTGATGCTGGTCATGAGCTTAAATTATAATGTATATTTTTTTGATGTAATATTACTTTGGAAATTTGACTTTCCAAAATTTCTATCTTTTATACTCAATTTATTCACCTATTATACAACGTTTGTGTTGCATCATGAAGACGCGTAGTTTTATAGAATGGTTTTGATATTGCAAGTTTTAGATCAGTGGAAGTGTTAGAAACACTGCTCTAATCACTTGGCATGTGTGTACACATTTTCATTTTCAAAAACTTTTTTCACCTACCAAAGACAACACACGATTATACCCGATATTTTATTTCATAATGAAGTCCAGCTTGCACTCATTTGAAATGTTGCTATTCAAGTATGTGCCATTACAGAAACGGTTAAGCGGTATGCTGTTGGTCTTAATATTACAGTGCATAACCAATCAATCAAATCTTTTTTATAGCCCCTTTTCCTTTAACAAGAATTGGGCTTTTTGAAAGATCTATCTCGAAGTCGGCCTTTCCATTTCGAGTGGATTCGTACAAACCATGTCTAGCTTTCTTTATAGATCTTGTTTGAGTGTAAAGTTCTTTAGTTTTTTGCTGTATGTTTTCAGTACAAACAGACTAGGTAAAAGGGCAAAATTTTCAGTTAGTCGTTTCGTGAATTGAAGATAATGAGATAATAAAGCATTAAATTAGTAAAAATGAAGTCTTTTATCTGATTATATCATTCTTACAATGCATTAAAATACAAAAATAGAGATATATCAACTGAAAGTTTAGTAATAGATGAAAGATATGTTCACAAAGCTACGTTTACAGACTTAGTCGATAGCATGTTAGCTTAAAGTTCAATTTTTAATCTTATACAAACCTTTTCGACTGAATCTATAAAAAAATATTTTTTCACCCGCAAACTAAAAACATGCTAATGAAACCTGGGTATAAGATAGGGGGATGTTCATATCTGAGGGAGCCATTATGGCGGCTCCTTGCCCCCGACAAGTATTCAGTATCTGCAAAATATTAATTTACAATATTGCAGTGTAATATTGTGAAATAATAAGTCAACCTGTGAAAGCATTATTAAAAATTCTAAGGTAAGTTTTTGTTCCGGTTTGTACCTATGGTTATCTATGACAAATCACAACTAAAACAAACACTGGTTTTTTTCAAAAAAGCGATAAATATTTGACAAAAATTAGAAAGACTTTTGAAAAAGTGTCAACGTTTCGAACGGTTTTGGAAGATTCCCTATACACACCACCATTTTTTTCATGCGGTATACAAAACCATGCATCGCTGTAACAATTCCAACTCATTTCCAAGTTTCCACGTAATTAAATCACAAAACATAATTTTAATTAACATTTTCACGAGTTAAAATTTTTATATCAAATACCAACAAACATCTATAAGGCATTCAACTCCGTATTCACTAGTGATCTTTTTTTTTTCTCTTGCTTTGACAACAAGGTGAGCGGCCCAGTTGAATGGAATATAATAGATCCCTTGTGTTTGGTTTGTCCTTTCATATACCTCCTTTTCTTTTTCTGTCACCAATCCTGTTAGTTTTTATATAATTTTGTGTATGCAGATCTATATAAGATTTTTTTGTCAACCGTGTTGGAGGCAAGCATCGATGTTGGGAAATCTTTTAGCAACAGCTGGAGAAAGAGTGCAAAACGGAAACAAATTCCCTAAAAAAACGTATCTGTGTGTTTGTTTTTACAGCATTTTTTGAATCTTTTGTAAACTAATTATTTGTTCATCTAATGATATATATCCAGCAACCTATCCAATCACCTCACTATATTTCTTCTAATCTTGCGTGTCTCTTCATCCTTTTTGAAAATAACTTCCATTAACTTCCCAATTTTTATCATTACTAAGTTCAATTTTTTTGATCAAAATAGAAACACTTCAAAGCTCAGTTGAAAGCTTTGTGAAAATAATCAAACTTTTAAAAATGTTTACATGTTGAACATTAATTTTAGTCTTAAAAATTCACAATTAATTGTATTGTTATTCGCATACATTGCCTACAATAAGAGCTGCGACCATCAGCGCGTGATCTTCAGGCCAGACTATCCGCATCGTTTGTGCAAAAAAACTTTAGGTATTATGATTTATTTATTACTTGATAAACATTGATAGAAATAATGATAATAATACAGAGACCATGATGATATCAAAGTTTATATTCACCAATTAGAAGATGATAATTTACAAAGATGGTTGTACAAAGCATCAAAGATTTTTACGCTTTTATGGTAGTAGAGGCAAAGAAACCTAGCACGAAGGACAAGGGTAGTTTAGTGGAGAATTCGTTGCAGTAGTTGGCAATCGTTACGAAAACACTGTTAAAATTTTAATATGATTCCATCAACTTTGTCGATCTTATCTCTATATCCAATTTAAAGATAATTAAGCTCAACATGCGTTTATCTAATGAAACTATTACTCTTTTTGATACTCGTCCATGATGAAATGAAAGGAAATACTCAGAGCTGAATAAATAAAAACAAATAATGCAAATTCCACTGCGATCATTTTGTACACACTGCCCTTCCAACTGGTAAATAAAATTTTTAAAAGTTTATATTATTATTAATGGCTGTCATAAGAATTATTATAAAAATTCAAACACTCAAACTTTTTGTTATCAAACTTATCAAAATTTTATGTTATAATTTAGAAAATTAATCCTAACTAGAGCTTATATACATTAAGAAGCAGATTTTAAAGGAGAAGCCATAGAAAAGAGAAAACCAGTGAAGATTTATAGAAGATTGGAAAATATCGTGGTATTTAGGGATGTGGGAAACTAAGTGAAAAACAGAGTTGAAAGCTTCAGTGAAGTTTAAAAAGTAGATTTAGGAAGAGTGCAATAAAGAGAGTTAAAGTGGTCAAGGTCAGAGAGAGCAAGTGAGCAAAAAAGCATTTTGAGAGAAGATGTGTCTAAAGAGGCAATTTCGATAAAAAAAGCGAGAGATGGAGTTTGAGCTTTAAAAATAAAAGATAAGTTGAAAAATTCAAGAGTGCAAATAATGGAGGAAAGATGAATACAGTTCAAAAGATGTTGTTATAGAAGGGAATGGTTTGCGTTGGTAGAAAATTTAATTCTTATTTCATTCCCATAATTTACTGTAAAAGAAAATATTATGTTTTTTAAAAAATTAAAAATTTGTTCAAAATTTTAAGTGGTAGTCATAAAATGAACCCGTAAAACCGAAAGTTGAAGACGTAGACCACTTTTAAATGTCCCCATTTAGGTGAAACATCGTTCCAAAGACGATAAAAAAAATTGAATTTCAATATATACTTTTTCTACTGAATATTTTTAATAATTTAAAAAAGAAAATCTTACAATAACATAACTCCGAAATATCCTCTGCAGGAGTTATCGGAGAGTGCATTAGAGTAACGAACAGTCATTCTGAATGGCTTTTTCAAATGAAACTTCAACAAATTTCCATTTATTTGATCAGATCGATTTCCATTCCACAGAATGGAACTTTTAAATTAACGGCTGGTAAGCCACTTAAATTTGAAAATGTTTGTTTTTTAAAAATAAACTTGTTTCAAAAGAGGATAGAATTAATGACATTTCTATTCAATATTTAAATTAATTTTTTCAATCGTAATTGTCTTATCAAAAGACGATTATTTAACGAATTTTTTCATCTTTTGCTATAGACCCAAGGTATATGAGGTATTGATCATGGTTCGTAGTGGAAGAATGAACCTAGATGGAACACTTTGAAATTGGCGTTAAAAATGAATTTTCTAAACATCAATTGAATTTTTTGATTTTGAGCAACTCTAAAGACTCGTCAAGGTTGCTATGCTTGGAAAATTAATTTTTATTGAGGGTTTCAGGTATTTGATGTCTGTAAACTTCATGGCATATTTCCCAACGTAACTGACAACCTTTTCGAATCAATACATTGATCGGCATATAAGAGCACCAAGCAAATATGGATAATGTAATGATCTGGCATTTCAATATTCTCAAAACTTTACTGGTTAATATAATTTGTGAATAGTTACAACGTTCCAGACAATGCTGCAATAAACTTACACGCACAAGTATTTTAACAAACTTCTAAGCATATTTTCACATTTATTTCACCAAAAAAAATCCTAAATTCGTGTTTAGTTAGTTTTTAAACAAAACTAAACGTTCTTCTGCAAAAATGACATATATAATAAGTGTTTTTGACAACCAAGAAAATCGTATCAAAAGGTTATCTATGATGAAACTTTGAATAGGTGTGAATAGTGAACTTGACCTATTTGAATGATTTAAGACTTTCAGTTTATCATTTTATTTTATATGAATATAGTTATTTTCAGTTTTTTCGACACCTTTCAGAAAATGTTCCTTAATTCATCAAAAATTAAAGTTTTTTTTTCTAACAATGCAATAAAATTACCTTATAATTGAGATCAATAATAATAATGATAAAAAACGTATTCCGTAAATTTATAACTAGTGAAGTTTTGAAAAATAAAACATGCATGAATTATTAAATGAATATACATAAAAAGTAAAAATGTTCAAAAAGTCCTCTAAAAGAAAAACATGGGAATTTGAATAAATAAGTATATATGGATTCATGGCGGTTGAAAGTTTTCTGTCGTTAAAAGCGCTTTGGAGCAACTTTATTTCCTTTCTTCTTGGGTGGGATGAGCGCCACATGATGATTACCACGACTGAAAGTGAGATTGTTTTTTTTTGATGAGATTGATGTTTCAAAGTCTATCGATTGATCAATTGTATCATGAGATGTTTTAGCTAAATATTATTCATTAATTCCAGATTAGCTGATATTAGTGGTGCCAAGAAGGTTTCAAAACAGAACTTTACTGCGGTCATAATGCACTATTGGTAAGCTTGTATAGAAGAATGGTGGCCTAGTTACATTGGAAGTTTTTCATCAGTTCTTTAATGCTGTAATAAATCTTATTTCTTAGTTCACCTTCCCATATTATAAAATATATATTTGTATTTTAAATTCTTCGAGCCAAACATAAAGATGAAAATACTTTTAGAAGTTAATTTTAGGCACGAAGTTTTTCGTAAGATGAACTTACATTATCAAGTGGGGTACAAATATTAGTTTCAGTAGTGTTTTTAGTTGAATATGTATTTCTAAGTTTCTTATATATTTCAATAGCTTTTAAGGTTTTTTGGTTCTCTGTTCAGAAGTACGTTCAAGTTGGTCTTAGTTCAAACTTTAACATACCCGTCTTGTAGCAAGTACTTTGCTTAACTGAATTTTAATTCAAAAAGCAAAAATATATCTTTTTAATTTTCATATTGTTTCTCCAAATTATGAGAATTTTTTCAAAAACACGTTTATTTATAAACATCGGCTAAATCTTTCGATAAGTGAAGCATTATTTAAATTTGAAGGAGCTACATGAAATTCAAATTATTAAAAAACATGCGATGTTTCTAAAAAACTTTTACCTCTTTAAATTAAAATATATCTTTTCTAATTTCACTCGTGTTTTTCATGTTCATAAATCAAATATTTAAATAAATTTTCAAAATACTCGTAATCATCGTGTTTTTTGAGTCTTTTTACAGCCGCTTTAAACCCGCCATTGTTTCTAGAATACAAAACCGACTTCCATAAAAATGCTTGTTAAAAATTTCACTAACTTGAACTTGCTGAAAGATCCTGTATACATGGTTGCCATTGTTTTAAGAGTGTCTCGAGTGTAAGGGATGAAAGGGTCAGGTTTTCCCCATAAGGGGTCCTTGGCATACCTCGGTATAGCAATTTGCAGATGGTCCACGATATTCAAACCAACCTACATTGTTAATTCATTCAAATAATTGATGAAAATAATTACCCTAAACAACGATATTCGTTATTAAACTGCTAAAAGGTTACAAAATTACTTGGAGGTAAGTGTCGATGACGCTCATGAGTTCGAGGTCGTCATCACTTTCTCCCATGGTGTTCAACGAACTTAACGACACCTTTACAAATATTCTCAATCTACCATTTCAATGCCTTTATATCCCTAACCATATTTTAGAGTTAATTCTCAAATGGCTTGGGGAGAACTCATGCTTACCAAAACAACTGCTTGTGATCAAAATTGAAAGTGGTAAACGGATGCAAAAAAAAAAACAAAAAAATGATGGCATGAAAATTTGAAAAGCCTATATATAGTTTTAACTTGAAGAAAAAAGGCTCTAGTGAGAAGCGAATGGCGAACCAATATACATTCAAAACTAAATGAACTGAGCCAGTATAAAGAAATAAATGAAAAAGCCAAAAAATATTTGAAAAAAAGAAAAAACAAAAATCAAAATCATCTCTAAAATGCATTCATTGTAATAAACTGTGCTTAAATAAAACTGGGTTAGCGAATCACATCAGGTTTGCATACAACTGTCTCCCAGGAGCAAAAAATTTAAAAAAGAAAAATGCCGAACCATATCAAAAAATGCCAAAAAATATTTCCAGCAACACATACTCTTTCTACATCTGCGCAAAGGTGATGAATGCAGCAAAAGGAGGAACATCCATAAGGGATGTTAAGTAGATAGCAGTAGTGCCTCCGATTTTCAGTTCGGTGACATGAGAAAATAAGAGAGAACTTTATTCTTTATGAATGCATTTACCATATAATATTTTCTCATTTTAATTTTTTAAACTTCAGCATTCCTATAAAAAATAATTTCCAAAAGACAAAATCGCTAGAAATAGTATTGAAAATTTAATACTAATTGTTTCAAAAAACATCACACACAACACACACTAACTTTGAGCCAGCCCATGAAGAAAGTAACTTGAGCTAAAGTCATAAAAGGAATGAAGTACTCAGCGTTGTATAATTCTAAAGGATGCCTGCCCACCAAACATGCGGCCAAAAACGTCATCACGGCTATTACCACCACCTAGTGTTGAGGCGTCATGAAATTTATATTAAATAAAAAGACTTCAGATAAATTTTATGCCTTAATTATTCCATAAAAAAGATTATGATTAAATGTCGAAAAAAGATCTGGTAGTCTATCGTGCCAATGATATTTGCCCAAAAGATCCATGCCTAGCAATAAATACCTTGATAAACGGTGATTGTTGAGATGTTTGATGTTGGGTTTTGAAAGTCCCAACACTTTTTAATTCATTCTTAAGAACTTTTGTTATAAAATATACAATTGATGAAAAATTAATGAAGATTCAACCTGAGTATAGCCTAGTGGAACGGTGATTTCACTAATAGCAAGAGCATTGCGGGTACGATTGTGGTAGGATTTCAACAGCTGCGAAAATTTGAAAAAATAAAATAGTGAAAAATGAATGGAATCTATAAGTTTTTTAACTTATACACCAGCTCCGTTGTCTGGCACCTACTTAAATTCAATAACGTTTCTCAAATAGAAAAATATTCATTGCAAAAATGCAAACAAATAACTATTTGAACACACCTTTATGAGATTTACAACTCCATACTCACTGTGGATGTATTTCTTCTCGTTTGCTTTCATCACCAAATGTATCGCCCAGTTGTAAGGTATTAAATACCTACCTCCTGACTTTTTGGTTTTATTGAAAACCTCCATTTCTTTTTTTGTAATTATCCCTGTGGTAAGTTTGAGCCTTTAACAGATTCTTACTTGGGTTGAGACGAGCTTTCATTTACCAATAAAGATTACTTAAAATATTTCAATAAATACAAATATTTTAATAAGAAAAAACTTTGAAACTGCCATATTTATTCAGTTTGACAAAATTAAGTGTCAAGTGACATTAAGCATATAAGAGTTGGATTATTTCAAATGATTTCAAAATGAGCTAATAGGAACATTTTCCAAAAATTTCTCTGGTATACTTAACATGTAAGAAGTTTTATTAAAAAAGGAGTAAATATTGGAAATTTCTTGCGAAAACAACTGTAGTCAAAATAACCCTCTACAATGTATTAAAATGGTTTTTGATCAGTTGAATTAAACTTTAAAAACATCAATTGAGGATTCATACATTTATCAATCATTTCATAATGGCTGGAGATTTTAATACCCCTAATTGTCATCATCTTGATAATCCCCTTAATATTCTTTTGTGAGAGCACGGTTTGACGCAGCATATTAACTTTCCAACTCACAGGCTTGGCAATACTCTCGATCTTGTTATCACACCGGCTTCTCTCTCTCATCTTATTTCTGACCCTGTCAGCGAAATTTTTGAATCTGATCATTGCCTTATTTCGTGCCGTCTTAACCTCGTACGGCCCCACCTTTCACCTCATCGTGTCACTTCTCGGTCTTTCAGGAATCTCAACTTGGCCGGCTTTGGAAAGGATGTCAATTTTATAAGCGATTTACTTATTAATTCTCCAATCTCTAAGGTTGATGACTTTGTTAGTTCCATGGACAAATTGTTTCTTTCGCTGATGGATTCTCATGCTCCTTTACGCAGTCATACTTTTCGCCCCAGCTTGCATTCACACTTTCATCTGTCTAAAAATGCTCTCTCTGCCAAACGCCGAAGAAGGAAAATCGAGAGACAGATATCCAGTCTCCGAAAGCTTTGTGTGCAAGTCCCTGATGATCTTTTACAAAAATTCCGTATTTCACGTAAACTCGCCCGCGCCGCCATTAACAAGTCACGTGCTGATTATCTTAATCTATCGCTATCTTCAGCGACACCTAACTCCAAAGCCTTTTGGAAAACGGCGAACTCCGTACTTCACAGGTCTCCTCCACTTCCTCCCCAGACTCCTGCGGAATATGATCTTTTTGTTGAAAACTTTAGCACTTTTTTCAAGACTAAGATTGAGTTGATTCATAGCTCGCTACCGATCACTAATCTTCCCCGTCAGCCTTCCTTAACTGACAGTGACCAATCAAATCTCTCATTTTTCTCACCTCCTAGTGTTGACGAAATCATCAAATTGATCAATTCCCTCCCAAATAAATCCTCACCTTTAGATATAATCCCTGTTTTCCTGCTGAAGCAGTTTTCCGGCATCTTCGCCTCTATTATATGCAAACTTTCGGCTCTTTCCTTTTCACAGGGTATTTTTCCAACTTCATTCAAAACGGCGCAGGTAACCCCTTTACTGTAAAAATATAACCTAGACCCCATGCAACCATCCAATTATCGTCCAATTTCAAACCTCAGCACCATCTCAAAAATCTTAGAAAGGGTTGTTCTCAAGAGATTATCCTCTCATGTTTCTGTACTGCGTAACTTCAACCTTTTCCAGTCGGCGTATCGCTCACATCACTCAACGGAAACTGCGCTTTTGTACATCACTGACAGCCTCCGCAATATCTGTGCTACCGGGTCTGCGGCCGTCTTAGTGTCTTTAGATATTTCAGCAGCTTTTGACACCATTAATCATCCAAATATGCTGCATATCCTTGAAGACTACTTTCACATTTCTGGCATTGC
Organism: Pterobdella sp. o SKG-2022; assembly: GCA_964035795.1. NCBI lineage: Eukaryota > Metazoa > Annelida > Clitellata > Hirudinida > Piscicolidae > Pterobdella > Pterobdella occidentalis. The sequence goes on from OZ038322.1 coordinate 21,799,689, forward strand.
TTTATCCTGGTTTCAGTCCTATCTCTCCGAACGCAAGCAATTTGTTAAAATAAGCTCCTCTTCTTCTACCCCTTCGTTTTGGTGTTCCTCAAGGTTCTGTTCTTGGGCCCATATTCTTTTCTCTTTATACTTCTCCTATTAGCGAGGTCATACAGAAGCACGATGTTCTATATCATCAGTTTGCTGATGATATTACTCTCTTTACAGGCGCCTCTTACCTTGATCCTCATCCCAGCCTCACTAAGATATCTGAATGCATCACTGAGCTTAATCTTTGGTTTTCTAACAATCACCTCATGTTGAATCCTAACAAAATCGAAGTGATGTTTGTCGGCAGTTCCATACTCCTTTCCAAATCCAATCTTCCCACTGAAGTAATCTTTGACGGCACTACTCTTTCCGTAACGTCCAAACTGAAGATACTAGGTGTAACTCTTGATTCTAGACTCAACTTTACACACTTTGTCTCTCAGCTCATACAAGCATCCAATTTTCATCTCCATGCGATCAGACAGGCACGCAAGTTCCTACCCTTTGACACTGCCGTTGCTCTGATCATCTCTTTAGTTCTTTCAAGGATTGATTACTGTAACTCTCTTCTTTATCGACTCCCGAACTGTCTTATTTCTAAGTTGCAATCTCTCCAAAATCGCGCTGCTAAAACTGCTCTTCAAGCCGACTACTATTCTTCATCTCACACTTGTCTCGATCACCTTCATTGGCTGCCGGTCGTACTAAGAGCCCAGTTCAAGTTGCTATGGCTCACCGCTAACACCTTATATTTTTTATATCAGCCGGCTTATTTATACGACCGTCTTTCCATAAGACAGACTTCTGAGTCTCTCAGGTCTTCCAACTCTGGTTTATTCCTACATCAGCCTGTCTCTTCTAACCCTTTTTTACATCGCTCCTTCTCGCATATCGCCCCTCACTTATGGAACTCTCTTCCACTTAATGTCCGTCTTTCACCTTCTCTTAAAATTTTTCGCAAGCGTTTAAAAACGCATCTTTATAGCCAAATTTCTTTCTCATAGCCCTTTTGATTAGAACAGCGCCTCTGCAGCAAACCTAGTTTGCAAACTGTGCGCCCTACAAATAATAATAATAATAATAATCTAAAAGAAAAGCTATAATCAATTAATTGAATGCATTACAATTAAATCTCTACAACCATCGACTCACCATGGTCCAAGTAGGATTTTATGTCAGGGAATCTTTTTCTAACAGGAACACACAATTTCGAAAACATAAGTGTATTTGCAAAGAAAACGTATCTGTGGATATACCAATCAAACTATCAGTCACCTTTCCATACATCTATCTATCTATCTATCTACCTACCTACCTACCTACCTACCTACCTACCTACCTACCTACCTACCTACCTACCTACCTACCTACCTACCTACCTACCTACCTACCTACCTACCTACCTACCTACCTACCTACCTACCTACCTACCTACCTACCTACCTACCTACCTACCTACCTACCTACCTACCTACCTACCTACCTACCTACCTACCTACCTACCTACCTACCTACCTACCTACCTACCTACCTACCTACCTACCTACCTACCTACCTACCTACCTACCTACCTACCTACCTACCTACCTACCTACCTACCTACCTACCTACCTACCTACCTACCTACCTACCTACCTACCTACCTACCTACCTACCTACCTACCTACCTACCTACCTACCTACCTACCTACCTACCTACCTACCTACCTACCTACCTACCTACCTACCTACCTACCTACCTACCTACCTACCTACCTACCTACCTACCTACCTACCTACCTACCTACCTACCTACCTACCTACCTACCTACCTACCTACCTACCTACCTACCTACCTACCTACCTACCTACCTACCTACCTACCTACCTACCTACCTACCTACCTACCTACCTACCTACCTACCTACCTACCTACCTACCTACCTACCTACCTACCTACCTACCTACCTACCTACCTACCTACCTACCTACCTACCTACCTACCTACCTACCTACCTACCTACCTACCTACCTACCTACCTACCTACCTACCTACCTACCTACCTACCTACCTACCTACCTACCTACCTACCTACCTACCTACCTACCTACCTACCTACCTACCTACCTACCTACCTACCTACCTACCTACCTACCTACCTACCTACCTACCTACCTACCTACCTACCTACCTACCTACCTACCTACCTACCTACCTACCTACCTACCTACCTACCTACCTACCTACCTACCTACCTACCTACCTACCTACCTACCTACCTACCTACCTACCTACCTACCTACCTACCTACCTACCTACCTACCTACCTACCTACCTACCTACCTACCTACCTACCTACCTACCTACCTACCTACCTACCTACCTACCTACCTACCTCAACATGAAAATATATAAATCCATTAATTACCTCACAATGCTTCTTCTAATCAATCGAGCATCTTCATCCTAATTTCAAAATGTTTTTGATAGTACCATTTGAGTTTTTAAAAAGTAAGAACATAAAAATCATTATTATCATTTAACGATATCTTTATCAATTGAATAATGAAAATATCGACAATGATAATAATCAAGCGCCTACATTGCCTTGTATGATACCCCCTACTTGGTAGGCTGCCTCTTCAGGCCACACTACGTGTTTCGGAATCTTGAAAAACCTAATTAGAATAGGTTATGCACATATATATTTATGTGAAGTATTATATTTATTTTATTTACATAATTTTGTTGGTAGAATTTTGGACTTTTATATAATTTTATGAATTGGTTTTTATGATACAACTTTATAAGCTGAACTTATGTTTCCCATTTTCAATATCATCCATAATTAACACTCAAAAAATCTTTAAAATTTAACAATTTCATTTCTTAAAAACATTTAACTTCTATTGCAGAAAATTCTAAAGCGCAAAGAAACGCACTCACAATCCGATGACAGTGTTAGCAAAGAAGCCTAGAACAAACGATAAAGGTAACTTCAAAGAATAATCGTTGCAGTAACTAGCAATCCAGCGGAAAGTACTGCATGCGTGTTTATGTTGATATAATGTAAATCATTTGGGAGATATAAACACATCTTTCAAAAATGTATGTTTGTTTCAAAAAGTGTTTTTTTCTATATTTTTTGCATCAACCTTAGCGACGTAACAAAGATATTCTTCAAAAGCACTGACTCCTACATTGGAGGCTGCCAAGTTCATATCTAGTACAAGTTGTTTTCTGGGATAACTTGATTGACTTTGCTTGGGTATGTAATGGGAAGAAAAGCTGTATCGTTTACCAATGAGCTAACCAGGCCGACTAACTTCATTTTTCTAGCTTTTGATGCATTATTAAAAAACAGATTTTTATAGTGAGTGAGAAATGAAAAGTATAAATGATTAGTTGGCTGAGTATAGAGTCTAAGTGAAAACTTTCACATGTTTGCATACACATGTGCGGAAGTTGGAGTTCGATTTTTGCAAGAAACCTGGACGGCCGAATAAAACTTGAACGAACTTGTATTGAATGACAAAAGAAAGCTAGGCGTGGTTTATGCAGATCCTCTCAATCGTTCTGAATGGAAAGGCTGACTTCGCGATAGAACTTTCAAAAAGTCCAACCCTTGGTAAGGGAAATCGTGCTACAAAAAAGATTTGATTGGTTGATAGCGACTCATATTTTTTTGTTAGTTGCTTTATGTGGCATTCTAAGATATTGGTGATTGGTGCAAAATTTTTTTATTACTGACTTTTTCACGTTTTTATATATCAAAGCACGTTAATTGCTTTATTTTGTATATTCATGGAAAAAGATGCTGACTATAATAAAATGATGGTGATGATGAATGATGTTAATTGCTCATTGAAAATTATATTTTGGGTTTAACAAACAAGGTGTAGAGCTGGGGCTGTTTCGAAGAATTTTGTGGTCAACTAAGCCTTGTGTTGGTCGGTTAAAATCTTTCAACTAATCAAGTTCACGGTAATTAATTTCTTATCTTTCTTATTATTGATATCATTAAAATTTTGATCCACATTCCTTAGCAATCCCTTGTGGCTCTTGTCAAACTCAATACTCTTTTGATTTTTATTCAAGTTATCGGGTGCAGACATGGAACTTAAATCGAAGTTTGAAAACTTTTGGTTTTCTTTTCAAGAAAACCAATGATTGATGAAACTATTCTGGATTTTGAGACCTGTGGACTAAGAGGGTTGAACTTCACTGGACAGTTGTTTCATCCTTGTTGTATGAGAAGTTTTTGTGTATCGGGGTTCTTAAGCTTGCACATCATGAGGTTATTTTGTTAATGACTCACCGCTCATTGTGATTTGAAGTTTATTGTAATCAGTATATTCTGTGAGTTTATCTCAAGAAAAGGTTAGTTCTTTTAGCGATTTTAAGAGTGTATTTAAGGATTTTAGTTCTTGTTAGTATTTTTGGTAGATAACTTTTTTTTTCGGTTAAAGAGAAAACCTTGAATGATAGATTTCTGACCTTAATCTATCTATATTTTCAACGAGGCTTTTAAAAACTTCTAAAGATGGCTTCATGAGATGAGTTTTTGAAGAAAATTTAACTAATAGAATTAGTATAGAAAAAATGAGATTTCTATGTGAAACGAAACTATAACCAAAAAATAACATAAATTCGACTTTAAAATAAAAAAAATAACAACTATTTTTGTTCTTCGTTCAAGACATGAAAATGGATCGAAGCGAGAATTGTGTAAATAGAGCAGAATAATACTAATTCAATAAAGACCAGTTTATATATGCTCCCTCTCCATCTGAAAATTACATTAATAGTATGAGAATTTTAGAATCAAAGAGAATATTGATTTTAAATACATTCATACAATAAATATAGCATTATATGTTGAAAAAATTTTCATACAATAAATATGGCATTTAGTCTTAGACAAATTTTAAACTCAAGGCGCAAAACCCTTTCTTAGATCTCATAATATTTGATTTATATATAAGCGGCATTTTTATTTTGAAGAAATGGATTTTTTTGACAACTCGAAAAGAAAAATACGTTAAAAACCAGTTGTCCACTCAACTTTAGATATATATGAGATATGTACTGATAGACGTTTTAAACAAAAATGTCCATAAGTTTCACTGAGAACCAAACTTGCAGTAAGTTTACAAGTTCTAATGACTAACTTGCATAAGAAACGGATACTTATGTATACAAAAAAATATAATTATATCTATGTAAGTTATTTATAGAATGAAAAATTAAACGATTGGCTACAACATAAAATTAATGGCGTATGCATGTGCAAGTAGAATGTCTATAAATGTTTTATAGTCGACTTTATAGTTAAAAATGTATGTGTGAACATATGGAAAGTTTATAGTTATATAATATTAGTAAAAGCTTATGTAGGTATGTACTTGGTATATACTTTTCATGTTATTCGAACACAAAAAATAAAACTATTGAAAAATTCAACAAAAATCTTTATGTGATGAAATAAAAACAATAGTTTGTGCAAAAAATTAATAACGAAAATAAATAAAAATAATAGTTATAAAGTTGAGCTTACATGAGCATTATTCGGAAAAAGCCTTTAGTTATACTAGATACATTTAAAAGTTTTTGGTTGTAGTGAACCGTCATTTCGAACGATTTGTTTTTCTTTTCAAGTGAAAATTTTATTAACTTTTCGATTTAATTTTATTTTTTTGCTGGTTTCACATCCAAACAAAGAAATTTTTGGAATATAATGTCAGATAACGGTTTAAAGGTTACTTTTAAATTTAAATATCTTTATTTAGTTGAGTAAAAATAAAAAAATTTTTCAATTTTTTATAAATTTTATTAATCAAATTTTAAACATTCATTGAAAAAATTTTCAAAAAAAATATTTGTTTTAATTTTATGTGCTATTTTACTACTAATGTGCGATTTAACTTTTACATGAGTCGTCTGCTTCAAATTTTTTCAAAAATTAAGTATGATTTTTACATATATATATATATATATTTTGAAATGAGTTTGAAAAGGATTTTTATATTTTTTAAAAAGTATTAAATTTGTAAAATTTGTCTGGATATTAAAAAACTTGATAGTGAGTTCCTTCATTTTCAGTTTGAAATTAACTAAATACATAATACAAATCTTCTCACCATTATCAGCAAATTTTTAGTTTCACAGTATTCAATTTATGGAACAAGATTATTTCAAAACTTTAAAAAAATATAACTATTATTTGTTTGAGTTTATTAATTTGAAGCACTAATGGTTTTTAGCATTACAGGTTTTTAACCTATTTTTTGTTCATGTGTTTTAGTATTAATGTGTTATTACAGACTGAACTTCTGAAAAATATTTCGTTTCCTATTATTTACAAATAGTTTTCAACACATTATACAAATAATTTTTTCCATGTTCTTCTCAGTCATAATTTGCTTATGTTTTTATATCAAAACAGATTTTTCACGTATATATCAAAAAACGAATCATTTCATAAAACAAATATCATTGTAAATAAGTTAAAAATATTTTTTTAATGATATATTTTGAGAAATAAACTAACTTAAGTTTTATGATTGGATTTAAAACACCAATAATTGAATAAGTAGAACTTGTATTCAATTTGAAGTCTGTTTCTCATCTTTCTGGTGCACTACTATTCTTAACCTAAAACATTTATTCAATATTCGAGCAAGATATAAGTGAACAAAAATAAGTCCATTTTCAATTTCAATATCATATAATGTTTACAAACAAAAAATTTTTTCACATCAAATTATATTCATATGTCCCTAATATGTTGCCCAAAACAGTAAGATATATAAAGCTTTAATAATTCTTTATATTCAGTGATCATTTTTCAAATTCAAGTTTCAATTTATTGTCTTTGAAATAGTTCAATTCACTATAAAATTTTTCGCAGTTTTCATCGTTAGTTTATGCTTTACGATTACACCGTTTAAATAAACATTATATTACAAACTAATATAAAATGTGAATAGATAATAAACTTCGAAGCGTAAAATCGTATTATTTTTGGTTTCATTGATGATTTTCATTAATAGCATTATATATTTTTCAAACTCAATTTTTTTGATAATAGTTTAAAAATAATAGTTAATTAGTTTTGAAAAATAAAGATGTTAACAGAAAGTTACATTATAATCGTATTTCAAGAATTATTCCTAGTAGAATATTTTCAACATTCAAATATTATATTGAGAATTTTTCGATTATTACCAATGAATATATTTTTATTTTGATCCGATTCTTCTTTACTAGTTTTTTATATTTTTACGTACCGTTTGCTTAGTATGTATATTATTCAATTATTGTTTTTTTCACCACTGGATGTTTGATAAACAAGTCTTGAGTGTGTGTAAAATAACAACAATGAAGTAAGAATGTAGGATAAATATAAAATAATAAAAATGATTTTAAATAGCAGAATCATCTGAGCATTGGTGATAATTATTATCTTTGCGAAAAAATATTTTTTTATTGTTTATAACAGCAATAAAAAACCAAACGTCGATTAAAACTAGAAAATTGCCCTTGTAACAGCACAATAGTAAATGAAAAAGCAATACTAAAAAAAATATATATTAGAAGGTGGTTATCTCAAAATACTACTTAATAATTAGCATTAAAACTATATAAACAAGTGAATTTATTTTGATTATTATTTTTTAAATTAAATAATTAGCTGATGAACTCTATAAAACACTTTTTTTACCTTAACTGAAAAACGTGTATAGCTAACGTTTTGGAGTAGGCTATGTCTATCGAAATGTGCTCAAGTTTTTTTCAAAAAAATTCAAATTATTTCAAAAAACAATGAATATTTAGTTTAAACTTCTATTAATTTGATTTCAGAAATCTCAAAACTCAGTTTAAATTTCAAAAAAATCTGGGTCAATAAAATAAAATGGCTGTTGAAAATTGAGGGTAGAGAGAATGTTTGCTATATGCTTTGGTCATCTTTGTTATATTAGGTTTTAGCCTAATCGATATAGTTTCTACTTATAATTTTCTTTGTATGTTCAACTACAAAAATTTATTTCTAATATCAAATATTTTCTATGCGAAACATTTTCGAATCAAGTTACTTGAGATATAAAATACATTAACATTAGTTATATTTGTTATTAAATACATTCAACTTTAACTTTATTTTACACTAAAGATATATGATGTTTTTGAGATATATTTAACACTCGTTTTTTATTGAATAAAAATTTTTAGCTTTCTCATTCAAGTATATATCCTCATAAAGTAACTATAGTTTTTTGATGGTGATATACAGCGAATATTGAAAAGCTTTGAACTTTCACTTGATAATTAAAAGTTTGATTATTTGTTTATGGCTATTTTATTTTGAGCACGGGATTATATTATTTTTTATCATTTATTGTCACATTGCTCCTATAAGCATTTAAACATATTTTTTTTAATAAAAAATTATTCAAAAAAAATATTAACTAAACACTTTTAGAATTCGAAACTAAAATATATTCAAAGTAATTATGTTAGCATCATAAATATGTTGTTATTATTTGTGTTCTTTTTGAGTTCTTGTAATAAGCTCACCAAAAAGAAAAACAAAACAAAAGTTTGCAACCATGTTTTAACATTCAAATAATAATAGCAATAATAAACGTTGAGAAAATAATAAAAAAGCTAAGTTTATTCACCGAATCAAAAAGTAAGGAAATGATTTAATGATATGAAGAGAATAATAATCATTACTTCCATTTATGTAACGCCAAATTAGTAACTGAGGCGCGTAACTTATTGGATAGATAATTTAAAAGTTATTTATATAATTAAAATAAGAAAAAACATAATGAATAAATAATAATGAAAATGATCTGGTTTGGAATATTATCAATTTTTTTCGTTGGTTGTACTTTTACGTTTATTATGTAGTTATTATTATAACGCATTCAAACAACACCAAAAACTTGCTAAAAACTGCACGAAGCTTTTCATAAGATGAAGCCAGTTCGTCTTCGTACAGTTTTCAATGAACCTACTTGTTTCTAATATTAATTCACCGTTTTTATCAAATATACCCGCTGTTTTTTTATGATTTTAATAATAGATTAACTCTTTAATAGGAATTAATTCATTTTTATAGTAACATTAATATTATTATTGCTATTTATTCATTGTTGAACTTCATAGCAACATGGCTATGTGAGTCATAGAATGGTGGCGTCGAGGGTCATTGAATTTTTATTTAATTTGTTATTTTTGTTTGTATTTAAAAACTAATGGAAAAAATCCTTAAAAAACTGGAATTCATTTAATAATATTATTGTTCACAATTTTACTTTTATTTTTATCAATAAATCAAAGTTTATAAATATTACTATTAAACACCCTATCACGCATTATTGATCAGGGGAACAGCCATTTCTCTCAAAAAGATGTCGACGGTTATATTTTTTATTATTCATAAGATTAATTTTATTATATGATTTTTTCTATTTTCTTTATATTTTATTGGTATATATACAGAATTTATACTTTAATGAGTATTCTATCAACAGTTTTAATATCATTTATATTAGTTTCAATAATTTTAAGGTTTTGATTGAACCTAATAAAACTAATTTCAGGTTATTTTTCAACAATCTTATGTTTCCAATATTTTTTCATATTTATATAATTAGTATGAGATTTAGTAATGCTATCCTCGTGCTCATGGTAGATTGTTATTCAAGATAAACTATTTTCAACACGTTCATTTAAAAACGCATGTAAAATATATAGTTTGAATGAATTTTTTGTATCGTATCATTATTAGTGACACATGTTAAAAACAAAAAGTTTATAGGGACATAAAATATTTTATCATCTATGTAACTTAAATTTTCCCTAGTTTTTCTATTTGTCTCTTCATTGGTATTATTCATTTCATTATGCTCATACTCATAATGTATTTTAGTCTTTTTTCTGCAAATTATAACATGTAATGTCGTTATAAACTTTTTCAACGTTTGCTATAGGTAAATGTTAATAATGACAATTATTGATATAATATTAGTAATTATTGGTATGGTTATCAGTATAAAAGTAAAATGCCATAAGTTTATTAGTTCCCAGTGTTTAGATTTACTGGGAAGTTACTGAGAATCATTATCGTACCTGATGAGGATTTTTCAGTAATTTCATTTTCAATTCTTTTTAGAATGAAACGTTGATTATGCTCATTATTATTGCTATCAGAGTTCAGAAGGGTGTTTAAATCGTTCGACAGATCTCGTACAGGAGACATCACGCCCAAAGATCTGCAAAAGGTCATTAATAACAATAATAATAAACGGAATTAGGAGAATATCTGAAGTCCAAATAATGATAAGATTTTTCTGCCATCGCTACTCTGTCTTGTTTTTTTTAGGATCGAAAAATAATCACTTACTATGATGAGCTAAGAAATATTATATATCTTTATAAAGAGATCAGATTTAATATTGTTTTTAAGGAAAACCTAGAAATTTACCACCGACATTATAATGTAACTCGGCATAAAAAAAGTGCAAAATTTACTATTTGTAAGTTTAAAGATGTTATAATGATACTCTTATTATAATCAATATTAGGTGTTGAAGGACTTGGTAGGGAGCGCAGTGGACGAGAAGGAAGCCAAACGCATGTTGTCTTCTATTGATGAAAGTGGTCAGTCCTACTTTCACCCCCTTTTCACAACTTACTATGACTCCAAACCCTTATCACTTGCCCGACACCGAGCAAACATTCAAATACATCAACACAACTTCAATACTACACTTCTTTCGCACCATTGCACAATTTCACATCACTCAGGAAAAATTAATTTTGTGAAGTTCATGGAGCTGATGGAAAAGACGAGGAATGATACACTAAGGTATAATAAAGAAGAGGAAATGAGACAATCGTTCAAGGTTTGTGTGTTTACTATCACTAAGTATTATGAATGCGATAATCATCAAAACTTCTAATTGTTTTTATTTAAATATACGTTATTTATATCTTGGTCGTTATGTTAAACTATTCCCACTTGAAAAGTTTTTTCTTTTATAAACTGTAAAACAAAAAATTCCGGTGACAGTTAGATGAAATTTTAATTTAATATCTTGTCATTTGATTTGGTAGATGACTCTACAAGGGAGAAAGACAAAGTAAATTGTTAAATGCTGTAACGGTAGATCTTGAATGCCGATAATTTTAAAGCTGTTTTAAATCTTGACTCGCATTTTGACGAAAAATTGGTTTGGAATAACATTGTTTAAATATTTCACATATAATATCAAATCTTTTGTTGAGTATAGAATAAATAACCGAATGGTTATATAATCAAGTTTTTTAAGACGAGCGAAGAAAATATTTAAGGGTTATAGCTCAATAGCCTGATAGTGAGGATAGGATATGTTTTTACCTAAGTAGAGAAACATGAGGTAGAATATTATAGTCTTGTTTAAAAGTTTATAATACTACTATTTTGTTCTTATCAGTTTCACTCATTAAAACACTAATTATCTCTATTCAACATAAATATATTCATTTATCATCAATTTGCATATTATTTATTCACGTAATTAGGTGTTCGACAAAGATGGAAATGGTTTCATCGACAAAAAAGAGTTACAAAAAACAATGAGGAGTCTTGGTTAGCTAGTTATTTCTAGCACAAAGAATTAATTTAAAAAATAATAGTAATGATGCTAACTTATAGAAATATTATCAAAATATTAGATAAATGATCAAAAAATTACATTAAAATTAAAAATAATCACGACAAAAACCACAATATTATATATGTATGAAACACTAACCAGGAGAGGACTTGAGTGACAAAGACACAGACGCTATGTTGAAGGCTGCAGATAAGAATGGTGATGGTCGTATCGATTATGAAGGTCTGCTTTATTTCTCATATGACATTATTATTATTAATTGTTAAGCATTATCATTTATATCACCCATTGTAATAATATTACTTTTATAGTAGTATACTCATTTTTAATATTACTATCTTTCATTATTTATCATTTATCAATCACATTTCATTCACAGAATTCATCAAGATGATGTATTCTTGAGGAGAGGAATTTAGGAATAATAATAATTAATGAACAGCAATAATTGTTGCTGTATTTAAAAGTAGGAATAAAAATTCCTTCAAAATGATATCGAACAATTGAGTACAGATAAATGGATAAGATCTTTTGTTTTATAACTAATTATTTTTCATTCATTGATATTTTCTATTTGGTTTATGATAACAGTAAGTATTTTCAATTGAATATTTACGTTTGGCTCGAAGAATTAAAAATTAAGTATTTGATAATTGATAGTCATAACTTCAATTCATTATAATGGCAACCCAAAACAATTGTGAGGCTAATACCTTTCGGTTACATGAACCTTTTCTTTTTATTTTATTTATAGGTTTAAGTTATTCATGTGTTAGTTTTAGATATATTTCTTAATTTTATGAATTATCTCTTACTAGTCTAGTTCATATTCCCGCGTGAAATTTATGCCAAATAAATCATCAATCTTCACTTGATAATATCTTTTAAATGAAATCTTACGCAACTAGCTACCAAAAATTATATAATTCATATTTATTAGCGATAAAAAGTTTGAATTATTTATGACAGGTTAACAAATAAATTTTATCATTGCCATTAGAAATAAAAAGTACCGATAGTTTTGAAAGCTCACTTGAGATGTTCTGGATTCTGATGGTTAGACTTAATTCTGAAAAGAACCATTAGATTTTTGGCGACAATGAAACATTTATCGAAGAAACATTTAGCGCCGATAAAACTTGACTGTTAAAATTAATTTTATTCAAAGATTAAATTATTAAAAATATTTTATTGTTTCGAAAGTATAACCGTGTTATTCTAACTATAACAAGATTCATAATACAAAAAATATTTCCACTTGATAATTTAAAACGCGAAAGTTCTAGAAGCAATGAACAGAATTAAACAATATTAAATACTAATCTAACACTAATAATCATGTCACTAAAGTAGAAAATATCAAAACTTAGTATGATTTAGAATACTACAACCACTTATAATACTTTCTTCATAGTGAATTAATGCCAGTAAATAATATTGATAACCGTGAATTATTTGAAAAATTAACTTTTAAATAAATATATATCAATGATAACCTGTAATTCATACTATATTTTTTGATAAGAAAAAAATTAATAGCTAAAATATTAATAAACTAAATATCGAGAAATAAAATCCGATAAAACTTTCTTTATTTTATATACATTAAATTTGAATTTAATATTATTGATATGGTATTTTTGGATAACAAATATTTTTAAAATGGCAATCTATATTATGAATTCAACATCAATACACAAATAGATGGCTTAACACTATTGTAAATAAATTGATTGAGACTTTTTAACTTTGATGTTATTATGCTTTCATAACTTAACATTAAAACATGATTCAATCGAAATTAAATTTTACAATCAAAAATATTAGTTGTTACATTTTTGTAACAAATTATTAATAATTTTAAAAATTCAACGCTAGAAAATGAGGCGTGTTGTGTTAACAAGGAATGAAGAGGGTAACATTGCGTGATATGAAGATGATTAAAATGACAATAAGATAGAGATAGTGCTAGAATATTGATGAAGAAGGATATCAAAATTACTTTGATAACATGATAACTTTGATGGTGACAGAGGTTAACTAATGATCACGATAGTGACAAACGGTTAACAGATAGGGATGATGGCGGTTGGATTTCACTAATGTAGATTGTGCTTGAATAAAGACGATGTAGAAAATTAAGTTATACAATGACAAAATGACCTCGAATCATATATAACATTGATTCAACGTGAACTATTAATATCGCGATAAAAACACAACAAAGACTAATAAATAGTTTTTAAAATTGCTTTTAACCAACAAAGTAATGTTAAATAGAATAGTTTTTGAAATTTCCAAAAATATAATCGAAGCAACAATAGGAAAGGATGAAATAATTTGGAAATTTTTTTAAAAAATATTTGATTGGTAAAAACATAATTGAAAGCATACACAAAAATAATCAAACATCTGTTTGTATAAATAATCACATACACGTGCATGCACAAACACAAGAACGATGGAAAGATGAGATGGAAATGAAAGATGAAACGGATCGTATGGGAATGAAGCTTCTAAAATTACTTATACGATAATAGGTATGAAATTAAGTAGAATATACAATAGAATAAAAACAACCTTAGTGGTAATATAATATTAGCAAATTTTAAGATACTCCAAAGTAAATATTATTGCATTCCAATGGTTAAAAATTTTTAAATCTTCAGATACTCTTTTAATATTTCCCTATTAATATTATCATGCTCAGAACTGAAGTTTGGCAAAAATGTATCATATATCCTTATATCAACTTCCCGCATACTTTCTTTAAAACTTAATCAATTGTATTAATTCTATAGAAAATTTAGAATGGATTCAAAACGCTTCATTGGAGACTTGTATAAAAGAACTTGCTATAAAACCAACATTAAAAGAGATTTGGGTGAGAAGAAATGAAATTGAGGTCATAATGAATGATTGCTTTTCTTAGTGGTTTTATAAACGCTAATCTTAATGTGAAAGGAATTTCGGAAAGTGATTGAAGATCGAAACATATTGATTTTGAATTGTACCATGAAAAAAAAAACTAACAAGAAAATCATTTGAGTACAATAAGTGATTAAACAAAAAAACACCATTGGTTTTAAATTAAAAAAAATCATTAATGTTTTATGATAGAGTATATTAAAAGAGAAATCAATAAAACAACAACTTAATCACTCAACAGACTAATTATGTGTGCTGTTTAATATCCCTTGTATTCCTATGTATTTTGTATGTATATGCTCATATAGGTAGTTTAAGTTTATTTATAATCTTTTACCATTCATGATTATTATCATACTTTGTGAACAAAGGTATAATTGCCAAATACATCTGCAAACAAGCTTTGGTTGGATGGCTTAAATTTGAAGTTTTTTAGCATCCTCCTTCACATACACATCCACTCACATACATCAACAAACACTAACAAATATACAATTAATGTGAGTTTTTAAGACTCATGTGTTGTTGATAGTTGGGTGGCTTGGGTGAGGGGTGGTTGATGAGGGGTTTTTTGGGAACATATTCTTCCAACTCGTGAGCGAATATTACCGGTGTGCCTTTGCGCAGTTGCTCGTCCTCACCCTGTGTGTGTGTGAGTGTGCGTATGTGGTGTGTGTGGTGGTTGTCAAAATGTGCTTGTTTCTGATATTGAGCCTTTTTATGTTTAAATTTAAAAATATTTTTTGATGTATGTGAGTTATATTTTGATATTTTTCTATGAGTATATTCGAAATTTTGAATTCATCAAAACTTCCCTGCCCCTACCTTAATTTTCTTGCTGTTATTGAGAGCGAGGCATGCAATCATAAAAGCCAACAAGACCAGAGCAACGACCAACAATGTTGGCACAAGGATCTGCTTCAGTAATTCATCCAACGACCTGCCCCCCTCCACCAGCATCACTTCAGGCTCGTCAGTCGCTATAGTCCTCGTGGTCACCACACCTCCCCTGATAACATGGGCAAACCTGCCTTTAGCGTACCTGGAGCAGTCTCCAGATGTGGTAATGGAGGCATAGTCGATGAGGTATGGAGCCATGCTGAGGTCCATACTGTCCTCCAAGTGCCCTGGTTAGTGATGTTTGTGGTGATGAGTGTGTATGGAGTTGGGGATGTGTGATGTAGTTTAGAAGTTGGAAAAAACTTGCACATTTGAAAATAAATTTTTTTGTGTTGCAAAACTTTTTGACCCGTATTTTTAACTTTTGAGTGTTAATAATTCATACAACGATCATTTTTCTCGACTGCCCCAAAACATCTAGCACGTATTGGCCTCTTAATCTGTTGTAAGCACTCAAAACAAGAGATTTTACGCAATATTCTTCAACCAAACTCAAAAAATTACTTTATATTGCATGATTATTATTGAAAAAAACTGAAAATCTGACAAAAAGTTGCAAAAATCATGAGTGTCCATATAGCAAAGTTTCGCTCTGTAATTACGACGATATCTAAAAATTCCAACTAATCCACAAAATACACAACACCCACATTCCTACAACAATAATCAAATTCCTGGCCAACTACCTAAAAGGCCGTCGACAATACACCTCATACAACAATCACACATCAAAACACACAAACATCAAAGCAGGTGTCCCTCAAGGGGGCGTCCTATCACCCACTCTCTTCAACATATACCTCTCAGACATACCACTCCCCAAAGTCAGATCACTCAACCTCATGACCTACTCAGATGACATCACCATAATATCATCCCACCCCAACATCAACACAGCCACCCAGAACCTTCTTCCATACCTCAATAAAATACACACATGAGCTCACAATAACAACCTACAAATTAACCCTACCAAAACCACATCAACTCTCATGACCCCAGACCCATCAGAATATAACAAACCCCTGAACATCCACATCAACAGCATTCCCATCCCCACCACCTCCAACCCTACCATCCTTGGCTTAACTTTTGACCCTAAACTAAAATACTCCACCCACACAGACAATACCATCACTAAAGCAAAAAAAACACTCAATCTCCTAAAACTCCTCACATCAACACACTGGGAAAAAAGCAACACTCATCACCACATACAAAACATTACTCCTTCCCATCATCGAATACGCCAACACCATTTGGTCACCCATCATCTCATCCATTTCCCTCAACAAACTCCAAAAAATCCAAATCGCAGCCTTGAGAACAATCACTGGCTGCACCCTAGACAACAACACCCAACACCTCCACTCAGAGACCAAAATCCTCTCACTCCAAAACCATCTTAAACTTCACGCATCACAACTCACACAAAAAGCCTCCCACCCCACTCACCACACAAGAAGCCCACCCCAGATACAAAAAACAATCCACATTCAACAACAACATCAACTACACCCTAAACATACCCTCCTCCACCCAGACCACCTCTCACACACAAATAAAAATCAACGTGAAAACCATACACACAAAAATAGTACACGACTACATATCATCCACTCACAACAAAATCCTCAGCAAGCAACCCCCACCCATTCATGAATCAGAAACCACCCTAGACCACCACACTCGCCGCACTCTCGCCCAACTCAGATCAAATAAATCACCTTTCATCCTCTCATACCTCAACAAAATCTCACCCTCATCTCATCCTTCACCTTCATGCCTACTCTGCCAAACACACCTTCACGACACCCCTCACCTGCCCCAAAATAAGTACCACACTGGGCCCCGAGAGTCTGTGGATCGACCCCACGAGAGTGGCTGAGCTTCTCGACCACTGAACGGTCTTGATGGGGACATGAGGAGCGCCCAACAAAACTAGGGTGCTCGGGGTAAAGAAAAAAAAATCTAAGAATTAAGTCCTGGGCAGGACGTTAAAAGGCATCAACGCCCTAGCGCTCAGGCTTGCTAGTTGGTGGGGCTGCTACCCTTTCAGGGTACAAATCTAAACGACCCTTTCCTGTCCTCCAGTAATCCTTTGGGCTTACTAATTTTATCCTGTTTCAAGATAATATTTTTGGAGGACCTCACGCTGACTGTTTCATCAGTCTGATCTAGGTTCTTATGACAAGTTCATAATATGCAAAGAAACATCCTAAGACCAACACTAACACTCTGATGATGAAGATAGGGTACGTTCCTAACCTACACGGCGGAACATGGAGGTAATAAAAAAAATATCTAAGAATTCTAGGTAGTTGAGTGTTGTATTAATATAAATTTCTTCAATCAACTAATTATTTCTAGTTAATACCAGTTTATCATAAATAATTTTTGATCCTAAAAAGTACGCTTTGAGGTATATTAGGTTACTATTATTATTATTATCATTATTTCTTATTAATGTTATTATTATTATTGTTAGAAATCTGACACAGACCATTGGAAGCGTTGATGATGTGGTCGAAGATGGACCTGAGAGTCCAAGGGGAGCACCCTCGACGTTTGAATGTATCCTCAAACATGCTCTTATTAGTCCACGATAACTCCACCCCTTTCGATAATCCAACCAATAGGACGTCGTGAGCTTTTCTATCACCCACACCTTCCGCTATGCGTCTTGATACGTTCAATCTCACATCGACGTTATCAACAAACCTGTGTGTGTGTGTGTGTGTGTGTGTGTGGCGCGAATACTGTTTAGTTGCTCCGGAGAAATTTTTTAAATTATATTAGTTAGAAGGACAGTTTGCAGTTGAAAAACATAATTATAGTTACAAAAAATTAAACTCGTTGGACACTGCTACAATTATAGCTTTAAAATGCAAATAAAAGAAGTTTGTAAAATATTTCAACCGACGCAATAACTCAGTTAAAAGCAAGCGGATTAAAAAAAGTTTGTACGCAGCAAAAACTTTAACTATCACTTAACATAAAATATACCAGAGAAATATGGCGCCAACAAAAAAAGACTGCGCAGAGCTGATAACTCGTCAGAACTCTTCTACACACACCACATCAATTAAAAGAAAAGTAAAAACTATTCCGTTTAGAAATGGATGCTGGAATGTCAGGAGTTTGAGGAATCCAACCAAGCTCAATATTAAACTGCTAAACGTCATTAAAGATATGAAGAAAAATAAGGTTCAAGCAATGACATTATCTGAAGTGCAATGGACTGGTTGTGGAATTCTGGAAGTCGAGGAGGCCACTGTACTAAACTCAGGTGTTGATGAAAAAACAACAGAGAACCAAAGAGGTACCACAGTGGTTCTTATTAGTGAGATAAGAAATGCCTGGAAGGAGAAAAGTCTTTACCCCATTAATGAAAGACTCATGAAACTCAGATTAAGTGGGATCTCTTTGGTTGAGCTTAATTGCAGTCTATGCTTCCACGGAAGTTGATGATCCTATAAAAGCTGATGAGTTTTATGAACAGCTCCAGTCTTAAATAAATGATGTAAATCAAAAAGACATGTTGCTAGTGCTAGGTGACTTCAATGCAAGAGTTGGTCCATCACCATACCCATCAAGCTTACATGGAAGTCACAACCCAGATACTCGCAACAACAATGGTGAGAGGCTCGTGGACTTTTGTAATCACAATGGTTTGGTTATTTTAAACACCATATTTCCACACAAAAAAATTCACCAGTGGACATGGTGACACCCGAAAAAAAAGAGGATATGTTTTAGATCCTGATGAACCAAAAATTCAGACTATGTATGATGGACACGAGAGCCTACAGGCATACTCTTCACTCATCTGATCATAACCCATTAGTGACCAAAATAATCATGAAACCAAGAATGTTTTTCCAAAGAAAACCAAATAAGCCAAATCAATATGATTTCCAGAAATCAAACAATTCATCATTCAAAAAAAATTATTAAAGCTTTCCTACGATACAAATGGCACTGTTGAGGGGATGTGAAACAGTTTCAAATCAGCAATAAAATCTGCGGCTGAAGAATAAATCAAAAAGAAAGAAAATTTTGTTGAAAAAAAAATGGATTGCTGATGAGATGAAATCTGCTTCTAAAGTAAAAAGTAATTTACATTTCAAAATTCTCTCTGCAACAACTAGGTCAAACCGATCCAGAAAATCTCAAAAAACATTATCTTGCAATAAAAAAAGAAATCAAAAATTTGTGCAATAAAGCTTTAAATTGTTGGTGGGACGAAAGAGCAAAAGAAGCAGAACAAGAATATGAAAAAAACCTTAAACATGGTCGAGGAGGCTCTCTTAGCAAATCATTGAAACAATTAGAGAGATCTTATAAAAAAAATATGCAATATTTGTTGAGCAAAGATGGGGGTACAAAAATTACGTCTTGTACAGAGAAATTAAAAAGATGGTGCGAGCACTTCGAAAACACAACAAATATAAAATCAACACTAGATGAATCTTCTTTTAAAGATCTGGATTTGTATAACCTTCATTTGAATGATGATCTTTCAGTTCCACTATCAGTTTCTGAAATCGAAATTGCCATCAAACAATCGAAAAGAGGTAGTGCCACGGGTATTGATGAAATCTCTACCGAACTCCTCCTTCATGTTTCTGAGACAACTGTGAACTGGATGAAGAAACTATTTGATCAAATCTGGAAAGAAGAAGTTGTCCAGTCTGATTGGAAGAAGCAAATAACAGTGCCTATTCCAAAAAAAGGAAACAAGTTTGATTGCGACAACTACCGAGGTATTGCCGTTCTTTGTGTAGCAAGCAAGATTTTTAGCTGAGCAATTTTGAAGCGATTAAAACCAATACTTGACGAATATTTGAGTGAAGATCAATGTGGTTTCAGGGCTAACAGAGGTTGCTGTGATCAAATATTCATTGCAAGGATCATCATGCAACGAGCCAGAGAGTTCAATGTTTCAACATATTTCTGCTTCATCGATTTACACAAAGCAAACTGCTCTGTGAACCGAAATGCGTTATGGAAAGTATAGCAAAAATCGTACAAACTTCCTGTCAAAATGATCAGAATTATACAAGCTCTTCACGATGGTACAAATGGTGTGGTTAGATTCGAAGGTCAGGTGTCGAGCGAATTTTCAATAGAGTATGGTGTGAAACAAGGAGATGTCGACTCCTTTACTGTTCAATCTTTTTTTGAATACAGTAACAAAAATCGCCTTATCAAAAGCTCCTCAAATTGGTTTCCATATGCGATATAACACGTCAGCTCCATTGATGAAAAATAACAATTTCAAGCTCGACAACAATATCATCATACAAAACCTAATGTACGCAGATGATATGGTCCTCATAAGTCACAACATTGAAGAATTGAGGTACCTAGTTGATTTGGTAGTAAATGAATTCAAAAAATTTGGTTTGAAAATAAACATGGCAAAAACCAAATTCATGAAAGTTTCAGCCTCATCAGCCTTATGTGATTCAATGCAAATCTAACACAGCTGCAGGAATTGATAATCTGAACTCAAACATGCTCAAACTGGGAGCTGAAGCTACAGTAAACTGGCTGAAGATAATCTCAGATCAGATATGGTTAGAAGAAACAGTGCCAGCTGATTGGAGAAAACAGATCATTGTCCCAATCTACAAAAAAGGCAAAAAATTGCAATGCACAAACTACCAGGGAATTTCACTAATGTCGGTGGCAAGCAAGGTTGTTGGTAAGGCCATATTGAACAGGTTGAAACACGTGTTGGATACCCAACTTGAAGAAAACCGATGTGGCTTCCGTCCATAAAGAGGATGCTGTGATTAGATATACATGGCAAGAATGCTGATACAGAAAGCCCGAGAATTCAATAGACCACTATATTTTTGCTTCATCGACCTACAAAAAGCCTATGATTCGATAAACAGGGAAGCACTATAGCAATCTCTCAGAAGATCCTTTAGCCTTCCAGAGAAGATCATTCGCATCCTACAAGCCTTGCACCACAACACAACAGGAATCGTTCGAGCAGAAGAGCAAACATCTGAGGAGTTTCTAATCAATGTAGGAGTAAAACAAGGAGATGTCCTTGCCCCAGTCTTCTTCAATCTCTTTCTCGACGCAGTGATACGAGTTGCAATGAACAAGCATCCTGATAAAAGTGTTTCAATAGAGTATTGCGACGATGCCCCAATCCTATTCAATTACCGCCATAAATTGAACCAAAAAATAATGATACAGAGTCTGGCATACGCCGATGATATAGTTTTGGTAAGCAGCAACCTAGATGATCTGAGCTGCCTAGTACAAACTGTCAACCAAACTTTCAACAACTTCGGCATACAATTGAATTTAGCAAAAACCAAGTACATGCATATGACTCCTGAATCAACCCAATCTATGACACACCAAACCCCAATGAATATAGAAATAGTCAATAGTTTTAAATATTTAGGAAGTATATTATCTTATAATAGTTCAATTAAAGAAGATATCAATAATAGGTTAAGTAAGGCTTCAAAGGTTTTCCGGGGTTTAAATAGGTTAATATGGTATAAAACATCAATAAGGTTGGAAATAAAAATAAAACTCTTCAGATCCCTCATTCTATCTATCCTCCTCTATGGCAGTGAAACATGGTGTCCTCTCAGTTCTCAAATACAGCGACTCCAGGTATTTGTAACAAGGTGCCTCAAAATAATCACAGGTATATCCTTGTGGCAAAAAGTGAAAAATACCGAGCTGAGAAGAATGACAAGCATCGAGAGAGTAGAAGTTTTGATAAAACAAAGAAGACTCCGATGGTTTGGACATTTGCAAAAAATGGAGAACAATAGAATTCCGAAAAAACTGCTGTCAGCTCGAATGCAAGGAGATAAAATGACGCAAGGAGTACAGAAGCTAAGGTGGAATGATGTGATCAGCAAAGACTTGGAAGAGTTAAACATGTTACAAACGTGGAAACAAAAGGCATTGAATCGGAATGAATGGCGCAATGAAATTTTCAAAATAGCCAAAGAAAAAAATACAGAACCATTCCTTATTCAGTGTCAACATCCTGGCTGTGATTTTGTATTTGCTCATTTTTACTCCATTTGAAACCACTCATATTTACCAAAACACAAAAAATGATGAATATAGATCAGTTAAGCCCAAATACATACTGTTGGTATTCCAGGTTGGAAATGATGAAAGTGACGACAAAGAGGGATCGAGAGGTGTTGATGGGTCTCACATCGAACGCCATCTCCAACTGGGCTTTCTGGCCTGTTTGGCGTAAATTAGGTAGTAGAAGTGAGCAGATAGTAGCAATGAACTCATAATGCATCATTTTCTTATATCATGAAAAACTTAATTTGACAGGGATAAAAAACGGAAACAGTGTTATTTAAAGTGTTTCGTTTGAAAAAAAAGATGATGTAAATCATAACAAGAAAAAATCATAAAATGAGAAAAGCAAAAATATGGAACATATATCATAATAAAATGATGGCAACCATGCTGGTCTGTGGCCTCGAGCACATATCTCTGATGCCCTTGGTGGGAAAACAGAGGCATGCCATACAAATGCCTGATGTGATAAGTATGATAATAATAATTATTTTTTATTTCTATTATTTATATTAAAAACTAAATGAAAATAAAAAAACAAGTACCTGTTTTGATATCTGTACTGCTTGGATGCAGGTGAGCTGAAGTGTTTGAAGCTTTAAGTAAGCATGCGTGAAACATTTTCTACTAATAATATTATACTTTTTTCAAAATATTTCTTAAATGCTTTTCTAGCACTATATGAATTAACAATATTATTATGGTTATTGTTAAAGATAGTTATAATACCGTTATTTGGTTAAAAAGCTTTGTATAGTTATATAGAGTATATAACATGAACAGCCAATGTAAGTTTGTTAAAACATCATTTATATTATTATCAAAAGTGCACCAAAATTAATAACACAAAAATAATTAGTAATATCAAATTTTTGATAATCATAGCTCAAGAACTTGGTTGATATGTGTAGTAGTCATAAGGGGGATATTTAAAAGACGAACCTGGCAGAAAGACTGGTCAACTTGAGCCATGAAGATGAGCTGAGTCTTTCTCCACCAATGGTCAACAGTTGCATGGTGTGGGGTGGGTGTGAAAACCAATCTTTGCCCACTCTCTTATCAAAAACCTCACCCACTTTCACCTGTTTGTAAGGACCTATGTATCTAGGTGGTTTTCTAGATTCATATCTGCTTATCAATATCTTGTATGTTCAATTTGTATAGCGCCAAGGAAAGCAACTAAGTCTCCTTTTTTTGGTGTTTGGTATGACGTTGAACTACATTAGACTTTGTGAATGTATACACAGAATATTTTCTGTCCTAATCTAGATACCGGTGTACGACCATTGCATTTTGTTGGGGACAAAACATATGCTCATGTATGGAAGCAGCAAAATTTGAATTCTAAACTGAATGTTAATATAAGATAGTGAAAGTCTTAGATTGTTACCCTATATAGAATGTGTAATCTTCAGAGATAGCATGTATTAATTTTTTGTTAATTGTTTTTAAAAATAACGACAACTATTTTGTAGAGTTATTTTTAAAAACAATGTGTATTCTATATGAAAATCTAAGTAAATTATAAAATAACGATAACTAAACGGTGTGACCTCAGTTATTCAGACACGCAAATTAACATTTTTTATACGAATAATAAAGCAAGAGATAACAAGAATGCAAAAAAATTTGTTCAGTTATTCAATTCTCCTTGAAATATTTCTATTGTTCTTTTCATAGTGCTCTTTATTCTTAATTAAAATTTTACATTAAATTAAAAAGTATAATTTTCTAGTTCATTCTAAACTTATATTTCACATCATCATCATCCTCATTATTCGCAGCATAGGGCTTTTTGTATAGCTTATACCGCTGTATAATGTGGTTGTTTTTAGCAGTTCTCTAAAATAGGAAGAATGCATACAAGAAGCATCATCATAGTTTGCCGTCAGTTCCATGTTAACTACCATTATATATTATAAAACTCATGTCGTCTCAAATCTAAAAAAACACATTTCAAAAATAAATATTATTTTTTATTTGATCTTTGTTTTGTACAATAATGATACTATATACAAAACACTAATTGATGTTCTATGAGACTTTTGTGGTTATTAATATTCATTTATTTATTATTCAATTTCTATGATTTAGATAGAATTAATTAAACATTGATGTACATTTTAACTCATCATCATCATCATTTATAACATAATTGATATATCCTGTTGAATCTATTTATTACTGTATTCTCAGCATACATTGATAGTATTGAGAGCCTTGACAGCATGGAAAGATGGTGTGGGGAAGCTGATTGGTTGAAGAGTGGATGAGTCATCAGGTGGTGTCAATGATACAGTAGCAGTAGATGTAGAGTAGAAGTTGTTGTTGTCCAAGTACCTTAGAAGTTTCATTGTTTTTTATGATGATTTCAATTCGAAGTTAACAATTATTTTAGAAAAATGATTAATTTAATAGTATTATCTTAAAATTTAAATCTCTAAAAGTATAAATCTACATGAAACCTTTTTCTTCTCAGATCAAATTGAAGCACTTTATCATTGGTGACAAACCATCCAACCACTGGACATCCCACCACACTACCCAACACACCCTCTTTTGCCTCATTTTCTACCATCTGCAACACTGCCAATTGTTTTTTATGCACTGCTCCACAACCAACCACCCATCTTATTAAAGCATTGTCAATCTTTTGTGAGGTGGGGGTTGATTTGTAGTCACCAGGACCTGCTACTAGTATTGAGCTACGTTTATCATTGTTGTTATATTGTTGGATGCTAAGACTGTAGAGAGGCAGGTTGTAATGTTTGCTGAAGTTCTCTATTATGTGCACCTGAGAGTTCATCAGATGATGCTTGCATTATAATATTTAATATACATTCCTAAAAGATTTCATGCCTTTTTTCATACTTTAATTTCATGATTTTTTATAACTTTCGAGATGCAGGTGTTTACAAATAAATTAAATATTTTTAAAAATTTTTCATAAATTCAGCCTTAGCATAATCATTAACATAGATTAAAAAATGCTGATACAAATTCCTATTTAGTAAACTAGTGAGTTTTTGCATAATTAAGCGGAGGTTAGATGGCTTACTTTATGAATAGGAGTGGCAAGAGCATGGTTAAGATGGAGAATGATACTCGTGCTAGTGATTGCTTTGTTTCTCTTACAGTGAATTCCTCCTGGTGGTCTTAAGGACTCTGGAATGAAAGAGAAAAAAAAAAGTATTAAAAGGTTGAAAAAAAATGTTGAAAAAATAAAGATGATGAGAATAATTATAGTCAAACATAAAATTTTGTTTTTGTATTGTTTTTATGAGAAATAATTGGGAGTAAAACAATTTTTTCAAAAATATTAAAAAAAATTGAATACTATTCAATAAAAACTCAAACCTGCATGATGAATCACAAAGAGCTTCTCTTCCTCTTCCACCTCCACTTTGAACACATCAACCTGGATTTCCCCATTCTCTCCTTCTGCTTTTACCTGGGTGGATCATCAATTTATATGTAGCCAGATTAAGGATAAATTTTGAGGACTTTATGAGCTTTAAAAACGCAATTTAAAACTTGATAATTACACCTACGTTGATGATAAATGAAAATTCAAACAGATCTGAATGATGGAACCTCAATGAAGTACAACTTGCCAACATCCAACTCTTCTGCAACTCCAACCAGCCTTTGATTATCTTTGTCATACACCAACCATGATGGCAAAAACCCCAGTTCCAACTCTGTTACCTTAAATATTTTAACATACATGAAAAAATGCAGAAAATACACATTTTTTGTCTTTTTTCAAAAAATTCTGATTTTCATTATTTATTTTTGTGAAAAAAATGAATTTAACGAATATTTACGAAAAACTTTTTTTAAACTATTTTATAATTGCCAAAATAAAAAATTTGCGTGATCAAAACCTCATAAAAGTCATAATTTGAGGGAAGATTGTAAATGAAAGCTTTGTTGGGGAATGCTGATGCGTCTGGTAGGTTCCAACTTTTCAAGGGATCGGCTGACAAATCCGCGAAATTTGAACATTCGGCGAAATAAATTTTGAAAAATATCACTGAAAAAACTTTTAAAGCTGAAAATGTTATCTTCGCATTAAACATTTCGTTTAAAAAATTATATATTTAGCTATTCGAAAATAAAAAGAACGACAATAATGAAGAATTATATTTATCAATTAAAGGGAGATTAAGGTTACAAACGACAAACCTTCAGCTTGTTTTCCTCTAAATGAAGGTTTTTTTCAGTTTTTTTTTTTATTAAGTTATTTTCAAAAACTAACTTCATAAAATTCGATAAAAACAGTAGTAACAAAATAAAAATTTTCAAATCAAAATAATAAATGTCAATAAAAATATGATATAATCTATTAGAGACATCGTATGCATCTTTTTTTCAATAATTTTTGTATTCTTGAAAAAATAGTTTGTCGGAAAAATTTATTCCAAAAGAAACTATAAGTCGGGCATTTTGAAACAGTAGATGGTATGTTCTTACAAAAAGTAATTCTAATTAAAGTTTTATGACGAAGTCCAATTCATGAAGTTATGTTTTTTTGAAAATAAATGTATCAAGAGCCTTTTTTGTTTTCAAAATTAACGTCGAAAATCTTGATATAAAATAATTTTAATTCAAAATAACAAGTGTACAATTTTTATATGATATAATAAAATAAAAAAAATCATCAAAAGAAATATTAAAATGGAAAAAAAATAATAAAAAGGAAACGATTAAGTTGTTTTGTCAAAGGAATGGTTGCTGATACATCATGTATGCTTTTACATCTCAATCTGGAATGACTTGAATGCAATCACGTGTTTGACATACATTTTTTTCATAAAATTTGTTTTTCTGGTGTTATTTGGTTTCAAAGTTCGTTATTAATGAGCCTTGGCTCGAAAAACTTTTGGTGTTGAGTTTTTGAAAGAAAATATAGAAAATTTAGTTAATAAGAGTTTTGAGTTACTTTTTTGGTTTCATTGAATTGTATGACAAACTTTATATAAAAAAAGTTAATTTCAACAAAAACGGTACTATGAAGCTCCTATATTTACTGTTTGTGACATCATTTTTAGAACTGACCAACCAATACGATTTTTCTTTGGTCGGAAAGGTAAACTGTAATTTCAACAAAGAGTTTTTAACATTTTTTTGAGTTCATTTTTTTAGAGCTATAAAATTGATTTTATGCACACTTCAAAAGTCTAAGACGAAAAAGATATTTTTGAAGCCGAGGAGAAGAATCATCGAGAATTTTCGGCCTTTTAACGAAGCTAAGTTGAAAATTATTTTTGAGAAGGGAACAAATGATTTGGAGGTACGATGGTTTTATGGTGATGTATCCACACACCACCTTAATAGGGCAGAAGAACCACATAAGCTGGATGTTGAAGGTGCGGAATGAATGTAGAGAAGGGTAGTTTGAGAAATTGATAAATCGATGCTTGATGTGGTTAAAAAATAGATAATAAAATAGAAAGATATAAAATAAGAATATATTTCTCCCCCCTCCCCCCCTCATAGGAAACTCCAATTTCAAAACGAGTACTGTAAGGTCTGGAAATGTACTGATGAACACATTGACTATCCTAAACCTTCCCAATAACTTTCCTATCTACATCACAGCTTTGTTCAGCTATCATCATGTTGGTGCACAGATGAGTTATCAATTATTAGATGAATTATTCAAATATAGATGTGTGTGATGCGTTAATGGGTAGGTCGAATTTGAATATTATTTTTGTTTTAAATAACAATAGATCCACCTACCATCAGACATTGTACCAGTATTTGTTAGAAACGGAAATCGCTAACCAAATACAGTAAAAAAACATTTATTTATCAATTATTATCAATTTTCAATTAAATCGGAAAACTCATCAAAATTAATGAAATTTTTTCAGAACGAAATGAAATAAATTAAAATGCAATAATTATTGTCAAATACAAATTAATACCTACTGAATACTTTGCGTTGTGTGAAAAAATAAATCACCGCATATAAAACTTCAACAGATATCAAATAACAAAAATCAATATCATAGGATATAATGGCAACAAGCCGATATGCAATGATACAACAGATACCAAGACGACATCTTAGCTTCCCTTATCTGGCTGTCTGTCCCACAAGAAACCATCACGATCAGCAGAATGGGTAGGTTGTTGAACAATTAAATAAAATTGTTCGTGTGAGATCTGGGTTGATGGCTTGAGATTTGTTATGTTTGAGATGAAGAGAAGAATATCTAAGATGGTAATGATGATGATGATGGTGGTGATGATGATGGTGGTGATGACGATGATGGTGGTGATGATGATGATGATTTTGATGATGGTGGGGATGATGATGATGGTGGTGATGATGATGAGGGTGATGATGATGATGATGGTGGTGATGATGATGATGGTGGTGATGATGAATGTGTTTTTGTTGTCTGTACATAACTTTTGTCACAAGTTATATTTAAGCATGAATTGAAAATTATTTTCATGAGAAAAAGCAAGTTTTTTTAGAATGACCAATCACAGGCGAAGGAGATGTGACGATAGAATGTGTTACAAGAATAGAAACCTCAAGCCCGGTGTCGATTGGTGAAGTGAGAATTTATAAGAGTGAACTTAAACAAAACAAGTGTGTTGCTGATTCAAATCAAAATGTCTTATTAACTGAATAACACAAAGCTTTTCGTGAGTCATAAGTCGAACAACTAATAGAATTATTTGATTTGAATTGTTTCCATATTAGACTAGTTTTGTTATTCCTGAAGTTAAGTGTTACCCAATCAATTTTTGAGTTCAAAATTTTAACTAGTTGTTTGTGAAAATAATTAAAATATAAACTTTCTCAAATCCATGTTAAAATGTGGGGATATTAAATTGAATAATTTTTTTTCAGAGAATTGAAAGGCTCGGCTGATCAACTCAAAACATTGGGTCTTTTGAATAATTTGTTTATTGTGATTCAAAAAATATAAATGCTGTAGAATAAACAAAACACTAAAGCAAGGCACCAAAAACACAACGTCAACAATACCACTAACACATACCACATCACACACCACTATAACAGAGCACTACATTAAACCAGACCAAACCATATAATATTGACCACACCACACCCTAACATCGAAACCACACCAAAATATCAACACTCCACCATAAATTCTTACTACACCAATTAGGACTGACAAAGATCACTGTAGACAGACCAGACCCCTTTGACTCAGCGTCAGGAAAGTACACTTATAACAGTTCTTCTGTCGCTCTCCATCGTGTGGGATTCAACAACACTCGTAGTGTATGTGTGCTCGTTCATTAATTGGGTGTTAGATAAATGTACCTAATGCAGATGTTAATTAATGGGGTAATAATATAACATTGAAATAACTTCAGTTATAATTAAAATTGAAATATCAGTTATAAGTTTCACATGGAATTCTCTAGACACCCCTTCACTACAGATGCAGTACCAGTTGAAAACTTCTATAAAGATTTCCAACGCTTCCGAAGATGACACCGGAGTTTATACATGTATATCGGAATTGGCAAATGACAAAGTATACTTCAGCTCGTGGGTGAAAAAAGCAGGCAAAACGAAACCTGTGATCATGTTTAATTCATGCGAAGATAACGTCGTTGTGAAGGAAGGAGGCTCAAGAAATGCTTATATAGATGATTATTTTAATGTATATGGTCACAGTAGTGGACGACATTATAATAATAGAGACGATAGTGGGAGGCGGTTGTTTGAAGTTCATCTTAGGAGAGAACAGCCTTCATGTGTAAGGTTTGTCTTGTGTGGATGCTTTGAAGAATGCCTTAAAAAACGAAATTTCGTAGTCTTTTTTTAAAATTTTTTCAATTTTGAGATTTTGATGATAATGTCAAAATTAGATAACTTTGTTGACGAAAATTTCATGAAATAGCATCAAATTTCACGCTTGTTTTTTGAACTGTTGTTTCTAAGCTGATTTCTCCAAAAAAAATTTGCACTACATATTAATGTTTTATACTCAAAACGAGCAGATGTAGCGTGTTCGACAGCTTGATGGAACAAATACGAGTGCTTAAAGACAACGTTGAACTCAATCATTACAACAACAACACCTACCTTCACCATCATATCAACGTCAGTGCTATAATAAGAATACTTTCAGCAACAACAATAAAAATAATAAAAAATAAAATAATGAAAATTATCTCATATCGCTAGGTGCCCGAGGGAGCCCAGTCAGAAGTGACGATAATGTTTTGGCAGCCTGACAGAAATGACGAGGGGAACTACAGATGCACTGTTGCCAATAAAAAGGATTATGATGAATTTGTCAATTTTGAAATCAAAATTGATGACTGATGAAAAGAAGAAAGGAGGAAGAGGAGGAAGAAGAT
Organism: Pterobdella sp. o SKG-2022; assembly: GCA_964035795.1. Classification (NCBI taxonomy): domain Eukaryota; kingdom Metazoa; phylum Annelida; class Clitellata; order Hirudinida; family Piscicolidae; genus Pterobdella; species Pterobdella occidentalis. The sequence goes on from OZ038322.1 coordinate 21,830,655, forward strand.
GGAAATGAAAAGAAGAATTAGAAGATAAAAGAAATACAAAAAAAGGATTAGGAAGTAATAGAAATATTTTTCAAAAATGAGGATGATGTAAAAAAAATTTCGAAAAAATGAAAGTAAAAAAAATGAAAATAATTTAGTTTTAAGTATGAGAGGCTTACACAATCTTGTTATTGAACACTTTTTGAAAGAGGTATTTCTTTGGCTAATAGAAAAAATTGAAAAATTTTCATATATATTTTTTTTGAGATGATTTTTTCAACTTCTTATAGCTTTCAATTTTAAACTTCGTAATTATTAATATAATTTCTTACCACATAAAATTTTCTCAAAGTTCTATTTATACTAAACTTTGCCTCACTGAAACTCAACAGCATGATTTTTTATTTAAAAAATATCTAAAATAGAAGAAAGACAATTAATCGATTTTAGAACACTTAACATCTCAATTTACTTTTAAGTTATAAAACTTCGTAAAGTCATTCAAGAAAATTTTAACAAACTTTCGTTAAAGTTTAGAAACAACATTACATCACAATATTTATATGAAGTTTTTTAAAACTGTCAAACTGTTTTAAAATTTTTTTGATCTTATTTGATATAAGTTTTGGTCTTGTAGTCAAACATGCTTTAGAGAAGTAGGGTCATTGATTCACAAAGTAAGTTTCATTTTATAGTTTGATTGTTCCAAGTTAATGCTTAGTTGTAAATACAATTAAATTCCATATTAGAGCATTTTATAATGTTTTTTGATGGAAATATGTGTTCAAAGTGGCATTTTTATAACAAGCTGTAGCTTGAAAAACTTTTTCAAATGCATGGTTTTAAGTATTGTGATTTGATTCAAATTTTGAGTGATTAGTTGTGTTTTTTTGTTTGAGAGATTAAATGTTGGTTACTCTGATGCTTCAAACTACTATCTTTCAAATTTAAACCTTTAGATCATTTTTTTTTTACTGTAAAGAACAATAAAAGTGAGAAAAAACAAGGATATTTATAGGTTTTTCCACTAAATTTATTTTAGTGTCAACTATAAATTTGATTGAATTTATCTGGTATGATTATTTCACAAAAAAACTGTTGAAAAGCTTCGAACTAAATCTAATTTGGTCAAGCTATTTGCAGTTACAAAGCTATTTTACCATTTCTATTAAACTATTGGTATATCAGAAAAGTATTGGGCTTTTGGAAGCTTACTTGATCATCAAATCTCAATCACTCACTGGTTTTGAGCCATTTAAAATAAAAAATCTATTGAAAACTCTTATGATTCATTAAAGATATTTATCAAACTTTATTAAAATATTAATGAATAAAACTATATTTTCATGAATATAACTAATAATATATTTGACTTGAAAGAAATCTTAATAATAGTGAAAAACTAATAAATGAAAAAGATTTAGTAGGAATATCTGAAAGAAAATACTATATAGCAACATTCAATGTGGTTCACCAGATAAAAACATCAAAACCTTGGATTCATCATTGGATGATAAGGCTGAACTTATCAATATTAAATTTTCTCTCATAAATAAATAAACTTCCATGCATGGTGCCCTATTTATTGAAAAAATCAAATAATTTTTGATTAAATTTAGGAGCCTGTTGAGTAGTTTATGCTTCCAGTTATGAACGTTTTTGTATTTGAATTTATTAATTGGGGTGTAAAAATAATTTAAATTTTATAATGATGTTTTAGGAAAATTTCAAAAATCAATAAAACATATAAATCAAAAAAAAGACGAGTATATAATTTTTTTGAAATATTTTCAAAATTTTTATTAAAAAATTGTTAATTTTGCGTAGAAGATTTTTAAAATAAGTAGTAAAAATAATTTATTTATCATATTCATTGCAAAATGATACTTGAAAGATAGAATAAATTAAATGACATTTAACTGAATTGAACCAAGATGAAGTACTCCAATATAAAAGCGAACTTCAATCGCTTGTATACATGCGCAAGTGAAACTTAATTAAAAGCTGAAGTTTAGGTTCTTAAGCTGAGTTTAGTTTAGTGATTTACTTCAGAATGAGATGTGGTGTGAATTTAAACAAAATTTCTATGTAATTATTATCAAATTTTGCAACACTAAATTTTAGCGTCTGCACATAAATTTTGAAGGGTGTTAGATGTGCAAAAATTCTCTTCAAACGATCCTTATTTTGAACTTTCTCATTACCCCTCAATGCTATGATGTGTTTAGCTTTAATTAATATCATTTTTTCTGTTAAATTTTCATCTCTGATTCTTCTCATACGAGTGAGTGAACCTAAATATTTTTTAGTTAAAAATTAAAATTTCTTTATTTACATTCATGCAAACGCCCATTTAAGATTTTCGAGTTTTTCTCACAGTTCCAACAATTAGAAGCACGAAGCTTGCTACAAGGATTATAGAAGCATTGAGACAAACATCATAGCCATGCGAAAACCTGGCGTCGTTCCATCAAGTTTGTTGCAAAACATGCTAGCAATTAAAACATAACGTAGGGTTATGAATATATCTTAATAGTTAAAAATAATGACAAATTATGTGGCATCTGAATGTGAATGAAAAATTTTTTTTGAGTGTTGGTAGATCGCTTTGTAATTAGGAATTCTACACTGGTAGAAAATATGTTAGACAACATAAAAATAATAACCAATGGTTACAAAAATACATACATACATTTCATAAAAATCACGAATGCAACACATTCTTCTTATTGTGAGTTAAATCGAAAGTAGTTTATTGAAATTTTTTACTGTAAAAATAAGCAATAATGTATAAAACTGTAAATAAAAAACATTGAGAAGTTTTCACTAAAAAAATCAGCTGCGATTGAATAAAACAAATATTTGATATTTGAACTCTTGTATTTTAATTTGTGAATAATTTTATATAAAATTAAAACGAATATAATGTGAACGATTCAAAATCATTGATCATCTGTGCATTTAAAGTTGCTAAAGTCAACAGTTTCTTTGAAGCCATCAAAAATAACCCTCTTTTTATGAATTCCAAGTAAATGTTCTTAAAATATTTAACAAGCAAGTATTCACTTACACACGTCTATAAACACATACAAACTAATAGCATCATAAATACTTAGAGATACATACAAACCCATATTTACATGTTTTTGTGTGCGTTTGTGTGTGCTTGCGGGTATAAAAAGACCCAGAATACAGGGATTCTTAATTCTCAGATTTTTATGTTGCCTTGTTCTTGAAAAGTAATAAAGTCTTAATCAGAAATTGTTGTACAAATGAGTTTTTGTAATAATCATAAGAATAATAGAATAATCATAAAAGTAAAATGATAAAATTAATTATAAAAAATAGTGATAATAATAAACAAAAAAAAAAGAATCATAATAAAAAAAATATCAATAAAAATAAAAGCAATAATAATCAGAATAATATAAATAATATATACAAAAATTTTTTGATAGACAAGAACGTTGTTTTGTATGTTAATTCTTTCGCCTGTTACAACATTCGCAACATTTAGTGATAATAGAATATTAAAAGAACAAATACGTAAGTTATTTTTAGTAAAATTTCTTGATCGAAAAATAATTTCTAACAAACTGACCTTATACTAGCAAATGAAGATAATAAATTAAATTTAATGTAAATAAACAGAACGAAAATGGTGTTGGGGAATTGGAACTTCATAGCTATTACGTCATAACCTGCGTGAGGTCAGTAATAATGATGATGATGATGAAATGGTTTTATGATGCAATATAAATAATAACTTTTTACCAATTTAGCCATCATGTTTTTTTTATTATTGTTATTATTCAATTTATGATAATAAAAGCGGCGTAAACCCACGATGAATTACCTATTTGAATAAAATAATAATAAGAACAATAAAAAAAATAATAATTTGGTTATTGATATTTTTATCGATAGATTGCCAAATTAATTTGATATACGTAATCGTGTGTATAAAAGACAAAAGATGGTTAGCATATTTGGGCATTATAATATCAATAATGATTATCATTTATTAGTTTTTGTGGGCGACTGATGATTGACTCGCATACATTTTATACATACAAGGAAAGTAAAATTAAGTAAGATACTTAGTTGAAACACTCACGTATCAACAAACTCACGTGCACAGAGGTTCAAAGATCATTTATTTTAATTATTGGACTAGAAATAGAACTTGGAAATACAGAAAATTGAGTTAATTTTAGCATGTATTATTAAATTAAAAATGACATTAGTTTTTATTAAGTTTGGGCATTTCTAATGAATGTCACAGATGGATTGAAAATTAATCTTGGAATCGTTATAATAATAATGGCTTCAACTATAGCTATTCTTAGTATGATAGTACAGCTTTCAAGCAAATAAAAGAAGTTAGATATCAGTTATATGAATATAATACTAAAACTCAAAAAGATTAAAAAATGCACAAGTAGAAATAATATTTTGTTTCATTTTAAAATGCCAAAAGTGTGCTTAAAGGCCAAAGGTTTGAATCCAAAAAACAAATGAGACAAGGTCAACTGATTCAGTATCAAGCACGACAAAAAGCATAACATGAGGCTTGAACAGTACGATAAAACCAATCCTCATAGTAACTTTTCATATATCAAAGTTTCTAAGTATTATACTTCACAATGTGATAACTTTTTGTGGTCCAGTCGATGAAGTTTTTTGATTTGGATTGCTTTTGTTCTAGACTTATTTAGTTCGTTCTACTGAAACATTTGTTTTAAGTGAAGGATACGTGAAAGTGGATATTTTAAATAATTATCTATATATTATGAACATTATTAAGTAGCGATTGAGTGTTACTGAGAAAATTGAAAAATAAAATTTCGGTTCAAAATACAATCTGAGTTCTTTTCCACGAAAGATTCCAAAAACTCACTTGGAGTTAATAACCCTTTCAGTATTTATTTCATAATAATAATCCATATTAATGTCTGAAGAATTAAGCAAGTAGCTTTTTAATAATGTTTTACGCTATGACTTTTAGAGCCAAAGATTTGGTATTAAATGACATACACCGTAATATGTGTATTAACTTTAAAACTTGTATTGGACTCTTTACATAAGGCACAGAAACCTGCCAAAATGACGAGCAAAATCACGAGTTATCTTGCTTTTTAGTCCTGTTAATCATCATCATTGTTATTGACATTAATGTTATCATTAACGTGAAAATGAAATGTTCATAAAAAAAGTCTGGAAAAGAGGCTGCAATAACATAATTATCAAGCCTGTGTCTATCTTATAACAACAATGAAGTTAAGCTCTGTAGTGTATAATTACTCATCTTCAAATAGACTCATCAAAAACAGGCACACTCTTGCCTATCTCAATCATGTGGAAACATACGTATAAGTTCACTTATACTCATAACATTATATTTAATTCTTTATATAACTTTACTTTTTTACTTTTCGTTTTATAATTTTGCCATGCTCATTTGCATGTGTCTCACATCAAACGGTATACCTGTCTCACGGTATCCTTTACGACCTCCTGTTATCTTCTATTCAGCTGCTTACGTATCCTCATCTCCATCAACTATCCTGTCGTGGTTTTGTATATCTTTTTATCCATATCCATCAGTTTATTCCAATATTATTACTGTCATATTTTCTATAATATCCCATATATGTTATCTTTATTCACCAGTTTTTTTTTCACTTACCTTTTTAAACCAGACTATTCATTCAATTCAATGTTTCCATTATTAGAATCTTCAAAATTCTCTTCAATTATTTATCTTATATTGGCATTTGATCTGTGTAATCATCATTATGATATATAATTTTCCTCATCTTCTGCACAAGTTCTCTATCCAAGATATTCTGCCCATAATACTATTTTATCTCGTCCCATTTACCCTACTTGGGTTTTCACACATTTTATCTTCCTCAAATCTACATTGTTATATCTATTAACGACTAATGTTTATAATACCATTCTGTTCGGGGTCATAATAGTTATTCTATTGTATCAAACTTTGTATGCGCAAAAAAACTTCTTTAATTATTCCTACAATACTGCCAGCATTATAAAAAACTTTGAAATTTCTCAGCAATCTGGCTGTAATTAGGAACAAATTATGATCATAATAAGAATTTTAAAAATAATAATAGCTCTGACAATAATAATTACGATAATATTTATAAAATAACAAAATAATAACAGTCTTGGTAAAATTGCTGAAAATTGTGTTAAAAATAGAAAGAGTAATGATATCTCAAAAAAAATATTTACAATAAGTTATGTTTTAAGTCATTAAAATAGAGATCAAAAATTTTAATTTTTTGTCAGAATTTTCGTTTTTGTTTATTTTAGTGAATACTTCATCTTGTTTTACTGTCCTTTGTCAATAAATTTTTTCATCTCATTCAAAAAGATCACACGAACAATCAAAATAATAGTTTCAAGCATAAATCTGGTTCAAAGCATATTCATATGTTTTAATTTTCACCCACACTTCATTCGAATCACCACACCATGTATTATGCCTCATGAAGGGATTTTGCGATTCATCAGTTTGAGTCTAATCCAGGTTTACCTCACTATCAATACTCTTGCTACTTATTCCACTACTACTACTTCTACTAGTAATGGCTCTACTAATACTCAATCTTATGCTACTACTAAGAATAATATTAATAATTAAACACTAAAGAGTGAACTAGCATAATTTCATGAAGTGAAATTTTTAAAAAGGGAAAGATGCTGATTTATAAAACTTTCGATAAATTGTCTAAATGTTAATGTTAGCAACTATGGTGGTTTAATGAATCCCAACAACATCCATAATCTTCAAACAACAGTTCAAAATCTAAGCTAGAGTGCTTAAAACTGGATTGAACCTGAAGTGAAAATTGACCCTAAAAATCCCTCAATAAATAAGAAAGTGTTTGGATTCTTATCATCCATTAGGGGCAAACCCGTGCCTCGAGGGTAGTTCATATGAAAACAAAGTAGTTCAAAAAGTATCACTTCAAAACCTACGATACTTCATGGCCGAAGTGTGAGAAATTGTAGAAGACATTATTGAAAGTACTGTTGAAGACAATGCTTTGCAGGCTTTTTGAATGCTAACGATAATGGAGGAGATCGGAGGGGGTAGTCAATAAGGACCATTTGATGATGGTGACGACGATTATGATGGTGATGATGATGATGATGATGTTGACAATGATTATGATGATAATAATCATAATAATAATAATAAAAATAATTTCCAATGCTTTTTCAGCTGAAGACCAATGTTGAAATTGGATTAAAATTACTATTTTTTGAAACTTGTTTTTTTGCTTATGTTGGAAATTTGGATTTTCTACAAAAAGATTTAAAAATAATTGATAAAAATGAAAAAAGCTAAGTTAATAAACATATTATTTTTATTTGTAGCCTCCTCGGACCACACAATGCACTTTAAGTTCATAACGCTTTTTCCAATGCCAAAAATTTGCAACTAAATTAACTTTTGATTAAAAATATTTGATATTCTTTTATTTTGAAAGCATTTTTTCCGTATTATTTAGTAATTTTTGTTCAATCTTTTTTATTATAAATGTTTATATAAATAAAATATTCGAGTTATATAACAATTCTATTGAATAAGCATTGAAAAGCTTACATGTAGTTTTGTTAGTTCATAAATTGTGGATAGTTTTTGATCTGTGTTTTCTTAAACTTTTCTGCATAAAATACAAGCGTCTGGCATTTGCTTAGAAGTACTTGGCTGATCAAAGGTCATCCAATCAATTTTAAATACTGATTGTTTCAAAATAAGCTAGCCATTAGTAGTCACAAAAGGCCAAAGAACTCGAGTGTAAAAGTGAATTATTTGGAACAGCCATCAAAACCATAAAATCCATTCTGGCAACAAATTTAAACTAATTACTGTTTGATGAGGTGCAATTTAAAAGAATTATTTTGCAACGTGGGAAATAGAAAAACTAAAAAATCTTCTGAATTTTTTTTCATTCATCATCAACATCTTAAACAGAAACGTTCCCACTTTTTTCAGTCATTAATGATTATCTTTCGGTTGAAGATGGAATAAACTTAATTTTTATTCTGTTTTGATTTTATGCAGTCCAACACATCAGTAATTCGTGCCAATCTGAACAGAATTCAGCCCACACTTTTTAACATCTCACGAACCAAACCTCATTAGCAACTCTTAACTACCAATGTGACACTTATCAATCTGATCAGCTTTAGATTGGACCATTTTTCTTTTACCGCTATAGAAATAGTAATTTTGTAGAACGAAGAGTCTGCTTTTTTTCAAACAACAATAAATACCGGCTTCTCTGATTTACTTGCCTATTTCAGCCACATTTAGTCATTTTTGTAACTATTTTGAAAAAGTTTCCAGCATTCAATGTACGAGCTCAGCGTTTTTCAGGGTTTCGAGGTTTGTTTCAAAGTGTCTGAGATGATTCGTAATGAAAATGATCTAGGTCTACTAGTGCTACTAATATTATTTTTACAACACAATCACCAATTCATATATACTATTGCATTTTCACCACACTGCAAATTTTTACATCAAAAAGAAAATTTTTATGCAATATGTTTTTTATAATTCAATTAATTTTGCATTGAAATTTTTTTTTATTCACAAATTCTTATTAAAAAAGTTGGATAACTATGTAATGGCTGATATGTCCCTCTTGTGAGATCTTGAAAACAACTTCATCCTTCGAGAAATAGGTGGCAACTGTAGTTCAACTAAATAAAAGTTAAAAATAACTCTACATAAAGAAATGAAGTTCCAAATTTATACCTAATATCAAATAGAAATAAAAATGAGGATTTTAGAAAGTAATACTAACAAATGAATGATTTTAGGAAGAGAGCAAAATTTTAGGTGTCTGTTATTTTTAATTGGTACAACAAGTAGCACAATTAAGAGGCCCTTAATTTGAACGTAGTTTATTTTTATTTTCTAATAACTTATAGTTTTTCAGTTATGAAGGATTTTCACCTATCTATTTGTCTGTCTATTTATCTCTATCTATCTATCTATTTATCTATCTATCTATCTATCTATCTATCTATCTATCTATCTATCTATCTATCTATCTATCTATTTATCTATCTATCTATTTATCTATCTATCTATCTATCTATTTATCTATCTATCTATCTATCTATCTATCTATCTATTTATCTATCTATCTATCTATCTATCTATCTATCTATCTATCTATCTATCTATCTATCTATTTATCTATCTATCTATCTATCTATCTATCTATCTACTTTTCCATCAGTCTATCTACCTATTGATTGAGTAAATAGAGCCCAAGTTTTATAATCTCATATGCACTGAACATCACAAAGACAAACAATTTTTTGATTTTCGATTTGTCTGAGTTTTTCCAACATTCATTTCTTTTATTTATTTTCATTATAATTTTTCATTCCATACAGAATTTTGTCTTTTTTTGCTAAATAATCAGCCTTGATCCTCAATCTCTACGTGATATATTGCTCAAAATATCATCATCATCGTCTTCCTCATTTTCATCTTCTTTCTTATCCTCCTCTTTCTACTTTTCTTTCTCTTTTTTCTCCTTTTTTTCTTCTTCCTTCTCATCCTTCTTCTACTTCCCCCCTTTCTCGTCATCATCGTTTTCATTATCTTTTTTATCATCACCATCCTCTTAATCCTTCTAAACATCTTTTTCATTTCAATTCTAATCATCGTAGTTTAATGATTGATTTTCTCAAGATGAACAATTTTAATTAAATACCCTGAGTGCTTTTTTTAGCGGAATTAATTCTAATATTTGTATTCAGTTATATTTTGTAACAAAAACCTCAAACAACGTTAATAATAACGTTAGCTAACGTTTTATGATAAAGCTAAACTTATCGAAAATTATAGCTTTTGATTTTTAAAAATGTATTAAAAATTCCTCTTATTTGATGTTTTTCGTTAAAAAATATTGAAGAAAAATACATACGATGTCTATTAAAAGTATTCAGTCATATATTTTTATTTAACCACTAATTAGCGTTTTTCATCAACTGTACCTAAATATCTATAATGGATATTCTAGATGAAGAATTTTTGCAAAATAATGCTTTTTTTCAAATAACTTTATAATTTTCACAATGACGGATAAATGGAAATAAAAATAAGTTTGAAACAAATATCTCTATTATACTCATCAAACTAATTTTTAGTTTTGTTTCAAAATTTCATTATTATTGTTAGTTGTTGTTCCACGCCATTATGCTTAAGATATTTATTCAGGTTTCCAAGACGTTGTGATCGAGATCCTGTGAAATCTCTGAAATGTAAATAGACAAAAAAATGTTCACCTATTTAAACTAATTTTGAAAATTTATTTTTTTTTTTATTAAGATGTTATGATGTTTTTTTTGATTATTTGAGAATATTATCTTGTGAATGCAAAAAAAAAACCAGTAAAAAAAATTATAAATATTAAAACTTCTGAGTTTTTTTTCATCTTTCAAGTTCTTTATATCAATATAAACTAAAAATCGTCGTTTCCTTTCATATATCCCCATAAGCTTTCTAGTTTCTCCATGATGAAATTGTGGTCAAACGCTTGATCTATATGCTCTGCTGCTGTATGAATAGGAGAAATTGCTTCTATTTTGTTTCATTTGTTAGCAGTAAGATGGAAGATGTTTATGTGGATGTAAGAAGGGTTATAGGTCGTATGTTTTCAAGCATTTTTGTTTATGAAGTTTTAGATATGAAATATTGCTTTTTTGTTTATTTGTTTTGTTGTGTTTCAATTTTCTTGATGAGGATTTCTTGCAGTTTTGACACTTTTTTATTGTTTTTGCTGCTGTTTTCCAATGGATAATACATTTTAATTTTTCAATAGTTCGGTCGATCTCTTAGACTAATAATAGTTAGTTCAGGGGTGTGGGGGCATTTGGAGAAGTAGGTTCTTCTGTTGTGAATCTTGTTTTTTCTTGAAGTTTGCTACTGTTTTTTATTTCTTTTTTTATTCATTGGGTATGACTTGGGTTTTTGTTAAAAAAATTTTTCTTGTAGCATGAAAAAATTTATCATATATATAGCAATTCAAAGAAAAACTAAAAGATGTAAGGAACTTTCTATTGAGAAGAAAAACTTAGATGTAAAAATCGCTATCAAAATAATCCACAAAACTTTAGTTTAATATTTTTATACAGTTGATAATGATGGAAATATTAATAATAATTCTAATAACCCATCAATTTTATGTTCCTCTTTTAAAATGTTCAACATTATGAACTTGACTTTGCTTCAATTTTTGTTGATTTCATTAATTTTTTTTTTTAGTTCTTTTATAATTCTTTTCTTCTGCTCAAATCAATTTTGAAATTGAAAAATTCACATACTCAGCTTGATGATGATTCAACAAATGTTTCTTCTGCTACCATATTTGTAGGCTCTTGTTGCTATAATTAGGATTTGTTTGTAATAAACCTTTATAAAAATTAATTATTCATGAAATAACAAATCCGAAGTTCAGCGTATTGAATATGATCCCAAAAGGGTTTTTAAAAATCAAAACAATGGCAAAATTTTTCCTAAGTTTTTCATTTTTTTTATTAATATTTTAATAATAGGAATAATAATACTTTCATTTATATTATTATTATTTTTATCAATATTGTTATTGTTTTTGTTAATATTGGCTTAATGTGAAAATAAAATAGTAATGTTATTACCGGTGCAAAGTGGTGTCTAAAATATTTACGCTTGTATTCAAAACTGTTAGCTCGTATGGCCACATCAATGATGACATTCATAATAATAATAAAAATAAAAAAATGATAATGATAAGAAATTAATAGCAGTAAAAATATCAATTTAATTTTAAGATTTTATCAAAAATAATTTTTCAATCAAAATTCATTAAAAAATATGAAATAACGGAATTGAAAAAATATAACAATATTAGAGGCACTTCATTATTATGTAAGTTACCGAACCGATTATAACTAAGAAAAAAACTAAATATTTTAATAATTTCCATTTTTATCATCAGTTCAGAAAAAATAAAAAAAATACCACCAACATCAACAAACGAGTTTTTTGATTGATTGCCATCCTATTTCTTCTCTGCTGAACGCATCAATGTTTAATTGATATACCGATATTAACTGCCTGAATGTTGCTTGGGTTCACTGGTTCGGGTCTGTTGAATAATTCTTCAAAAGGTCCCACCCATCCATCTCCATTCTCTTCTGGCATGATACTGGCATCACTTAATTTTACTGACCTCTGGTTTTTTTTTCTTTTAAATTTTTCTTATAACAGTCTAATGATCTCTCATTACCATGGTGAGCCGCTTTTTAAGCCTTTTAAGCAAATGATTCTACGGAGGTTTTGTGCCCGCTTTTAAACATTTTTACTTTTTTTTTTGTTATATGTTGCTTTTTATCGTTTTTTCAATTTATCTGACATGTTTTCTACCCAGCACTCCTCGGCATGTGATTTTTTGTTTATATAATCTTCATGAAAAACTGCAAAACTTATTGACATCTTGAACATAATTTTTGTTATATGCGTAACGTTTATTTTCAGAATGTTTATTGAAAGTTCCCATCTTAATCTGTCTTCAGCTTTCTTCTGAGTTTCGCTTAAGCCCAACGTTTTTGTTTTCACCACTTGATTATATAAGTGTCTTATAAAAAGCTTTGTGAGTTGAGTTAATAAATACTTTGTGTTTGTTTCCATCATTTTCTGATTTTTTTCACTCTGGCCTCTCGTTGCTATTATCATAGTCAAACTGCTAAAGAATAAGAAAATTGATAGTTCTTGTTAGTGATAATGTAATAATTTTTCAATTTTTTTTTTGCCACTTTCAAAATAAATAAAAAAGCAATACAATAACAGAATATATTTAAAAGGGGTGAAATCATAAGAAAATACATTAAAAAATTCTAATCATAATTTTAATGCTAATATATGACGTATTTTATGACATGTCGTGTCATTAACAATGACGTCACACTTTTTTCAACTTAATTTTTTTTCTTTATTCACCCTACATCCATTCATCTACTAATCAATTCATCCATTTAATTATCCATTTATCCATCCATCATTCTATCCATCTATCATTCTATCCATCCATTATTCTATCCATCCATCATTCTTTCCATCCATCATTCTATCCATCCATTATTTTTTCCATCCATCATTCTTTCCATCCATCATTCTTTCCATCCATCATTCTTTCCATCCATCATTCTTTCCATCCATCATTCTTTCCATCCATCATTCTATCCATCCATCATTTTTTCCATCCATCATTCTATCCATCCATCATTCTATCCATCCATCATTCTTTCCATCCATCATTCTATCCATCCATCATTTTTTCCATCCATCATTCTTTCCATCCATCATTCTATCCATCCATCATTCTTTCCATCCATCATTCTATCCATCCATTTGTGAGCTGGTTATCTAGCCATTCATATCGTTTTTTTGTCAACTCAATCACGCATTTAGGTGATCATGATCAATAAAATTTTTTATCGATTGAAAACGTGACGTTATCGTTCACTCGATTATTTATCAATTAATTTTCACACTCATCGTTTGACCAGTTATTTACCCTCATCAGTTTAAGCCACTCACCATTCTTTTCATCCAAAAACGTGTCCATTTATTATCCTTTCACACATTTTTCCACATTCACTCCTCCATTCATCCACTTTCCCACCATTTTATTTTTTCATCACCCACTACCATCCATCCATCCACATTCTCATTCACTGACCCTCATCTCCTCCAGAGCACCATGAAGAGTCCAGACATCGAGGAAAAGCTGGATGAAGATCAGGTTTGTGGCATTTTTCATTTTGTAGTTCTTAACTAGCTTCAATCTTTCTTTTTGTAGGGCTCAACTAGTTTCAATATTTTGAATTCTTTTTGTGTTTTCCATTGTGTTCGAGACTTTCAAGATGAAAAAAGCAAGTTTTAAAAATATCCACATCTTAATAAATTTAAGAACTTTTTTTTCAACCATTTCAATAATATTCGTCACAAGCGTTCTAGGCGTAATAAAATACCAACCTTGGTTGTTATCACACGTTTTTGGAACTTTTATAACTTTAGAGTTTTTGTTATATTTTATTGAAAAATTTACAAATGTTGCGAGAAAACAAAAAAGGTAAATTTTCATTTGTTTAAGGCTTCTTCGATGCTTCTTCTATAAATCCAATTTGCAACAAGTACTGAGAGCTTCACTAGATAACCCGATATATAAATTTAACTTTACTTTGGATTAATTGCTATATGAGTATATATTACATTATTTCATCACTTCTGCTTCATATCATTGATCTCAATTTGAATCTCAGCGTCTTTTGTCGTCATGAAAACACTCAACAACTGAGAAATTTAACTTGCAAAATTACAACTTTTTATCAATGTGCAGATGATTTTAGACATGTTGTCAATTATTTTTATGATCTGAAATAATATGTCGAAATATATTTTGATAAAAATGGTGAGATTAAAAATATTCTTTTTACATAGCTTTTATAAATTAATGGCTTGTCTTATATTTAATAATTTTTTTATCTCTCTACCCATCTATCGATATTCAAAAAATGTCTGCATGAAGCTTGCACAAATGAATGTAACCAAACTCAATATTATTCCTTGTGTGATCAAATTTTTGTTTTAACTTTAATTAAATTTTTTCTTGCCATCCAATAACTTTTCATGTTTACTTTTCATCAGGCTTTATGGTTAAAAACCTGGAAGCTTAAAAATAACTACAAAAACACATGGTAGAAATATCAAAACTAAATATCCAAATATAATTTAATCAAAACTGAGAAAATAATACGTTTTATGCGACAAAAACAAGAGTTTTTTGAAGTTTTTGAGTTCTAAAAACTAACGTTATGGATCTTAATATTGATTTTTTAAATGTACGACTATTCGCATGCTTGGTGTTTTATTGGAAACAATAAAAATAACAGAAAAAAGTCATAAAAAATAAGAGAAAAAATCATAAGAATAATACTGAAAAGAAAAAAGTACTAAAAATTAGGATAAATTTGAATAATTTACGGGCTTATAATATTTTAGTTGGGTGGACTATTAAATAATAAGGATGCTATTCTAGTGCAGAAGTCTCCTAGTGATTAAAAATACTTTGAAAAGTTCAAACCGAGATTTGTTGGAATATTTAAAAATAGAATATATCCATTTATTTTAAATATCTTTGTTAATTATTTTAAATAAAAAAAAATTCAATTTGAATTGAGTATTTTTTACGTTTTTATCTTCATTAAACTATTATTTTGATTATAAATGTTATTATTTTTATTTTTATCACTATTTTTTTTTCTCATTATTTTTTCTACCACTATTATTTCAGTTTTGTTATTTTGTTTTGCGTGGAACAGTGTCAAATACAAAATTTTTCCCATCTTCAGCTTTACTATAGGCAATAATAAAAAAATAGAAAATATGAATGCATACAATAAATGCTGTTTTGATTTTTTCTAAAGTGGCTAAAAATAAACTTCAAAATTTTTTTTCAGTGGCTTGCTTCGACTATGAAGCGAAAAATTTCAAAACAGCACAAATAGTAATGGTAAATACAAAAAATAAGCACAGTACCGATTTGTTCTTCGTAACAAATAGTACTTATTAATCTATTGATAGTCAACAAGGGGGGTTGGTCCTGTTGAATATATTTTGTTTTTCACTAAATCTCTGTACGAAATGTAACGTTACTTTTGGAATTCAACCACGCCATTGCCTTCATACGCACTGTACTGCACACAAGATAGCAAATCTAATTTTAAAATTTTGACATACACAAATACAAACACCGATAAATATAAACAAAAAAACATACGCATGTAAAAAACACATATACATGAATACAAAAAAAAATACAAGCAGACACACACACACAGGGGCACAGACTTAGCATGACGCCCTCTCTAAGACCAATGTTTTGCAACGTATGTGGTGAGTCACTGCAACGGATTCAACTCGGCAGAGTCACATTGCATGGACTTGCTTGTGAAGGTGTGTGTGTGTGTGTGTGTGTGTGTGTGTGTGTGTGTGTGTGTGTGTGTGTGTGTGTGTGTGTGTGTGTGTGTGTGTGTGTGTGTGTGTGTGTGTGTGTGTGTGTGTGTGTGTGTGTGTGTGTGTGTGTGTGTGTGTGTGTGTGCGAAATGAGTTTAGGAGCTCCGTAAAATTTGGAAGTTTTATAGTAGATAGAACGTGTTTTTTTGTCTGAAAATTTGCGAAAGTTGTGGAAAAAATATAAGTTATTGGAAACAAAACGAAACTTTTGGAAAAAACTGATAACAAAAAAGTTTTCTTAAACTGAAGATAAAACCAACTGACAGGTAAAACCTAACAGATTAAAAATAACGTACCAAGCTAAAGCTATCTTAATTACTGCTTACCTATACAACTCATACTAAATGGAGAATACATCATACGTGCAAAAAACACTACGTATTGCTGATAACGTACCAGTGCGAACCCACACCAAATCCTCAGAAAAGAAGAGTGAAATAACAAAAATTGGTTGTCGGAACGTCAGAAGTTTAGGTAATCCAACAAAGTTTAGCCTCAAGCTGAAAAATTTGATAGAAACAATGAAAGAGAAAAATCTATCTTTATTGGCAATGTCTGAAGTTCAATGGACAGGAAGTGGTATTCTCGAAGTTTATAACACATCGGTGCTGTTTTCTGGGCTTGCAGAGAAAAAAGAAGGTAACCAAAGAGGAAGCCTGGAAGCAAGAAGGCAACTATAGTTTGATTACTGAGAGAGTGATGCAGGTCCGAATAAAAGTGAATAGAAGCCACATGAACGTCATCGCTGTCTACGCACCAACAGAATTAGACGACGAAGTCGAGTCCGAAAGATTTTACGAAATCTTACAACACCAAATAGATAAAGCAAACAAGAAAGATTTTGTAATTGTTCTAGGGGACTTTAACGCCCGAGTTGGACCACTTAACATTCCATCTCGCTTTCATGGCTTACACAACCCTGATGTTGGAAATAGGAATGGGACAAGATTGGTGGACCTCTGTCATAACAACGGTCTTATCATCACCAATACAATCTTTCCACACAAAAACATACATCAGTGGACGTGGCATCACCCGCACCACAAAGGAGGCCATGTTCTCGACTATGTGCTCATCAGTCACGAATTTAGAGCACAAATTTATGACACGAAAGTCAGTAGAAATACAACTCACACATCAGACCATAACTTAGTCATTTCAAAATTAATATTAAATAAAAACAAAAAATATACAAAAAGAACTTGCAAAAAAACAATAAATAAACTTCACATGACAATAACTAATCCAGCAAAACTCAATACTGATATAATAAAAACATTCAAAGAAAAACTGGAAACAAATTTTTAAAATATTAACCTTCATCAACCCATTGAAGACACTTACAAGTGTTTCAAAGAAAGTTTTGTAAATGCTTCGATTACAACCTTTCCCAAAAAAACGATGTTTGAAAAACAATGGGTCAATGATGAAGTAAAAAAACTATGTGAAGAAAAGTCAAATTACCACCTTCAAATAAAAACCGTGAAAGCAAACGGCCACGCAATCCCTCATGATCTTACCCATCGCTACAAACAAGCAAAGTCAAAAACAAAAATAGCTTGCAGAAAAGCGATAGATACATGGTGGGAGAACAAAGCTGAGGAAGCTGAAAAGATAACTGAGAAATCAATCAAGCAAGGTCGCGGAGGATCAATTTTAAAAACGTTAAAATTAATAAAAACCTCAAAAATTAAGACCTCAACAAACTTGAAAGACGAAGATGGTATAACAATAATTACCTCATCAGACAACAAAATTAATAGATGGAAAGAATATTTTGCAAAATCTGCCAAAAATGATACAGTAGTAGATGATAAAACATATAACGAGCTGATACCTCCAACAATTTCTCTTGCTCCAGAAGTAGTTGAAGACCTATCCAGACCAAGCTCAAAAACGGAACTTTTGAGAGCACTAAAACAAACTAAAATGGAAACGGTCCCAGGTATCGATGAAATAATCTCGAACATGCTCAAAGCTGGTGCCGAGGTATCTGTAGAGTGGCTAAAAGTGATCATGGACAAAATATGGAAAACAGAATCCATACCGAGAGATTGGACAAACCAAATCATAATCTCAATACACAAACACGGTTCCAAGTCACGATGTGAAAACTACAGAGACATTTCACTATTATGTGTTGCGAGCAAAATATTTGGCAAAGCAGTTCTCAATAGAATGCAGGATGTTGTTGAGAGCCAACTGGGTGAACACCAGGCCGGTTTCAGGTCAAATAGAGGGTGCTGCGACCAGATTTTTGCAACAAAAATTCTAATGCAGAGAGCAAAAGAATTCAATAAAGCAATTTATATCTGTTTTGTAGACCTTCATAAAGCCTATGACACAGTAAACAGAAATGCACTGTGGGAAGTTCTTTCAAAATCCTTCAGCATACCAGAAAAATTTATCCGTATTCTCAAGACCCTTCACTGTGGTACAACTGGGTTAATACATGCTGATGGACAGATCTCAGAAAAATTTCCAATTGAAGTTGGAGTAAAGCAAGGAGACGTACTAGCTCCTATGCTATTCAACTTATTTCTGGATGCTGTCATACGAGTGGCACTAAAACAACACCCAGACAAAGGCGTTCAAGTAGAATACACCTACAATGCTCCGCTGATGCACAACAGTCGCTACAAATTAGATAGGTCTACTCTCGTCCAAAACCTATCTTACGCTGACGACATATTGTTAACATCCAGCAACATTGAAGACCTTGAATGTCTTGTCACTTTACTAAACAACGCCTGCGCCAAATTTGGACTCAAAATGAACCTGAAAAAAACAAAATTCATGTCTATTTCACCAAACAACACCACACGACTAAACATTACCCCAACACTGCAAATGAGTGACGATACAAACATCGAACGAGTGTCACAATTCAAATACCTAGGAAGCATCCTAAGAAGTGACAACTCAGTCGATGCAGTAGAGTCACGCATTAACAGGGCAGCCCAAGTCTTCCGCAGCATCAGTAGGTTGGTATGGTACCAAAATAAAATAAAAGTTTTAACAAAAATCAAACCTTTCAAATCCGTCATCATACCAACCCTTCTGTATGGCAGCGAAACATGGAACCTATTGACACATCATACACAACGTCTCCAGTTATTCGTAAATAAATGCTTGAGAACAATCACCAGAACCTCTCTATGGGAAGAGATGAGAAACACCCAACTCAGAAACCTAACAAAAATAGAGAGGGTTGATGTGTTAATTCAAAAGAGAAGGTTGCAGTGGTTGGGTCATGTAGAAAGAATTTCTGATGAACGTCTACAAAAAAAACTTTTGGTGAGCAAAATAATGAATGGTAAAAGGTGCCAAGGTAGTCAAAAACAGAGATGGCACGATCTCATTCATGCTGACTTAAAACAGTTGAACATGGTGGCTGATTGGAGAACCGCAGCGAGAGAGAAAACATTAGCGCAACAACATCAACAAACTCCTTCACGACCTCAACGCACAAAAAGAATTAGATGAGAAGGCGAGAAAAGATTTTGTCAAGATTCAAAAAAACATTGCCAACAATCAAACTTGCAACACTGCTTCCTTTAATGCATCATTAGTTTGTTCGTTTCCTGGATGCAACAAAGTCGCTGCCGAAAAAACTGGCCTGGCAAACCACATACGACAAAAACACAGAACACTAACTAGTGTACAATGCGAACATTGTGGCTTAAATTTCAAAAAGCAAGGCATCTACAACCATAGAAAAGAATGTTCTACCAACTCTTCTACGCACCTACCTCTGGGTGGACAAACGCACTAAGGACTAAGGTGTGTGTGTGTGTGTGTGTGTGTGTGTGTGTGTGTGTGTGTGTGTGTGTGTGTGTGTGTGTGTGTGTGTGTGTGTGTGTGTGTGTGTGTGTGTGTGTGTGTGTGTGTGTGTGTGTGTGTGTGTG